>CM055116.1:1162349696-1162527196 GCA_029206835.1 Rana muscosa | reverse complement strand
GCACCCATAGGACTTCTAGTGTGTTGGTGGCAGCAAACAGAGCTCCTATATTTTCTTCTCAGCAGCACCCATAGGACTTCTAGTGTGTTAGTGGCATCACACAGAGCTCCTATATTTTCTTCTCAGCAGCACCCATAGGACTTCTAGTGTGTTAGTGGCAGCAAACGGAGCTCCTATATTTTCTTCTCAGCAGCACCCATAGGACTTCTAGTGTGTTAGTGTCAGCAAACAGAGCTCCTATATTTTCTTCTCAGCAGCACCCATAGGACTTCTAGTGTGTTGGTGGCAGCAAACAGAGCTCCTATATTTTCTTCTCAGCAGCACCCATAGGACTTCTAGTGTGTTAGTGGCATCACACAGAGCTCCTATATTTTCTTCTCAGCAGCACCCATAGGACTTCTAGTGTGTTAGTGGCAGCAAACAGAGCTCCTATATTTTCTTCTCAGCAGCACCCATAGGACTTCTAGTGTGTTAGTGGCAGCAAACAGAGCTCCTATATTTTCTTCTCAGCAGCACCCATAGGACTTCTAGTGTGTTAGTGGCAGCAAACAGAGCTCCTATATTTTCTTCTCAGCAGCACCCATAGGACTTCTAGTGTGTTAGTGTCAGCAAACGGAGCTCCTATATTTTCTTCTCAGCAGCACCCATAGGACTTCTAGTGTGTTAGTGTCAGCAAACAGAGCTCCTATATTTTCTTCTCAGCAGCACCCATAGGACTTCTAGTGTGTTGGTGGCAGCAAACAGAGCTCCTATATTTTCTTCTCAGCAGCACCCATAGGACTTCTAGTGTGTTAGTGGCATCACACAGAGCTCCTATATTTTCTTCTCAGCAGCACCCATAGGACTTCTAGTGTGTTAGTGGCAGCAAACAGAGCTCCTATATTTTCTTCTCAGCAGCACCCATAGGACTTCTAGTGTGTTAGTGGCAGCAAACAGAGCTCCTATATTTTCTTCTCAGCAGCACCCATAGGACTTCTAGTGTGTTAGTGGCATCACACAGAGCTCCTATATTTTCTTCTCAGCAGCACCCATAGGACTTCTAGTGTGTTAGTGGCAGCAAACAGAGCTCCTATATTTTCTTCTCAGAAGCACCCATAGGACTTCTAGTGTGTTAGTGGCATCACACAGAGCTCCTATATTTTCTTCTCAGCAGCACCCATAGGACTTCTAGTGTGTTAGTGGCAGCAAACAGAGCTCCTATATTTTCTTCTCAGCAGCACCCATAGGACTTCTAATGTGTTAGTGGCATCACACAGAGTTCCTATATTTTCATCTCAGCAGCACCCATAGGACCTCTAGTGTGTTAGTGGCATCACACAGAGCTCCTATATTTTCTTCTCAGCAGCACCCATAGGACTTCTAGTGTGTTAGTGGCAGCAAACAGAGCTCCTAAATTTTCTTCTCAGCAGCACCCATAGGACTTCTAGTGTGTTAGTGGCAGCAAACAGAGCTCCTATATTTTCTTCTCAGCAGCACCCATAGGACTTCTAGTGTGTTAGTGGCATCACACAGAGCTCCTATATTTTCTTCTCAGCAGCACCCATAGGACTTCTAGTGTGTTAGTGGCAGCAAACAGAGCTCCTATATTTTCTTCTCAGCAGCACCCATAGGACTTCTAGTGTGTTAGTGGCAGCAAACAGAGCTCCTATATTTTCTTCTCAGCAGCACCCATAGGACTTCTAGTGTGTTAGTGGCAGCAAACAGAGCTCCTATATTTTCTTCTCAGCAGCACCCATAGGACTTCTAGTGTGTTAGTGGCATCACACAGAGCTCCTATATTTTCTTCTCAGCAGCACCCATAGGACTTCTAGTGTGTTAGTGGCAGCAAACAGAGCTCCTATATTTTCTTCTCAGCAGCACCCATAGGACTTCTAGTGTGTTAGTGGCAGCAAACAGAGCTCCTATATTTTCTTCTCAGCAGCACCCATAGGACTTCTAGTGTGTTAGTGGCAGCAAACAGAGCTCCTATATTTTCTTCTCAGCAGCACCCATAGGACTTCTAGTGTGTTAGTGGCAGCAAACAGAGCTCCTATATTTTCTTCTCAGCAGCACCCATAGGACTTCTAGTGTGTTAGTGGCAGCAAACAGAGCTCCTATATTTTCTTCTCAGCAGCACCCATAGGACTTCTAGTGTGTTAGTGGCATCACACAGAGCTCCTATATTTTCTTCTCAGCAGCACCCATAGGACTTCTAGTGTGTTAGTGGCAGCAAACAGAGCTCCTATATTTTCTTCTCAGCAGCACCCATAGGACTTCTAGTGTGTTAGTGGCAGCAAACAGAGCTCCTATATTTTCTTCTCAGCAGCACCCATAGGACTTCTAGTGTGTTAGTGGCATCACACAGAGCTCCTATATTTTCTTCTCAGCAGCACCCATAGGACTTCTAGTGTGTTAGTGGCAGCAAACAGAGCTCCTATATTTTCTTCTCAGCAGCACCCATAGGACTTCTAGTGTGTTAGTGGCAGCAAACAGAGCTCCTATATTTTCTTCTCAGCAGCACCCATAGGACTTCTAGTGTGTTAGTGGCAGCAAACAGAGCTCCTATATTTTCTTCTCAGCAGCACCCATAGGACTTCTAGTGTGTTAGTGGCAGCAAACAGAGCTCCTATATTTTCTTCTCAGCAGCACCCATAGGACTTCTAGTGTGTTAGTGGCATCACACAGAGCTCCTATATTTTCTTCTCAGCAGCACCCATAGGACTTCTAGTGTGTTAGTGGCAGCAAACAGAGCTCCTATATTTTCTTCTCAGCAGCACCCATAGGACTTCTAGTGTGTTAGTGGCAGCAAACAGAGCTCCTATATTTTCTTCTCAGCAGCACCCATAGGACTTCTAGTGTGTTAGTGGCATCACACAGAGCTCCTATATTTTCTTCTCAGCAGCACCCATAGGACTTCTAGTGTGTTAGTGGCAGCAAACAGAGCTCCTATATTTTCTTCTCAGCAGCACCCATAGGACTTCTAGTGTGTTAGTGGCAGCAAACAGAGCTCCTATATTTTCTTCTCAGCAGCACCCATAGGCCTTCTAGTGTGTTAGTGGCATCACACAGAGCTCCTATATTTTCTTCTCAGCAGCACCCATAGGACTTCTAGTGTGTTAGTGGCAGCAAACAGAGCTCCTATATTTTCTTCTCAGCAGCACCCATAGGACTTCTAATGTGTTAGTGGCATCACACAGAGTTCCTATATTTTCATCTCAGCAGCACCCATAGGACTTCTAGTGTGTTAGTGGCATCACACAGAGCTCCTATATTTTCTTCTCAGCAGCACCCATAGGACTTCTAGTGTGTTAGTGGCAGCAAACAGAGCTCCTATATTTTCTTCTCAGCAGCACCCATAGGACTTCTAGTGTGTTAGTGGCATCACACAGAGCTCCTATATTTTCTTCTCAGCAGCACCCATAGGACTTCTAGTGTGTTAGTGGCAGCAAACAGAGCTCCTATATTTTCTTCTCAGCAGCACCCATAGGACTTCTAGTGTGTTAGTGGCAGCAAACAGAGCTCCTATATTTTCTTCTCAGCAGCACCCATAGGACTTCTAGTGTGTTAGTGGCAGCAAACAGAGCTCCTATATTTTCATCTCAGCAGCACCCATAGGACTTCTAGTGTGTTAGTGGCATCACACAGAGCTCCTATATTTTCATCTCAGCAGCACCCATAGGACTTCTAGTGTGTTAGTGGCAGCAAACAGAGCTCCTATATTTTCTTCTCAGCAGCACCCATAGGACTTCTAGTGTGTTAGTGGCAGCAAACAGAGCTCCTATATTTTCTTCTCAGCAGCACCCATAGGACTTCTAGTGTGTTAGTGGCAGCAAACAGAGCTCCTATATTTTCTTCTCAGCAGCACCCATAGGACTTCTAGTGTGTTAGTGGCATCACACAGAGCTCCTATATTTTCTTCTCAGCAGCACCCATAGGACTTCTAGTGTGTTAGTGGCAGCAAACAGAGCTCCTATATTTTCTTCTCAGCAGCACCCATAGGACTTCTAGTGTGTTAGTGGCAGCAAACAGAGCTCCTATATTTTCTTCTCAGCAGCACCCATAGGACTTCTAGTGTGTTAGTGGCAGCAAACAGAGCTCCTATATTTTCTTCTCAGCAGCACCCATAGGACTTCTAGTGTGTTAGTGGCATCACACAGAGCTCCTATATTTTCTTCTCAGCAGCACCCATAGGACTTCTAGTGTGTTAGTGGCAGCAAACAGAGCTCCTATATTTTCTTCTCAGCAGCACCCATAGGACTTCTAATGTGTTAGTGGCATCACACAGAGTTCCTATATTTTCATCTCAGCAGCACCCATAGGACTTCTAGTGTGTTAGTGGCATCACACAGAGCTCCTATATTTTCTTCTCAGCAGCACCCATAGGACTTCTAGTGTGTTAGTGGCAGCAAACAGAGCTCCTATATTTTCTTCTCAGCAGCACCCATAGGACTTCTAGTGTGTTAGTGGCAGCAAACAGAGCTCCTATATTTTCTTCTCAGCAGCACCCATAGGACTTCTAGTGTGTTAGTGGCATCACACAGAGCTCCTATATTTTCTTCTCAGCAGCACCCATAGGACTTCTAGTGTGTTAGTGGCAGCAAACAGAGCTCCTATATTTTCTTCTCAGCAGCACCCATAGGACTTCTAGTGTGTTAGTGGCATCACACAGAGCTCCTATATTTTCTTCTCAGCAGCACCCATAGGACTTCTAGTGTGTTAGTGGCAGCAAACAGAGCTCCTATATTTTCTTCTCAGCAGCACCCATAGGACTTCTAGTGTGTTAGTGGCAGCAAACAGAGCTCCTATATTTTCTTCTCAGCAGCACCCATAGGACTTCTAGTGTGTTAGTGGCAGCAAACAGAGCTCCTATATTTTCTTGTCAGCAGCACACATAGTACCTATAGTGTGTTAGTGTCAGCACCCATAGGACCTACAGTGTGTTGTGAGCACACATAGGAGTTCTATTTTTTATACTATATACACTACCGACTACAATGGCTGGAAGACCGCCAAGGAGAGGCAGAGCGTGCCGAGGCAAGAACACAGGGCAGGCAGGCTCTGTTTCTAGAGACAACAGTGCTGGCCGTGGACGTGGTCGTGCATCGTCATCAGCACGTGGCCATGGGACACGCTTGTCTTTGTTTTCGGCAGCTGGACATGTGGAGCCGCATCATGCCGAAGGCTTGGTAGAATGGATGACCAAGCCCTCCTCATCCTCCTCATCCTCTCTCACCCAGGCTCAGGGTACTGGCAGAGCAGCTGCCAACGCGTACTCAATGGCATCATCAGCCACCCCTTCCCTAGACCCACCATGTCCTCCTGAGGAGTCCCCCGAACTGTTTGAGCACAGTGTTGGGTACATGCTCCAGGAGGATGCCCAACGATTCGAAGGCTCGGATGATGATACCCAGCTTGAGGAAGTCAGTAGTGTGCGCGCAGAGAGAGGGGATGCTGAAGGACAGCAATCTGGCAGTAGTGTTCCACCAGCTGCAGCTTACTGCCAGGTTTGCTCTAGTGGTGAAGAGGGAGCGGATGATGAGGTCACTGACTCCACGTGGGTGCCTGAAGGGAGAGAGGAGGAGGAGGAGGAGGATGCAGCGTCACATGTCCAACGAGGCAGGATGCCCCCTGGAGGCCAGCTAGAGGCCAGCACAGCAACTGTACCACACCGCAGAGCTCCGCCTGTGCAGGGCGCTGCCTCTGCACGTTATCACAAAAGTTCTTTGGTGTGGGCCTTTTTTGAGACGAGTGCATCAGATCGCACCACTGCTATTTGCAATATTTGTCTCAAGCGTATCTCGCGTGGCCAAAACATCAGCCGCTTGGGCACCACAAGCATGAGCAGACATATGTCGACCTGCCATGCAGCTCGTTGGCAAGCACACATAAAAGACCCACACCAAAGAACAAAGCGGACCTCTCCTTGCTCCTCATCAGCTGGGATCTCCATCCCCACTATATCTTCAGTCCTCTCTGAAAGCTGCTCTGAGAGGACTGAAGGTGTAGAATTAGGTGTGTCACAACCAAGTACTTGCAGTACACCGACGTCCGATTGTAGCAGGCAAATTTCCCTGCCCCAGCTGCTGGACCGTCGAAAGAAGTATACTCCCAGCCATCCACATGCCCAGCGGTTGAATGCTAGCTTGGCTAAATTGCTAGCACTTCAACTGCTGCCTTTTCAGTTGATAGACTCGGCCCCCTTCCGTGAGTTTGTTCAATGTGCGGTTCCTCAGTGGCAGGTTCCCAAATGCCACTTTTTCTCACGGAAGGCGATTCCGTCTCTCTACTGGCATGTGGAAGGCAATGTCCATGCCTCGCTGGACAGGGCGGTCAGCGGTAAGGTGCATATTACCGCTGACTCATGGTCCAGCAGGCATGGACAGGGACGTTATCTTTCTTTCACGGCCCATTGGGTCACTCTATTGGCAGCTGGGAGGGATGCAGGACAAGGTGCAGTAGTGTTGGAGGTTGTTCCGCCACCACGCCTCCAAAATGCTACTACTGGTTGTGACACACCTCTCTCCTCCACCCCCTCCTCTTCTTCTTCCTCCATGTCCTCTTCGAGTGCTCTGTCCTCGGAACCAGCGGTGCTCCGTAGGCGTACAAGGGGCTACGCGAGTACGCAGGCAAAAAGATGCCATGCCGTGCTTGCACTGGTGTGTTTGGGGGACAGGAGCCACACTGGGCCAGAGGTTCTGGCAGCTCTGCAGGGGCAGGCCGAGAGGTGGTTGACGCCACGCCAGCTTAAGCCAGGAATGGTCGTTTCTGATAATGGCACCAACCTCCTCTCCGCCCTGCGACAGGGGCAGCTCACCCATGTGCCCTGTATGGCTCACGTCCTCAACCTGGTGGTGCAGCGGTTCTTGGGCAGGTTCCCAGGCTTACAGGATGTCCTGAGGCAGGCCAGGAAAGTCTGTGTGCATTTCCGCCGATCTTATAATGCCAGTGCTCGGCTGACTGAGCTGCAAAAGGAGCTGAACCTGCCCAAGAACCGCCTAATATGTGACATGCCCACCAGGTGGAACTCAACGTTGGCCATGCTGCAGCGACTGCACACGCAGCAGAGGGCCATCAATGAGTACCTTTGCGACTACGGCACCAGGACAGGGTCAGGGGAGCTTGGCTTTTTTTCCCCACGCCAGTGGAGCATGATCAGGGATGCATGCACTGTCCTCTCACCATTTGAGGAGGCCACGAGGATGGTGAGCAGTGACAGTGCATGCATCAGTGACACTGTACCTCTTGTCCACCTGTTGGAGCATACGCTGCGTGGGATAATGGACAGGGCACTTGAGGCAGAACAGAGGCAGGAAGAGGAGGACTTCCTTGTCTCTCAAGGCCCCCTTTATCCAGACAATGTTCCTTCTGTCCCACCCATCACACAGGAAGAGGAGGAGGAGGAGGAGGAGGATTGTGTGAGCATGGAGGTGGAGCCTGGCACTCAGCATCAGCAGCAGCAGTCTTTTAGGGATGATGTACAGTCCCAACAAACCAGTGGACTTGTACGTGGCTGGGAGGAGGTGGCTGGCAATCATGTCATCCTCAGTGACCCAGAAGACTCCGGACCGAATGCCTCAGCTAACCTACGCTGCATGGCCTCCCTGATCCTGCAAAGCCTGCGGAAGGATCCTCGTGTTCTTCGGATCAAGGAGAGTGACCATTACTGGCTGGCCACTCTCCTTGATCCACGGTACAAGGGTAAGGTTGCGGACCTTATCTTGCCGTCGCAGAGGGAGCAGAGGATGAGACATCTCAGGGAGGCCTTGCAGAAAGGTCTGTGCAACGCGTTCCCAGAAACTGGGAGGTTACAAACTCCTGGTCCTGGACGACGAGTTGCTGAGGCTTCGGTCAGTAGCAGAAGGAGCGGTGGGGAAGGTGGACGTCTGACCGATGCGTTCAGACAATTTTTTAGTCCGCAGCCCCAAGGTATGATCGGTTCCAGCAACCATCGCCAGCGTCTGATATACATGGTGCAGGAATACCTAGGGGCAAGGTCAGACTTGGACACCTTTCCCACCGAAAATCCTCTGGCTTACTGGGTCCTGAGGATGGATCACTGGCCAGAGCTTGCACAGTATGCAATTGAGCTACTGGCCTGTCCTGCATCCAGCGTTCTTTCCGAACGCACATTCAGTGCTGCTGGAGGATTTGTCACCGATCATAGGGTGCGCCTGTCCACCGACTCGGTTGATCGACTGACCTTCATAAAAATGAATCAGTCTTGGATCACCACCAGCTACCAGACACCTGAAGCGGATATAACGGAATAATTTATAATGTCACATCCCTTCAAGACTGCCTATGCTGATGCTGAGTGACTGTCCTGTTATGTTCACTGACTATCCTCTTCCTCCTCCTCAATGATCCATGCCACCACACCAGTGCCTAAGGCACAATTTTTCAGCCCCTGTATAACAGGGGCGTGTAATTACAATTTTTTAAAAAGATGCTTCGCAACAGGTGTGACTGCTGTGCTCAGAGTACAGTATCTGTGAGGGGTTGCAGTGTTGTGGCACCAGCACCAGTGCCTAAGGCACAATTTTTCAGCCCCTTTTGGGGCGTGTAATTACAATTTTTAGGCAATGCTTTGCAACAGGTCTCATTGCTGTGCTCAGAGTACAGTATCTGTGAGGGGTTGCAGTGTTGTGGCACCAGCACCAGTGCCTAAGGCACAATTTTTCAGCCCCTGTATAACAGGGGCGTGTAATTACAATTTTTTAAAAAGATGCTTCGCAACAGGTGTGACTGCTGTGCTCCAAGTACAGTATCTGTGAGGGGTTGCAGTGTTGTGGCACCAGCACCAATGCCTAAGGCACAATTTTTCAGCCCCTGTTTAACAGGGGCGTGTAATTACAAATCTTGATCTAATAGTTCACAGCAGGGCCCATTCCTGCGCCCACCAAGAGTAACTATGAGGGCCTACAGTCTTGTGGCAACACCGTCCACCACCACCACCACCACCAAAGGCCCAATTTTTCTGCCCTGTTCAACAGGTGCATGCAATTACAAATCTTGATCTAATAACTCACAGCAGGGCCCATTCCTGCACCCACCAAGAGTAACTGTGAGGGCTTACAGTCTTGTGGCAACACCGTCCACCACCACCACCACCACCACCAAAGGCCCAATTTTTCTGCCCGGTTCAACAGGTGCATGCAAGTACAAATCTTGATCTATTAACTCACAGCAGGGCCCATTCCTGTGCCCACCAGTCTTGTGGCTACACCAACATCTAATAGGGCAAATTTCTGCAGAGTATATACGGCAGGCCCCTACTTTCAAACATCCAACTTACAAACGACTCCTACTTGCAAACGGCAAGAGAAAACAGGAAGTGAGAGGAAATCTACCCCTAGGAAGGAAAATTCTATCCTGTTAGATTTAATTTGGGAAAAAGGTATCTCCTCTCTACTGATGCTTTATCACCAATCCTTGTTTCAATTAAAACCCCACTTTTCCAAAAACATTTGTCATTGGGACGGAAAGTGAGGTGACATGTTCTGAACAGATGTGCAAAGACAGCAAATGTTACAGGGGTGATAACCCCTCCCTATGTTCTCCAAAAAGCTTAAAAATTGATTTTTTTGGGATGTAGCTACACTTCATAATGTACCTGTTCAGATTCTACTTAAGAACAAACCTACAGTCCATGTCTTGTTTGCACCACCTATATACTGCTGTTCAGAGTATATAGGGTTGTAGGTATAGGGTTTTATTTTGGGTGCGGGGTCCCCCTTAGTATCCATACAAGACCCAAAGGGGCTGGGGTGGGGGGGGGGGGGTGATGGGGTAGCCATGCCATTTTTCTCAAGGATTTTCAGCCATATGGCGGCCAGGACAAGACATGACATTAAAGCCGCAAGTGGTTTTAAATGGCTTCTTTTTTTCCTTTACAAATGTCATTTTGTGCAAGGACAGTTCTAAACACGGGAAACACATGCCACTTCACAGGCATACTTTAGACACCCCCCAGGTACCATATTTAAAGGAAAATTTCACTTTTTTTTTTTTCACTTTATGCATCATTAAAATGACTGCTCCCGAAAAAACTTTAGTTTTTAAAATTTATTTTTGCATTGATATATGTCCCCTGGGGCAGGACCCGGGTCCCCAAACCTGTTTTATGACATTAACGTGCATATTGGCCGTTGTAATTAGCAATTTTGATTTCGAACGTTCGCGTCCATTATAACGAATAGGGTTCGAAAATTCGCGCGAACTTTCGGTCCGTTCGAAGGTTCTGGTGCGAACCGAACCCGGGGGTGTTCGGCTCATCCCTAGTCCTGCTATGCTGGAATCTCCCTTGCTCCCATTAACCAGAGTCCATACACCGATCACAGTCCAACTCTTGCTTTATTGTACACTCCACAATAAACAATGTCTTAATAGTCAACTGGTTGGAACATTATTATAACTTGATACGATGGGATGAGCAGGCCGAGGCACTATCCTGATTTCAGTCTAAACCCCTGTGCTTTGACCAGGGGTTGTAGCAGCTTTGAATGGCATAGAGCATAGAACTTGTGAGTCTCTACCAGCGACTCCATAGAACATAGATGGGAGTACCTTCGCTGCGCTGCGGTCCCTATCAGGGGAAGATGTCCCTCTAAGAGAGTTACCGGAGGCCCATCCGTCACCGGGTTGATGCTGCTCCGGGTCTCCGGACGGGAAACCTCCCCAGCCTCCTCACCTCAGATGCGGGTCCCCTCGCAAGGCGGCACCCTGAGATCACTTCGCCCTTGCGGGACCCAGTCGAAGTTACTGGGCCCCAGGCCTACGATATAGTACCGCACCCCAGGCTGAAGGTGCCTGGGATGGACCCCAACTTCATTCCGGTCAGGCCTAGGGCGCCTGAGCCGGAACCTTGAACTCCCGCATCCAGGCCTAAGGTGCCTGGGTGCGTGAAGAGAAAATCCTCGAAGACCTCGTGGTGAGGGCGTCTCCCCCTTTTATCTCCTTCCATCAACCACGGCGGGTTCCCCGCCCCAGCCGTACCATCTCCGGAAAGGGACAAAAAAAAGGGTAGCACTGTGGCAGTGATTCTACCTTGAGCCTGCAGGTACACCGCCACCCACAGGCCAAGGTGAGTAACACACCACTCAATCCTTCATGAATTACCAAAAAGGGGTCCAGAACCTTCCCTAATTATACACCTGGGTCACACTACCCCCAGGTGTACCCCAACTAAATTTAAAGACCCCGCTACACACTCCCCCCTGTGATTTGACTCTGGTCCCCAGCGTCAGGTGCACTCCCATGTCTCCCAAGGAGTGGTGACATGAAGCGAGGCCCAGAGGCTGTCCCTCAAAATTTTGAATACTGCGTGTGCCAAGACCTTTTCAAGGGGAAAGGGAACTATAAAACGATAAAACTCTTGAAAAAAAACATCTGTCATGTACACTGTGACAGCAGGAAGGTAAAGTCACCTGGTTGCATCCAGGGGGGTAGATATATTTCGCCCAGATTCAGGCTTTACGCTGACTTATACAACTAGGTGGAGAGTTGTATAAGCCCAGCTAAGGCTAGTGGGCTCATGGATGACTCATACCTCTAGGGAGAGTGTGGGGCGTCGTACAGACAGGGAGTTGATGAGGCCAGCTGAAGCTTGTCAGCTCATTTAGGCCTCTATAAGAACTCCCAGATTCATTAGGTGTTAGCTCATGCCTGGAACCAGACCTGTGTGGACTGTCTAGGGAGAGTGAACCCCTGTGCGGTGAGGCAAAGCCTGTGTGGCTATTTGTTTGGACTTTTACTAAACCAGGGACTTAGGGACTAGGACAGCACTAGGCTGATCCCAGTTGTTAGTTAGGAAACCTGTATGTTTAGTCAGAGGTCAACTTGACCAGGATTTATTTTGGTTATGTTTCTTTTGCTTTGCTGTGTTTTGTCACTGTAAATAGAAAATAAACCGCACCTTTTTGATTTTGAAAACCACAACCTCCGTTTGCTGGGCCTGTTTTGTGTGGGGAGCCCATCCCGGGGGTCACACACACCCGCTGCCGAGCTAACCCCCTCACAGTTGGTGGAGAACCAGTGGCAGTTTTTTTTTAAGCCAGCATGGAGGAGATACTGAAGCAGCTGGCTCTAGCAAATGCCAATCAACAGCAGACAAATGCAGGTTTGCAAAAGAGCCTTGCAGCTCAACAACAGAGCCTTGCAGCCCAGCAGCAGACAAACGCAACTTTGCAACAGAGTCTGGAGGCTCAGCAACGAGCCCAGCAGCAATCTGAGGCCCGCTTCATAGACCTGTTGCAGAAGCAAGAGCAGAGACTACAACAACAGATGGAAGCAGTAATGCAGCAACGTCCGCAGACCAGTGAGGAAAGCCGTCCCACTAATACCGCGTCCTTTGGGGTGAGTCGTTTATTGACAAAAATGACTGGAGAGGATGATCCAGAGGTATTTTTGACCACATTTGAAAGGACCGCTGAAAGAGAAAAGTGGCCTGAGGAGCAGTGGGCTGGACTGGTGGCTCCTCTGTTAACTGGTGAATCGCAGAAAGCTTACTATGACCTAGAGCCTAACCAAGCAAAAGACTATGTGATGCTAAAAGCTGAAATATTGGCAAGGCTGGGTGTCACCCAGGCTGTCCGGGCTCAGCGTGTGCATAACTGGACTTTCCAGCTTGGAAAACCCCCCAGGTCTCAAATGTATGATCTCATTCACCTGAGCAGAAAGTGGCTACAGCCAGAGACTTTGTCCGCACCAAAGATTGTGGAACGTGTTGTAATGGATCGGTTTTTGAGAGCTCTTCCTACTGCCATCCAAAAGTGGGTAAGCCATGGAGACCCAGAGACGGCCGATGGTCTTGTGGATCGTGTGGAGAAATACTTGGCTACAGAGAACCTGACGGCCTCTTCCAGAGACACTCGGACTTTCCACCCTAAGACCAGACCATCCCCAGGGGCGGATAAGAGGATTCCAAGGGGTGAGGGTGGAGAGAGTGAGAGGGTGGGAGCTCTACCCCAAGTTTGGCGAGAACAGCCTGGGAAATCAGCGGCTCAAGAGGCGGCAAGAAGGATCGTTTGCTACCGCTGCCGGCAAGCGGGACATATTGCAGCCAATTGCCCGGTTGTGGAGGAACCCATGCAGTGTGACTTTCTGACGGGCAGACGTCAGTCGCTGTGTGCGACAGTCGCATGCACTGCCATTCGAGGAACTGAGAAACATTTATGCAAAATGTGTGTTAATGGTAGAAATGTTGTGGTATTGCTGGATTCAGGTAGCCTTGTGACCCTGATAAAGGCTGAGTTAGTTAAAACAGAGGTCTCTGGGAATAGCAAGGTAGCTGTTATTTGTGTGCATGGGGACACCCGAGAGTATCCAGTGACTACAGTGTGTTTCGAGACCCCCAAAGGTACCCTCTCTCATCCAGTGGGCTTAGTATCTCAGTTACCGTATGACGCCATTGTGGGAAGGGATTTTCCAAAGTTCTGGGAACTGTGGGATGATCCTGAGCCCCTCACTGGTGCCCCTATGTACCAGGAATGTGATAGCCAGAACTCCCCTGAGAGTGGTGAGGACTCTCCGGAATTTCCCTTATCAGTATTGGCAGGGGAGACTCAAGAAACTGGAGAGGAGCCCACCTCCTCAGACGAAAACCTACCGTCTGTGGAGTTTTCTGATCTTGAGGTTCACAGGGAAAACTTTGCCACAGAACAGTTGAAAGACCCCGCCCTAATAAAGGCACGGGAAAACGTAGTGAAAATAGATGGCGAGTTAGTGAACCCAGATAATACCTGCACTTACCCATACTTCAGCGTAGAGAAGGACCTACTGTATCGGGTGGCAAAAAGGGCAGAAGAAACCGTTGAGCAGCTTGTGGTGCCCAAACCTTACAGGAAGTTGGTGTTGGAGTTGGCCCATGGGCACATTCTTGGAGGTCATCTGGGGACAGAGAAAACCCGAGAGAGGGTATTACAGAGATTCTATTGGCCGGGGGTGATGAAGGACGTAGAAAATTATTGTTCCTCCTGCCCTGTGTGTCAGAGGTTGGCCCCGATGCCACATTTCCGTAGCCCGCTGGTCCCTCTACCCATCATTGAGGTCCCGTTTGAGAGGATCGCCATGGATTTGGTAGGTCCTATAATCAAGTCCGCTAGGGGGCACCAGTACATATTAGTTATAATGGACTATGCCACCCGTTATCCAGAAGCGATCCCTCTCCGAAATACCTCGGCCAAAACCATAGCCAAAGAGCTATCTCTTGTTTTTAGCCGGGTGGGTATTTGTAAAGAACTGCTTACGGACCAAGGTACACCCTTTATGTCCCGGGTTATGAAAGAGCTGTGTAAATTGTTCAAAGTGACGCAATTGCGTACGTCTGTGTATCACCCCCAAACCGATGGGCTGGTTGAAAGATTCAACAAAACCCTAAAACAAATGTTGAAGAAAGTGGTGGATAGAGATGGAAAGGATTGGGACTGTTTACTTCCTTATTTGATGTTTGCTATTAGGGAGGTGCCCCAATCCTCTACGGGATTCTCCCCCTTTGAGTTACTGTATGGGAGACACCCAAGAGGGCTGTTGGATATTGCCAAGGAAACTTGGGAAAGTGAGAGTTCTCCCCACAGGAGTGTGATTGAGCATGTCGCCCTGATGCAAGATCGAATTGCACAGGTAATGCCCATCGTGAAGGAACATTTGGCCCAAGCGCAGTTGGCACAGCAGAGAGTGTACAACCGTGGAGCCAAGACCCGTACCTTTTCCCCGGGGGATAGGATATTGGTACTTGTCCCTATGGTTGAAAGTAAATTCCTTGCCAAATGGCAAGGCCCCTACGAGATAATGGAAAAAGTGAGCGAAGTGAATTACAAGGTCAGACAACCAGGAAGGCGAAAGCCCGAACAGATCTATCACGTTAATCTGTTGAAAGCCTGGAGGGATAGAGAGTCCCTAGTCGCAGACACTTGGTCACCAGCTCAAACTGGTTGCGTGATTCCTGAGGTTGGAATAGCAGCCACCTTGTCACAACCCCAACAACAGGAGGTTAAGGAGTTTGTGCTTCGCAACAAGGAGGTATTCTCTGAGCTGCCGGGACAAACATCTGGGGTAGAGCATGACATCATTACCCCGCCCGGTGAAAGGGTGAAGTTAAAACCCTATCGGATCCCAGAGGCTCGACGGGAGGCAATACGGGAGGAAGTACAGAAAATGCTGAACTTAGGGGTGATAGAGGAGTCCCAAAGTGATTGGTCTAGTCCCATCGTGTTGGTGCCTAAACCGGATGGGAGCTGGCGATTTTGTAACGATTTTCGTCAGTTGAACAAAGTTACAAAATTTGACACCTACCCCATGCCACGTATAGATGAGTTGATCGACCGGCTGGGAACAGCCCGATACATGACGACTCTTGACCTCACAAAAGGGTATTGGCAAATCCCCCTGGCCAAGTCGGCCAAAGAGAAAACCGCATTTGTAACCCCAGACGGGGCGTTCCAATATAAAAGAATGCCGTTCGGGTTACAGAATGCGCCGGCCACATTCCAGCGGAAAATGGACCAGATGCTGAGGCCCCATCGGAAGTATGCTGCGGCTTACCTGGATGACGTAATTGTCCATAGCACAGATTGGGCCTCACATCTGCCAAAAGTGCAAGCAGTCCTGGACTCTGTTCGGGAAGCGGGGTTTACGGCTAACCCCAAGAAGTGTACCATTGGGCAGGAGGAGGCCAAATATCTTGGGTACACCATTGGGAGGGGAGTAATAAAACCCCAACTCAACAAAGTCGAGGCCATCCAGAGTTGGCCACGTCCCAACAGCAAGAAGCAGGTACGAGCCTTTCTGGGAATCGCTGGGTATTATCGGCGATTCATTCCCCACTTTGCTTCTAAGGCTGTGCCCCTAACCAACCTGACGAAGGGGAAAGGGTCGGTCATGATTAAATGGACCCCCGAGGCTGAGGCAGCATTCCAATTCTTGAAACAAGCCTTATGTAGCCAGCCAGTGTTGTACTCACCCGACTTCTCTAAAGACTTTGTCGTACAAAGTGATGCGTCAGATGTGGGGTTAGGAGCAGTATTGTCCCAGGTCTGGAACGGGGAAGAGCACCCAGTCATTTACCTCAGCAGGAAATTGAAGTCCCATGAGGTAAATTACGCCACCGTTGAAAAGGAGTGTTTAGCGGTGAAGTGGGCTCTAGATTCCCTTCGGTACTACCTGCTAGGTAGGCACTTTGACATGGTTACGGATCACGCTCCGTTAAAGTGGATGGCTCAAAACAAGGAAACAAATAGAAGAGTGAATAGGTGGTTCCTGGCCCTCCAGGAATTCAACTTCACAGTAAAGCATCGCCCTGGCGTTCAAATGGGGAATGTGGATGCTTTGTCTCGAGTACATGAATGCCTGATTGCTGGTGTTCCAACCCCGAGGTTAAAACAAGAGGGGGGGGTATGTGACAGCAGGAAGGTAAAGTCACCTGGTTGCATCCAGGGGGGTAGATATATTTCGCCCAGATTCAGGCTTTACGCTGACTTATACAACTAGGTGGAGAGTTGTATAAGCCCAGCTAAGGCTAGTGGGCTCATGGATGACTCATACCTCTAGGGAGAGTGTGGGGCGTCGTACAGACAGGGAGTTGATGAGGCCAGCTGAAGCTTGTCAGCTCATTTAGGCCTCTATAAGAACTCCCAGATTCATTAGGTGTTAGCTCATGCCTGGAACCAGACCTGTGTGGACTGTCTAGGGAGAGTGAACCCCTGTGCGGTGAGGCAAAGCCTGTGTGGCTATTTGTTTGGACTTTTACTAAACCAGGGACTTAGGGACTAGGACAGCACTAGGCTGATCCCAGTTGTTAGTTAGGAAACCTGTATGTTTAGTCAGAGGTCAACTTGACCAGGATTTATTTTGGTTATGTTTCTTTTGCTTTGCTGTGTTTTGTCACTGTAAATAGAAAATAAACCGCACCTTTTTGATTTTGAAAACCACAACCTCCGTTTGCTGGGCCTGTTTTGTGTGGGGAGCCCATCCCGGGGGTCACACACACCCGCTGCCGAGCTAACCCCCTCACAACACATATACAATCCCTCCCATCACTGTCTAAGAACCACCCCATACTCAGTAGTCTTGAGTGACGAATCTCCTGCAGAAGGGAACAACAAAAAACAAAACAGCATCCTAACAATCTGTGTTAACTTGGAATGAATAGGTCTATCAGCTGAGAGACCCATTCGCTCCAATAAGTAAAGTGATGTAAATGCAAAATTTCAAACAGCCGTTGCACAACACTGCCACCTGGTGACAGCGCTGCGGTAATGACACTCGGTGTGATCTGTCCCGGACGAGCCCCCACGTGTAGCGGCCTCACCCCATCTCCTTTCACTAGGGGTATGTCACATGACAGGGTGAGATGCGCTACGGCCCATGTCCTCCCCATGGCTGTGGGTGAGGTGAAGGCCAGTATCAGTATCTTCCTCGGGCCAATGTGCATTAGTCTTAAAACTTAGTCCTGCTATGCTGGAATCTCCCTTGCTCCCATTAACCAGAGTCCATACACCGATCACAGTCCAACTCTTGCTTTATTGTACACTCCACAATAAACAATGTCTTAATAGTCAACTGGTTGGAACATTATTATAACTTGATACGATGGGATGAGCAGGCCGAGGCACTATCCTGATTTCAGTCTAAACCCCTGTGCTTTGACCAGGGGTTGTAGCAGCTTTGAATGGCATAGAGCATAGAACTTGTGAGTCTCTACCAGCGACTCCATAGAACATAGTTGGGAGTACCTTCGCTGCGCTGCGGCCCCTATCAGGGGAAGATGTCCCTCTAAGAGAGTTACCGGAGGCCCATCCGTCACCGGGTTGATGCTGCTCCGGGTCTCCGGACGGGTAACCTCCCCCCTCCTCACCTCAGATGCGGGTCCCCTCGCAAGGCGGCACCCTGAGATCACTTCGCCCTTGCGTGACCCAGTCGAAGTTACTGGGCCCCAGGCCTACGATATAGTACCTCACCCCAGGCTGAAGGTGCCTGGGATGGACCCCAACTTCATTCCGGTCAGGCCTAGGGTGCCTGAGCCAAAACCTTGAACGCCCGCACCCAGGCCTAAGGTGCCTGGGTGCGTGAAGAGAAAATCCTTGAAGACCTCGTGGTGAGGGCGTCTCCCCCTTTTATCTCCTTCCATCAACCACGGCGGGTTCCCCGCCCCAGCCGTACCATCTCCGGAAAGGGACAAAAAAAAGCGTAGCACTGTGGCAGTGATTCTACCTTGAGCCTGCGGGTACACCGCCACCCACAGGCCAAGGTGAGTAACACACCACTCAATCCTCCATGAATTACCAAAAAGGGGTCCAGAACCTTCCCTAATTATACACGTGGGTCACACTACCCCCAGGTGTACCCCAACTAAATTTAAAGACCCCGCTACATTAGTAAAGTTTGTTGAGCGACGATTCACGCTTTTCAGCCTCGTGATTTTCAGTCCGTTACAGCGTGACGAATGTGATATTTCCATTACGAACGCTAGTTTTACCAGAACGAGTGCTCCTGTCTCATACTTGATTCTGAGCATGCGCATTTTTTTTCACGTCGTTAAAGCCCACACACGGCCGTTTTTCATGACGAGAAAAACGACGATGTAAAAAACGACGTGAAAAATTAGAGCATGTTCCAATTTTTTCATGTCCGTTTTTCACGTCGTGAAAAATGCTCTGAAGCCCACACACGATCATTTTTAATGACCATTTTAAAAAATGACATTTTTCTCATCATTAAAAACGGTCGTGTGTACACTGCATGACAGGAAAGGTTGGAGGGAGAACAGGAGAGCTTAAGGTGTGGAAGGCACAAACGTAACACAATTCACTGCTCCGATTCTCAAGCAGACTCGGCCCATTCGGATAGTCTCCCTAGCTCAGGACTAGCAGCCGAAATGACGCTCGAACTTTACACTTGGTCTCTGCCACAGACCTGATGAACTTGGTCTCTGTTCAATGAGAAGACATCCCTCCAGAGAATTACCGGGACCCTTCCTTCACTGTGACCTGTGACTTCCACACCAGTCCTTCGGAATGGTTCCTCCCCCTGCCTCCTCATCTAGGATACGGGTCTCCTCGCAAGGCGGGACCCTGAGATTCCTCGATCCCTGGTGGGCTCCAGCCGAAGGTGCTGGGCCCAGACCTTTGTTGCAGTCCCAGGGCTGAAGGTGCCTGGGACCGACAGGAACCACACACTCCCTGGGGTAGGATCCCCGACAACGAACCGCAGACCCGCCCCTGGGCTAAAGGGGCCCAGGGCGGACAGGAACAAGAACCACGAACAGGCAGTGTCTGCCCCTTTTATATCCTCTCCCAGCATGCCCAGCAGGTAGACCACACCCACTCTATGGCTGCCGAGAGGGGACACACAAGGCACAGCACTGTATCAGCGGTTCAACCCTGGCCTATGGCAGCGCCACCTGCAGGCCACAGGGAACTGCACACCAATACTCTACCTGTAGACAAAAATGGTTGCAAGAACTCTAACAATTAGGGTGTTTGAGTATAACTACCACCCAACACTTCCCCTAAATTTAGCACCCCGCTACATAGTAAAAAAAAAAATATGTCCCCGGATTTCATTTAAAAAATCTGGTCACCTTATACTAAGGCCTCATGCACACTGGACAGCTGCTGTTTTTGGCTCCAGGCGTTTTTTTTCTGCAGCCAGTAAACGGCATGTTATTCTGTGTCCATGCACACATAGGGGTTTATTTACTAAAGGCAAATAGACTCCAGAGCATAGTAAATGAGGTGAAGCTACACTTTGCAAAGAGTACCAAATCACATGCAAGGGAGATAAAATAAAATTTTTTGCTTGCACATGATTGGATGATGGAAGTCATCAAAGATTCTGCTCATTTACTAAGCTCTGGAACAATTACACTTTCTAAAGTGCACAGTCTATTTGCCTTTAGTAAATCAACCCCATAGGCTGTTATCAGCGTTTTTTGGCTGGTGCGTTTTCTGGGTGGAAAAAACCTCCAGAACTAGTGGGTTTTAAGAAGAGTTTTTTAGCTGTAAAAACGCTCTAACTTTGACAAAAGCTTAAAAAAAACAGAAAAAATTGTCTATTCTGTGTTCATCAGCGTTTTTGAGCCATAAGCTCTTGTGGGTGTATAGTTTTGCTATAAAAAAAGCTAAAAAAAATGCTGAAAACCCCTACTGCAAAAATGCTGCAAAACTCATTTCTACAGCTACATCATTCTACAGCTAAAGTCTCGTACACACTATAAGATAATTGGTGAACATTTTCGTCAGATATAGTGTGTACACAACTTTCGACAGCCGATTCCATACAAATTTTATTTCATCAGTTCCAATTTGCTGTGAAACATCGAGAAAAATCGGACGAACGTTTGCCCGATTTTCTTATAGTGTGTACCCCACTTTACGCTACTAGTGTTTTCATAACATTTAGGCTGGGTTCACACCAGTCCAATGTCATGCGAATTGGATGCGGTGTAAGTCACATCCAATTTGCATAGGTGTGAACCGAGCCTCAGTGTGCATGAGGCCTAAAAACCAAGCAGACACCTGACCAATTAGTGTGTTGGCTGTTCACAAAACCTGGACCCGGGATTGGGGATTTCATCCCTCCTGGCTCACTTTGAAATCTCCAGGTCCTAGAACGGACTTTACAAAACACGGGAAAACCAAAAAGCTAGTTTCCTCTGCATGACGCAAGCTCCCTTGAGCCCCTGAACCTGCCTGGCTGAGAATCCTTGGTCATAACCTCTATTAAGACCCTGGGAGAGTGCCACACTGCCACTATATATACAGTCATGGCCAAAATTGTTGGCACCCCAGAAAATCAATTATTTCTCACAGAAAAGTATTGCAGTAACACATGTTTTGCTATACACATGTTTATTCCCTTTGTGTGTATTGGAACAAAACAAAAAAAGGGAGGAAAAAAAGAAAATTGGACATAATGTCACACAAAACTCCAAAAATGGTCTGGTCAAAATTCTTGGCATCCTTAACCACTTCCCGCCCAGTCAATAGCAAATTGACGTCCGGGAAGTGGTTCTGTTATCCACACTGGACGTCATATGACGTCCTGCGGGATAACAGCCGCCGCGCGCCCGGGGGGGCGCGCATCGCGGCGATCGGTGGAGCGGTGGGTCAGTCTGACCCACCGCTACACTGATCTCGGTAAAAAGCCTCCGTCGGAGGCTTTTTACCATGTGATCAGCCGTGTCGAATCACGGCTGATCAGGAAGTAAACAGGAAGAGCCGTTGATTGGCTCTTCCTCACTCGCGTCTGACAGACGCGAGTAGAGGAGAGCCGATCTGCGGCTCTCCTGACAGGGGGGGTTCGCGCTGATTGTTTATCAGCGCAGCCCCCCCTCGGATACCCACACTGGACCACCAGGGAAGCCCCCAAGGACCACCAGGGAAGCCCTAAGCATGTGGATGGCCATCCACATGTAGTAAAATATATATATATATAAAAAAAACATTAAAAAATATGCCAATCAGTGCCCACACATGGGCACTGACTGGCACGATCATGCCAAGAAAATAATGTGTGGTGGCTGGCATTGCTAGGCAGCAGTGTCACCAGTGCCACCTACTAGTGTCCATCAGTGCCATCTATCAGTGCACATCTGTGCCCATCTGTGCCCATAAGTGCCCACCTATCAGTGCCCGTCCGTGCCACCTATCAGTGCCACCCATAAGTGCCCATCAGTGCCGCCTAAAAGTGCCCATTAGTGCCGCCTATGAGTGCCCATCAGTGCCGCCTATGAGTGCCAATCAGTGCCGCCTATGAGTGCCAATCAGTGCCACCTATGAGTGCCCATCAGTGCCGCATACCAGTGCCCATCAGTGGCGCCTATCAGTGCCCATCATCAGTGCCCATCAGTGCCACCTCATCAGTGCCACCTCATTGGTGCCACCTCATCGGTACCCATCAGTGTCGCCTTATCAGTGCCCTTCAGTGCCGCCTTATCAGTGCCCGTCATTGAAGTAGAAAAGGTACTTATTTACAAAAAAATTAACAGAAACAAAGAAAAACATAGTTTTTTTTTAAATTTTCGCTCTTTTTTTATTTGTTGCACAAAAAATAAAAATCGCAGAGGCGATCAAATACCACCAAAAGAAAGCTCTATTTGTGGGAACAAAATGATAAAAAATTTGTTTGGGTACAGTGTAGCATGACCGCGCAATTGTCATTCAAATTGCGACAGCGCTGAAAGCTCAAAATTGGCTTGGGCAGGAAGCTGTATAAGTGCATGGTATTAAAGTGGTTAACTTAATATTTGGTTGTACACCCTTTGGAAAAAATAACTGAAATCAGTCGCTTCCTATAACCATCAATAAGCTTCCTGTACCTCTCACCCGGAATTTTGGATCACTCTTCCTCTGCAAACTGCTCCAGGTCTCTCTTATTGGAAGGGCGCCTTTTCCCAACAGCAATTTTAAGATCTCTCCACAGGTGTTCAATGGGATTTAGATCTGGACTTATTGCTGGCCACTTTAGAACTCTCCAGTGCTTTGTTGCCATCCATTTCTGGGTGCTTTTTGACGTTTTGGGGACATTGTCCTGCTGGAAGACCCAAGATCTCGGACGCAAACCCAGCTTTCTGACACTAGGCTCTACAGTGCGACCCAAAATCCTTTGGTAATCCTCAGATTTCATGATGCCTTGCACACATTCAAGGCACCCAGTGCCAGAGGCAGAAAAACAACCCCAAAACATCATTGAACCTCCACCATATTTCACTGTAGGTACTGTGTTCTTTTCTTTGTAGGCCTCATTCCGTTTTCGGTAAACAGCAGAATGATGTGCTTTACCAAAAAGCTCTATCTTGGTCTCATCTGTCCACAAGACGTTTTCCCAGAAGGATTTTGGCTTACTCAAGTACATTTTGGCCAACTGTAGTCTTGCTTTTTTATGTCTCTGTGTCAGCAGTGGGGTCCTCCCGGGTCTCCTGCCATAGCGTTTCATTTCATTTAAATGTCGACGGATAGTTTGCGCTGACACTGATGTTCCCTGAGCCTGCAGGACAGCTTGAATTTCTTTGAAACTAGTTTGGGGCTGCTTATCCACCATCCAGACTATCCTGCATTCCAACTTTTCATAAATTTTTCTCTTCCGTCCACGCCCAGAGAGATTAGCTACAGTGCCATGGGTTGCAAACTTCTTGATAATGTTGCGCACTGTGGACAAAGGCAAATCTAGATCTCTGGAGATGGACTTGTAACCTTGAGATTGTTGATATTTTTCCACAATTTTGGTTCTCAAGTCTTCAGACAGTTCTCGTCTCCGCTTTCTGTTATCCATGCTTAGTGTGGCACACACAGACACACAATGCAAAGACTTAAGCCCTGTACACACGATCGGATTTCCTATGGTTTTTAAACCGGAAAACCGATGAAGCTGACTTCCATCAGTCTTGCCTACACACCATCATTTAAAAAACCGACCGTTCCAAACGCGGTGACGTAAAACACTCCAATGAGCCAAGAAAAATTAAGTTCAATGCTTCTGAGCATGCGTCGACTTGATTCTGAGCATGCGTGGGTTTTTTATCCGATGGAGTTCCCCACAGATGATAGTAATTTGCTATCGGTTTTTTAACCATCGGATAAATTTAAAACATGTTCTATTTTTAAACACCGATGGAAAAAAGACCGATGGGGTCCATACACGATCGGTTTGTCCGATGAAAAAAGTCCATCGGACTGTTTTTATCGGTAAAACCTATCGTGTGTACAGGGCTTAAGTGAACTTTTCTCCTCTATCTGCTTTCAGGTGTGATTTTTATATTGCCCACACCTGTTACTTGCCCCAGGTGAGTTTAACCACATCAATACTGGGCACTTAAACCCCCTTCCTTCCCAGACCAATTTTCAGCTTTCAATGCTCTCGCACTTTGAATGACAAATATTCAGTCATGCTACACTGTACCCAAATGAAATTTTTTATCATTTTGTTCACACAAATAGAGCTTTCTTTTGGTGGTATTTGTTCACAATTTCATTTTCAATTTTTTGCGATAAAAGCGAAAAAAGAGCGAATATTTTGAAAAAAAACAACATTTTCTACATTCTGTTTTAAAAGAAATCCAAACAAATCAAATTTCGGCAAAAATTTAGGCCAAAATGTATTCTGCTACATGTCTTTGGTAAAAAAAAATCCTGATAAGTGTATGATAATTGGTTTGTGTGAAAGTTATAGAGTCTACAAACTAAGCTACGCATTATTGCAAATTGATCAATCCTAATGCACTGATGGCCTATCTCATTTCTTGAGGCCCTAAAATGTCAGGACAGTACAAATACCCCCCAAATGACCACTTTTTGGAAAGAAGACAGTCGGAGGTATTTAGTAAGAGGCATCGTGAATTTTTTGAAGTTGCAATTTTTTTCCCACAATGCCTTGGAAAATTAAGAAATATATATATATATTTTTTTTTTCTTCACAAAGTTGTCAATTTAGAAGATCTTTCTAACACATAGTATGTACATAGCAAAAATAACACCCCAAAATACATTCTGCTACTCATCCTGAGTATGGCGATACCCAGTGTGTGAGACTTTTCCACATCCTGGCCACATACGGAGGCCAAACATCCAAGTAGCACCATCAGGCGCTCTAAAGGCATAAATTACACATTTCATTTCCTGAGTACCTATCACATTTTTGAAGGCCCTGGAGAACAAGGACAATGGAATTACCCACAAAATGACCCCATTTTGGAAAGAAAACAACCCAATGTATCTTCTATGAGGCATAATAAGTCTTTTGAACATGTCATTTCTTTCCAAAAGTTTTGGGAAAATGTGGGAAAAAAATTAAAACATATTTTTTTTTCACAAAGTTGTCAATTTAGAAGATCTTTCTAACACATAGTATGTACATAGCAAAAATAACACCCCGAAATACATTCTGCTACTCGTCCTGAGTATGGCGATACCACATGTGTGAGACTTTTCCACATCCTGGCCACATACGGAGGCCAAACATCCAAGTAGCACCATCAGGCGCTCTAAAGGCATAAATTACACATTTCATTTCCTGAGTACCTATCACTAGGGATGAGCTTCGAGTTCGAGTCGAACTCATGTTCGACTCGAACATTGCCTGTTCGCCCGTTCGCCGAACAACGAACAAATTGGGGTGTTCGCGGCAAATTCGAAAAATCTATGGGAGAAATCTAAAGTGCTAATTATAAAGGCTAATATGCAAGTTATTGTCCTAAAAAGTGTTTGGGGACCCGGGTCCTGCCCCAGGGGACATGTATCAATGCAAAAAGAAGTTTTAAAAACTGCCGTTTTTTCGGGAGCAGTGATTTTAATAATGCTTAAAATGAAAAAATAAAAGTGAAATATTCCTTTAAATTTCGTACCTGGGGGGTGTGTATGATATGCATGTAAAGTGGCGCATGTTTCCCGTGCTTAGAACTGTCCCTGCAAAAAGTGTCATTTTTGAAAGAAAAAAATGCATTTAAAACTGACTCGCGGCTATTAATGAATTGTCGGCTCCCGGCAATACATACAAAAGTCATTGATAAAAAAAAAAAAAAGCGTGGGGGTTCCCCAGAATTCAATTACCAGGCCCTTCAGGTCTGGAATGGATATTAAGGGGAACCCCGCCGCAAATAAAAAAAAAATTGACGTGGGGTTCCCCCAAATATCCATTCCAGGCCCTTCAGATCTGGCATGGATTTTAAGGGGAACTCCACCCCAAATTTAAAAAAAAAATGGCGTGGAGTCCCCCTAAAAATCCATACCAGACCCCTTATCCGAGCACGCAACCTGGCCGGCCGCAGGGGAAAAGGGGGGGACGAGAGAGCGGCCCCCCCTCCCTCCTGAACCGTACCAAGCCACATGCCCTCAACATGGGGAGGATGTCCCCATGTTGATGGGGACAAGGGCCTCATCCCCACAACCCTTGCCCGGTGGTTGTGGGGTCTGCGGGCGGGGGGCTTATCGGAATCTGGAAGACCCCTTTAACAAAGAGGACCCCCAGATCCCGGCCCCCCCCCATGTGAATTGGTAAGGGGTACATTGTACCCCTACCATTTCACGAAGAAAGCGTAAAAAAATGTTTAAAAAAACACACAAACACCTTGAAAAAGTCCTTTATTAAGAAAAAAAAAAAAAAAAAACATTCCAGCGGTGAAATCCAGTGTCCCGCGGCGATCCCGATGTCCAGCGCTGTCCGTCATTGGTTGTGCCTGAGCGGACCTGATGGGGAACTCCCTCTCAGTATTTTAAATGTATAGACCCGCCCCTTCTAAAGTTCCCCATCAGGTCCGCTCAGCGGACCAGATGCGGAACATGAGAAGGGGCGGGTCTATACATGTATTACCAAAGTGAGAGCAGTTCCCCATCAGGTCCGCCTCCTCGGTATGTCGGACCCGCCTACGTCATTGGCTTGAGCGGGGAACTTCCTTCACTGTGTAATTTAAATTTACATAGTGAAGGAAGTTCCCCGCTCAAGCCAATGACGTAGGCGGGTCCGACATACCGAGGGGGCGGACCTGATGGGGAACTGCTCTCACTTTGGTAATACATGTATAAACCCGCCCCTTCTCGTGTTCTGCATCTCGCCCGCTGAGCGGACCTGATGGGGAACATTAGAAGGGGCGGGTCTATACATTTAAAATACTGAGAGGGAGTTCCCCATCAGGTCCGCTCAGGCACAACCAATGAAGGACAGCGCTGGACATCGGGATCGCCGCGGGACACTGGATTTCACCGCTGGAATGTTTATTTATTTATTTTTTTAAATAAAGGACTTTTTCAAGGTGTTTGTGTGTTTTTTTAAACATTTTTTTACGCTTTCTTCGTGAAATGGTAGGGGTACAATGTACCCCTTACCAATTCACATAGGGGGGGGGGCGGGATCTGGGGGTCCCCTTTGTTAAAGGGGTCTTCCAGATTCCGATAAGCCCCCCGCCCGCAGACCCCCACAACCACCGGGCAAGGGTTGTGGGGATGAGGCCCTTGTCCCCATCAACATGGGGACATCCTCCCCATGTTGAGGGCATGTGGCCTGGTACGGTTCAGGAGGGAGGGGGGGCCGCTCTCTCGTCCCCCCCCTTTTCCCCTGCGGCCGGCCAGGTTGCGTGCTCGGATAAGGGGTCTGGTATGGATTTTTAGGGGGACTCCACGCCATTTTTTTTTTAAACTTGGGGTGGAGTTCCCCTTAAAATCCATGCCAGACCTGAAGGGCCTGGTAATTGAATTCTGGGGAACCCCCACACTTTTTTTTTTTTTTTTTTTATCAATGACTTTTGTATGTATTGCCGGGAGCCGACAATTCATTAATAGCCGCGAGTCAGTTTTAAATGCATTTTTTTTCTTTCAAAAATGACATTTTTTGCAGGGACAGTTCTAAGCACGGGAAACATGCGCCACTTTACATGCATATCATACACACCCCCCAGGTACGAAATTTAAAGGAATATTTCACTTTTATTTTTTCATTTTAAGCATTATTAAAATCACTGCTCCCGAAAAAACGGCCATTTTTAAAACTTCTTTTTGCATTGATACATGTCCCCTGGGGCAGGACCCGGGTCCCCAAACACTTTTTAGGACAATAACTTGCATATTAGCCTTTATAATTAACACTTTAGATTTCGAACGTTCGAGTCCATTGTATTTAATAGGGTTCTAAAGTTTACACGAACATTTTGTCTGTTCGCAGGTTCTGGTGCGAACCGAACAGGGGGGTGTTCGGCTCATCCCTGCCTATCACATTTTTGAAGGCCCTGGAGAACAAGGACAATGGAATTACCCACAAAATGACCCCATTTTGGAAAGAAAACAACCCAATGTATTTTCTATGAGGCATAATAAGTCTTTTGAACATGTAATTTCTTTCCAAAAGTTTTTGGAAAGTGTGGAAAAAAAATTAAAACATATTTTTTTTCACAAAGTTGTCAATTCAGAAGATCTTTCTAACACATAGTATGTACACAGCAAAAATAACACCCCAAAATACATTCTGCTACTCGTCCTGAGTATAGTGATACCCCATGTGTGAGACTTTTCCACAGCCTGGCCACATACAGAGGCCCAACATGCAAGTAGCACCTTCAGGCTTCTAACACATAGCATGTACACACCAAGAATTACACCCCAAAATACATTCTGCTGAGCAAAAGGTAATAAAAAAAAGGCTCACCTATGGTTTTAGCAGGCAGGAATACCGTTCCAGAGCAGTCAAAGCATTGGTCCAGACAGCCATAGGAAATGTCCAGGAATTGTCCAGCAGGGAAACAGAGATATGGAAACCTATGAACATGGTCCATGGTTTAGCAGGCAGTTCAGGTGGCAGGCAGAGGCATGGCCAGTTCAGGTGGCAGGCAGAGGCATGGCCAGTTCAGGTGGCAGGCAGAGGCATGGCCAGTTCAGGTGGCAGGCAGAGGCATGGCCAGTTCAGGTGGCAGGCAGAGGAATGGCCAGTTCAGGTGGCAGGCAGAGGCATGGCCAGTTCAGGTGGCAGGCAGAGGCACGGCCAGTTCAGGTGGCAGGCAGAGGCACGGCCAGTTCAGGTGGCAGCACTATAACATTTAGGCCTTGGTCACGAAAGACCTAAGAACATGGGGTAGAGGCTTCTTCCCACCCAAATCTCTACGAAGCCTCCGAGTCTCCAGACCCTAATCCGAGAAAAACAAAACCTGGAGAAAAACATTTTCTCCACTCGGAAACTCTTTTCTGGAGCCCCTCAAATATGTGAGACCCCTGTGCTGTACTCAAATGATCAGTTTAGGAGGCAGGCAAAAAGCATGGTCATTTAACAGGCCGAGGTCAATTCACGTTGAAGGCAGAAACATGGTTGGCAGAGGCATAGTCGAAAACAGTCCGGGTCATTCACAGAAATGGCAGATGGTGGAAACTGGAAAAAAAATCATCTTCACTTTACTAATAGTTTAGTAAAGTATGATAGCTCTGAAAGCACTTTCCAATACAAAGGCCTGGCTGGGAGGGACATTGGGGACAGTAGTATCGGGTGTCACGACGAATTCCTCTACTTGAACACACACGACATTTTTTTGGGGGTTTGCGACCTGTTTCGGTAAGAGGGAGGATTTCGGAGAAGTGCCTTTCGTGGAGTCTGGCTACTGCATCGGAGCGAATTAGTTGAGGGGCTTGGCCATGGGGATAGAGAAGGGCTTCGATCAAGTCTTCTTGGAATTTTAGATAGGTTAGGGAACTTTGGGTGCACTTAGAAAAAATGATATAAGAATTGAAAAGGGCTAGTTGCATCAAATAAATGGCAACTTTTTTGTACCAAAACAGTGATTTCCTGGTGGCCAAGTAGGGCTGCATCATCTGGTCATTCATATCCACCCCCCCCATGTAAAGATTATAGTCATGCACACATTTTGGCTTCTGAACGGGGCCTCTTCTTCTCTGCAGTTCCACCAAGGTGTCATCATGCATTGTGGAAAGGATGTAGACATCTCTTTTTTTATCTCTCCACTTCAATGCTAGGACCTCTTCAGTCCGCATACTGGCCATTTCCCCCTGTTTCAGTTTCTTGGCAACCAATCTCTGTGGGAAGCCTTTACGGTTGGTCTGTGCTGTCCCACAGGCCACAGTTTTCTTTTGGTACAGATGGCGAAAAAGTGGGAGACTTGTATAGAAATTGTCTACGTATAGGTGGTAACCTTTCCCAAGCAATGGTTCAATCAGCTGCCAGACAATTTTGCCACTTGTTCCCATGTAGGTAGGGCATCCAGGGGGGTTTAGCTGTCTGTCTTTTCCCTCATAAATTATAAAATCATATGTGTAACCCGTGGCCCTGTCACATGCCTTATAAAATTTTACCCCACGTCTGGCTCTTTTACTGGGGAGGTATTGCTTTATTCCAAGTCTTCCTGTGAAGTGTACTAATGATTCATCTACACATATATTTACATCAGGGGTAAACATCTGCTTGAAGCTGGCGCAAAAAAAAATTGATTAGGGGCCGAATTTTAAATAATTTATCATAATTGGGATGATTTCGAGGGAGGCATTGGGCATTGTCGTTGAAGTGTAGAAACCTCATTATCATCTCGTTTTCATAAAAGATGAATAGATTGGCATGTGGTAGATAGGTCGGGTAGACCAGTAGGAATGGAGTTAATTTTTTTTGTCAGCCCCATGTTGAGGGTTAGGCCAAGGAAAATTTTTAATTCTTCCACGGTGAGGAGTTTCCAAACAAAAGGACGGGCATAGGAAGAATTTGGATTGTTGGCTATATATTGACTGGCGTATAGATTACACTGCTCCACAATGTAGGTTAGGATATCATCAGTAAAAAATAATTCAAAATAATAAATCGGGGTAGCATTTTCCGACTGTATCTGAGGGCCTGGCTGGGCTGTAAAAGGGGGAATGATAGGTTCTACTGACGTATCGGGCAGCCATGTTGGATACAGTAGAAGATCGGGGAGGCTAGTATGGGCCCTGCCTCGTTGTTGATGGGACGCCCCATTGCTAGCATTTGGCCTATCCTCTAGAAAAGTTGCAGAACTGCTGGCGGATGCCTGCCTATCCTGGCATGATGCGCTGCTGGCGGATGCCTGCCTATCCTGGCGTGATGCGCTGCTGGCGGATGCCTGCCTATCCTGGCGTGATGCGCTGCTGGTGGATGCCTGCCTATCCTGGCGTGATGCGCTGCTGGCGGATGCCTGCCTATCCTGGCGTGATGCGCTGCTGGCGGATGCCTGCCTATCTTGGCGTGATGCGCTGCTGGTGGATGCCTGCATATCATCATGGAGTCCTGCGCTGCTGGTGGATGCCTGCTGGTGGATGTCCTGGAGTGCTGCGCTGCTGGTGGATGTCTGCGGCGCCTGCTCATAACTCCTGATCTCACTTGTTACGATTCTATCCTCAGTTTCTATTTCAGAGCCACTACTTTCCTCTGGATAATATTCACTATCCAATTCTGACAGAGAGAGTTCCTCGCTACTCTCGTCCGACATACCCTGGAGTATCTGGAGAGCCTCCTCGCTGCTGTAGAATCGTTTAGCCATGTGGGCAGATGTGCCAGATGTTGGCGGTCAGATGTGCCAGATGTTGGCAGTCAGATGTGCCAGATGTTGGCAGGGCAGATGTTGGCGGGCAGCTGTTGGCGGTCAGATGTTGGCGGCCAGATGTGTCAGATGTTGGCGGGCAGATGTGCCAGATGTTGGCAGGGCAGCTGTTGGCGGTCAGATGTTGGCGGGCAGATGTCAGATGTTGGCGGCCAGATGTTGGCGGGCAGATGTGGCAGCTGTTGGCGGGCAGATGTGGCAGCTGTTGGCGGGCAGATGTTTACTGCCAGATGTTGGGAGTCAGATGTGCCAGATGTTGGCAGGGTAGATGTTGGCGGTCAGATGTGCCAGCTGTTGGCGGGCAGCTGTTGGTGGTCAGATGCTGGCGATCAGATGTTGGCGGGCAGCTGTGCCAGATGTTGGCGGGCAGCTGTTGGCGGGCAGATGGCGGGCAGATGTGGCAGCTGTTGGCGGGCAGATGTGGCAGCTGTTGGCGGGCAGATGTGGCAGCTGTTGGCGGGCAGATGTTTACTGCCAGATGTTGGGAGTCAGATGTGCCAGATGTTGGCAGGGCAGATGTTGGCGGGCAGATGTGCCAGCTGTTGGCGGGCAGCTGTTGGCGGTCAGATGCTGGTGATCAGATGTTGGCGGGCAGATGTGCCAGATGTTGGTGGGCAGCTGTTGGCGGCCAGATGTTGGCGGGCAGCGGTGCCAGATGTTGGCGGGCAGCTGTGCCAGATGTTGGCGGGCAGATGCGCAAGATGTTGGCGGGCAGATGCGCAAGATGTTGGTGGGCAGCTGTTGGTGGGCAGCTGTTGGCGGGCAGCTGTGCCAAATGTTGGCGGGCAGCTGTGCCAGATGTTGGCGGGCAGATGCGCAAGATGTTGGCGGGCAGATGCGCAAGATGTTGGCGGGCAGATGTTTTCACTGTTTTATGGACACTGTGTTTTGGGGACACTGTGTTTTGGGGACACTGTTTTGGGGACACTAGCTGGGTGATCAGTGGGTAAACAGCAGACAAACAGCTAAAAACTCACTGATCTCCCGGCTGCAGCACAGATTGTCTCTTCCTCTCCTCACTGACAGGCTCTGTGTGAGGAGAGGAAGAGATCAGAGCAGTTACAACTGCTCTGTGTTTACATTACATGACGGCTGTCATTGGACAGCCGTCATGTCATCAGGAGGGCCAATCACATGGCCCTCCTGTTTGCACACACCTTCTATCTCTGGGGGGTACAGGCAGATCGGGATCGCGCCACTGCGCGTGCACGTGGCGGCGCGATCCCCTCACAAGTGCCAGCCCCCCCTCTCTGTGTTTACATCACGATGGCTGTGATTACACACAGCCATCGTGCTGATCAGGAGGGCGAATCACAGTGCCCTCCTGCTGTTCCGAGATGCGGCGTGTCCGCGGGACACGCGCGCATCGGGATCGCGCGGGTGCGTGCACGTGCGCGCGCGCGATCACGCTCCTTCTGAAGGACGTTCAGGAACGTCCACTCAGAAGGAGAGAGCACCCACCCGGCCGTATATATACAGTGGCCGGGTGGGAAGTGGTTAAAGGAGCATCACATGCTTGAAACAATCTTATTTATCCACAATTTTGAAAGGGTGCCAAGAATTTTGACCAGTCCATTTTTGGAGTTTTGTGTGAGATGTCCAATTTGCTTTTTTTCCTCCCTTTGTTTGGTTTGTTCCAATACACACAAAGGGAATAAACACGTGTATAGCAAAACATGTGTTACTGCAATACTTTTCTTAGAGAAATACTTGATTTTCTGGAAAAATTTCTGGGGTGCCAACAATTTCGGCCATTACTGTGTATGTGTGTATATGTATATGTATATATATGTGTGTGTGTGTATATATATATCTTTATATATATATATATATATATATATATATATATATACAGTATACAGGCATACTCCACTTTTAAAGCGGAGGTCCGCCTAAAAAAAATATATTAAAAGCCAGCAGCTACAAATACTGCAGCTGCTGACTTTTAATAAATGGACACATACCTGTCCATGGTGCCCGCGATGATGGCAGCCGTAGCCGAGCAATCTCTTGGCTGCCCCCGCCACCATCCTCGGTGAGGGAATCAGGAAGTGAAGGTGTGGGAACTAACTGGTCCCCGCTATCTTCTGGGACATGTGTGTTTCCCAGAAGACAGCGGGGGGGGGGGAGGAGAAGTGACGTGCAAATACCTGTATTATACAGGTATCTGCACCCCCCTCCCCCTTGAAAGGTGCCAAATGTTCTGAAAAGCGGAGGTTCCATTTTTGTGTGGACCTCCGTTTTATGTACACAATGGGGTTTATTTACTAAATCTGGAAAGTGTAAAATCAGGCTCACTTCTGCATAGAAACCAATGAGCTTCCAGGTTTTATTACCAAAGCTTAATTGAACAAGCTGGGGTTAGAAGCTCATTGGTTTCTATGCAGAACTGAGCCTGATTTTGCACTTTCCAGCTTTAGTAAATAAATCCCATTGTGTACTTAAAAGTGGGGTATGCCTGTATTGTGCAAAGTTACTGAAATGTCTACTATTCCAGCCATTTTTTTATATCTGAAGCTACAGCTATCCTTTAATTCTAAGGACTGCATATGATTAGTCAGTATGCATAACCAGCTACAAAACAGAGAAATATGCTGATGAAAATCAGAGCACAAAGCCTACAAATTCTACCGGTTCATTTTTAATTCCAGAATTCTGTTTAGAATTCCCCTGACAATCAGCAATGGTTTGTTAACTGGGGTATTGTGGCCTGGAGCGGTGTTTGTGCATTGTGTTGTATGTGCTCGTTGTAGACTTTACTCATTTATCATCAGCAGACAGGACAGACATTAGGGAACAGAGGCAAACCCACAGCTTTTTACAGTTATTTCAACACATCCAACAAATAAGTTTAACTTCCCCCTCACGCAACTCGCTGTTATTCTAGGAGAAGAAGTGTTAATTGGATATGACATTATTCTTCTTTGGTGTTCTTATTTGGCGTCTTCAGAAAGACAGTGAGATCAGCACAGTGACACCTACCAGGTTAAATATAAACAGACAAGTCTAATGGGAACCCAAAGTTTTCCTCCATTTAATTTTGCTAAAGTAGTCAATCTTAAAGTAACATTCAAGAATTATAAAAACTGAACCACAGTAAAGCAGCTATACACATATTTGAAATAAATTGTACAGGACACCGGGGATGGGTCCTGAAAGGGAGATATGTTTTCCCTTTATGGGAATGAATTGTATGCATTTTGTGTAGTTAGGGGCTCTCACCCATTCAGGATGAGAGATTCCGGGGAAGTCCAGTTGGAGAGGAGAGGACTGATTTACATTTCTCTCATGACTGCTAAGTTCTTATTTGGGACCCAGAGCTTGGAAGTTCAGAGAGGCTTTGGGAAGGAAAGAACCGTCAAACCCTGATCACAGGGACATATAGTTTCATAGTTGTAAGGTTGAATAAAGACCGTAGTCCATCCAGTTCTACCTGTGTCAGTGTCGATGATCAATTCCTATATCCCTGTACGTCAGCAGCTTGGCCCCCCTCCTCCTCCCTCCCCTTCTGCCGGGCCAGTGAGAGAGCGCAGCGAGCTTCACGCATGCGCAGTAGGGACCCGGCCATGAAGCCCAAAGGCTACACTGCCGGGTTCCCTTCCCAGAAATGACGGCGGCAGCACCCGACCAGCCGATGTAAACATTGGCTGCGTTGCCGACATTGACTCCAGGACAGGTAAGTTTCCTAATGTTAAAAGATTTAAAATAATTTTAATTTTTAAAGGGGCGGGCGGAACTCCTCTTTAAGGTTAAACCGGTTCTCCTTCAATCTCATTGAGTAACCACGTGTCCTCCTACACTCCCTGAGACTATATAGCTTTTTCCTACACTGGGATCACCATTGAGATATTTGTAAATCGCTATCATGTCCCCTCTCAAGCGTCTCTTCCCCAGCGAGAATACATTTAGTGCTTGTAGTCACTCCTTGTAATTGAGGTCCTCCAGTCCTCTTATTAATTTAGTTGCCCTTCTTTGGACTCTCTCCAGCTCCAGCACAACTTTTTCTAAGGACTGGTGACCAGAACTGCATGGATAACTCCAGATGTGGCTGGACCAGAGTTGTATAAAGTGGCAGGATTATAGTTTTATATCTGGAGTACATCCCCTTTTTTATGTATGCTAATATTTTGCCAGCTTTGGTAGCTGCAGCTTGACATTGCATGCTATTGCTCAGTCTGTCTTCTACTAGGACCCCCAGATCTTTCTCCATCCTTAACTTTCCCAACAGGACTTTGGTCCTGAAGGGGTAAAGCTTCATGCAAGGAAGTCTTGAAAAACAGCAGGAAGGAAGCAGCACATGTCTGTATGGTAGTGTTGAGTGGTTCATAGTTGTGAACAACTGTGGACTCTCTGTGGCTTGTCATGTGCCCTGAAACAGGTGGGAGCCCTAAACCCAATTGTCGGACTGAGCTACTGGCGGTGAGCCAGGTGTTTGATTTTGTTATTCCAGGAGTATAGACTGTTTGCTTTATTTTGCTGAAGAATCATTTTTTTTGTTTGCCTGTTTTGCAAATTCAATAAAAACTGTTACTTTTACAAGTGGCTGGCTGGTGGTCTTGAGTTCCCATCTTACAATATGTACTGTATATAAATTAATTAATAAAAGATTTTACTTATTTTGGGCCATTTACTTGTTTCTGCCAAACAGTACAGCCAGGTCCCTGACCTCCCTGTTCTTGGCTGCTGTTAAAAGCAATGCAGTCTGGTCAAGCACTTGCCCTAGGCTGTTAATGGCTAGAGAAGGAAAAGTAGCATACAAATGAGTACAAAATAATAATTTGAATAAAGATCTGTGCTTATCAGTAAATATAATAAGTTGCACAATTGATATGATGTTGCCCCATAATAACATCACATCTTTATGCAGCTCTAACTGCTGAATCTGCAGCAGGATATACGCCTATACAGCAGCCTTTCTAAACATTTTTACCACTGAGGAATCTGAATAATTTATGACTTCCCTGCTTAAAACTATATCTACAGCTCAGGGTACAATAACATGTAAATCAGTAAGTAGATATAATAATGGAGACCTAAAGGGATGTGGCATTAATGACCTAATGTACTGTGTCTGACACCCACTCTAAACAACAACTTTAATTTCATTAAAATTCATGAACATAACGTGGAATTCTGGTGTAGACTTATCTAAGCTTAAAGTGATTGTAAACTCTTGTTTTTTATTCTATGAAAATAACAAACATGTTATACTTACCTCCTCTGTGTACTGGATTTGCACAGAGCAGCCCAGATCCTCCTCTTCTCAGGTCCCTCTTCTGTGATCCTGGCCCCTCCCTCCTAATGAGTGCCCCCACAGCAAGCAGCTTGCTATAGGGGCACCCGAGCCGAATCACAGCTCCCTGTGTCCATTCAGACATGGAGATGCGGCCCAGCCCGTCCCGGCCTCTGTCTCTCCTGATTGGCTAGCCAACTTTGATTGACAGCAGGCAGAGCCAATAATGCCTCACATCGCTGGACAGAGATGGGGCTCAGGTAAGTATTAGGGGGGCTGCTGCACACAGAAGGTTTTTTATCTTAATGTATAGCATGCATTAAGATAAAAAAAACTTCTGACTTTACAACTTCTTTAAATCTATTCCCACCCCCATTCTAAGCCCTATACCCTGTAAAGGTAAGATGCCTATACTTACATAATCTAAGGGCTCTCTGGTCCCGTCACATTCATTTCCCATTAGCTGGCTTCAAGAGGGACAGCGACAACAGCTGCAGCGCCTGGGAAGTGATGTCACCCATAGATTTACTATGGGGCATCCATTGTCCGCTGACCCTTTTCTCCACTGAAGCCGGCTCTGGGAGCCAATCACATCACTGGACTAGAGCACCCTTAGATTAAGTAAGTACTGTATACACATCTTTCCTTTAGAGCAGGGATATGCAATTAGCGGACCTCCAGCTGTTGCCAAACTACAAGTCCCATCATGCCTCTGCCTCTGGTTGTCATGCTTGATGCTGTCAGAGTCTCGCTATGCCTCATGGGACTTGTAGTTTGGCAACAGCTGGAGGTCCGCTAATTGCATATCCCTGCTTTAGAGGGTAATTAGTATAGGGCTTGGAGTGAGGCTGGAAGTAGATTTAAGTTTAGATATGTTTAGACCTCCACTTGAAACAATAATAATGGCTAGAGAAGATACACAGTGAAAATTGCAGTGTCCCTTTGTATTGGTGGTCAGTGGAAAACTGTACCCTTACATTAGTGGTCAATGGAGAGCCCCTCTGGTGGTCAATGGAGACATGCTCCTTTTCAGTAATGGTAAGTAGAAAAGTGGAGGTCAGTATAAAAGTGCCCCCTACAAAGTTAATGGAAACTTGGTATGCTTGGATTGATTTCTCTAGTTCAACAAGACTTCAGGCATCCTCTAACTATTACAATTTGTCACTTCCCCAACTCAAGGAAACCAGTAGGTCAACTTTCCACTGGATAACCTCCTTCTTTTTTTCCATGTTTTTCTTTTATCTGTATCCTTCCATTATTTTCTATTCATCTTTTTGTCTCATTCTCCTCACTCCTTACAGTGGTTCCAAAGGCTCAAGGTTTTTTACCATTCTATGCATGAAGGTACAAAACCTTTACCTGAGCTCCATCGCGATCCAGCGATGTGCACGAGAGACTTGGCTTTTCTGTTGACTCTCCCTCCTCATTGGCTAAGACCAATGAGCCAATAAGGAGGGAGAATGGGTGGGGCCAAGCTGCTGCTCTATGTGTGAATGCACATGCAGAGCCACAGCTCGAGAGCGAGCCTGCTTAAGTGCCCCCAGAAGCAAGTTGCTTGCTCTGGGGGCACTGAGCAGGAGGAAGGGGCCTGTAGCAGAGGTGGGGGACCTGAGAGGAGAAGGATCGAGGCTGCTCTGTGCAAAACCATTGTATAGAGCAGGTAAGTATGACATGTTTTTTATTTTAAAAATAGAAATAAGTCTTTACTGTCACTTTAAAGTGGAAATTTAGTCAGAAAATTAAGTTGTGCTAAATTACTTCTGGCTGGCACCTTTTGTAGGTAATAGATTGTTTCATCCTGCTCTGCACATGCTCAATTGCTCTCTATTTTAAGGCAATGTGCTAAATTTGTAGAGGCCTATCTGCTGACAGCCTCAAGATATACTGCTGATCAGGGGCCCTGGGCTTCAGCAAAATGGCAGCTTCCAGCAAGAAGAAACAGGAACAATGCTGGAGGCAATTTACAGCACACACTAATTTTGGTAGCATAATTATTAATGTGGAATGTATGTTCCTTGCTAAAGAACACTTTTTTTTGTTGTTATGGGTAAAGTTCCACTTTAAACACTTGAGGTGATGGAGTTCATGGGTACCTTACCCTCAGGGCCGTCGGAACAGGAGAGGCAAACCAAGCAACTGCTTGGGGCCCCCAGCTGGCCTGGGGCCCCAGCAGAGTGGCCCCCCACCCGCGATTGGCGGCCCCCCTCCTGCGATCGGCGGCCCCCCACCCGCGATTGGCGGCCCCCCTCCGCGATCGGCGCCCCCCCCACCCGCGATTGGCGCCCCCTCCCGCGATCGGTGGCTCCCCTCCCGTGATCGGCAGCCCCCCACCCGCGATTGACGGCCCCCCTCCCGCGATCGGCGGCCCCCCCACCCGCGATTGGTGGCCCCCCTCCCGCGATTGGCGCCCCCCCACCCGCGATTGGCGGCCTCCCTCCCGCGATCGGCGGCCCCCCCACCCGCAATTGGCGGCCCCCTCCCGCGATTGGCGCCCCCCCACCCGCGATCGGCGGCCCCCCACCCGCGATCGGCGGCCCCCCCACCCGCTGTTGGCGGCCCCACGATCGGCGCCCCCCCCACCCGCGATTGGCACCCCCCCCTCCTGCGATTGGCGCCCCCCCCTCCCGCGATTGGCGGCCCCCCTCCCACGATCGGCGGCCCCCCCACCCGCGATTGGCGCCCCCCTCCCGCGATTGGTGCCCCCCCTCCCGCGATCGGTGGCCCCCCTCCCGCGATCGGCGGCCCCCCCCCTCATGTGATCCCCCCCTGCCGCGATCGGTGCCCCCCGATCGGTGGTCCCCCTCCCGCGAACGGCGGCCCCTCCTCCCGCGATCGATGTCCCGCGTTAGCACCCCCCCTCTAAATTAAAACCAAAAATCTGTAGAAATCTCAGTAGCACCCCTCCGCTTCTGAATTAAAAAACAAAATCTAAAAAAATTGTGTAGCAGCCCAAACCCCCCCCCCTGCTTCTCAAAAAAAAAAACAGTAGCCCCCCCCCGCTTGGGGGCCCCAAATTCTCAATCTGCTTGGGGCCCCCAAATTCCTTCAAACGGCCCTGCTTACCCTAATACCATATATAGGGGGCGGGGCCATAAGATGCAACCACATTGTTACCTTTGCCTTTAACTTGCTTTATAATTACTAAGAAATGTTGTTCATGATATGAAAGTTTGTAATAGGTTGCTGTGGCTTGATTAATAAAGACAATACTGTCCCATTGTCTCATTGATCCTACTGTACTAACCCTCTTCATATGAGAGGAAAGGTTTCCCTTTTTGTTGCTGGTCAGTAGTAGGGATGCCTACTTAAAACAGTGATTCGTGGGAGAGCTTTCCTCTTACATTTGTGGTTGGAGAAAGGAATGCTCTGTCCTGCTGAATGATATTAGGAAAAGAATAATGCAAGATCGGGTAGGAAATAAATCTACCACTGCTCAAAGAACCCCCAGCCATCTCTGAAGGAACCCTAGGGTTCTATGGAACCCTGGTTGAGAAAGGCTGGTAAAGAGGTTTGCCTGCTTTCCAAACTCCCGAAGAGCATCGCTGCTAAAACTACACCTATGTCTACAGGTAAAAAAATCCATTGATATATTTAGGCTACAGAGGTTTACACAGGTGGCCGTAAAAACAGGCAGTTGTGTTGTGGTTTTACCACCCTGACTGTCCAGTCGTAAGTTAACATGGCTACCGACCATTTTAGTGCTCACCGTCATAGCGTCAGTGCAGCATGGCAAAAAATATGTATACCGTGGCATGGTCCATGGGCAGTATCACCTCCAAACATGACCCCTTCAAGAGAATGGGGCTTCACCGCAGCCGTGAGCCAAATGTTTCATTCTTGGTTATGGTATTCTCCATCAAAATTCCTGTTCAGCAGAAAAAATAGGCATTCAGGAGGCAGCAGCATTGTCTTCTCAATGCCTGACAGTCACTTCTTAACCTCTTTCTAAAAACTGGTCCACCGCCGATCAATTTTAAGAGTCCAATGCAAGTGTAAATGAGTCCTTGGAGACACTGTTTTGTTTCTGCAGTTTTGTTCTTCATGCACTCTCTGAAGATGTTATACATTGGGGGAAAGATCATCCAGCAAACCAGGTGTCTATAAACTCTTTGCAAGTGATACAATAATTATGCAACACTGTATTTCTTGTATAATTTATTCGATCTTCATTGTTATTTTGTACATTCTTCATTTTAGGTTTATTAGGGCTCATTTACAGTTGCAGTCAGGGAGTGGAAAAAATAGTCACGTTTCTTTCCACCAGTACAAACAAACGGCAACTGCCCCAACCTATATCTGGCATTAACAACAAGGAGCACAGAAAGGGCGACACATGTCAAACAAAAACAGAAAAATTCCCAGCTCAATTTACCAGCCAGCCTGCAAAAAAAACAGGGGTTTTAGTTTGCACATATTTTCAAATACATGCGTAAGCTGCAGAGCCACTTCACGGTACCCCAGTATTATCTGCAGTCCTAACTCTATAAATTTTGAGAGCCTCCATAGTAGGATCGGGTACAGTAAAACCTTGGTTTGAGAGTAACTTGGTTTGAGAGCGTTTTGCAAGACAAGCAACATTTTTTAATACATTTTGACCTGATATACAAGCGATGTCTTGATATAAAAGTAGCGTCATATCACATCTGTGTATAAAAGAGAAGAGAGGTGCCTCCAAGTGTAGCAATATGGTTACATTTAATGACGGTACAACATTTAGCAACATATTGCTACACTTAGAGGCGCCTCTCGTCTCTTTTATACTCTGTAGCTCCTGCTGGATTTTGCTTCTAATCCCCTTGTGGAGGCTTCCATTTGTGGATGGACATTTTATGGTTACACAACCTATCACATTGATATAATCTTTTTATATGGACTATAAACTGAAGAACCTATGAATAAATGGTTGTGGAACGAATAATCTGAGTTTCCGTTATTTCTTATGGGGAAATTTGCTTTGATATACAAGTGCTTTGGATTACAAGCATGTTTCTGGAACAAATTATGCTCACAATCCAAGGTTTTACTTTATATAGTAATTGATAGATTGAGGGCAGGTGAGCCTGGAGGGAACCCACCCCTCCTTAAAGGCACAGGGGCGCACTGGACACCCAGCAATAGCACAATGGCAGCAAAGGTGTCCAGTGCTTCCCCTCACCAAATAACCAACAGTACAAACAAACGGCAACTGCCCCAATCTATAACTTGTCTTAAGAGCAAGGAGCACATGGAAGGGTGACGCATGTCAAACAAAATCAAGGAAAAATTCCAAGCTCATCTTACCAGCAGAGGCTGTGCCTTAGTTTTTAAGGTTAAAGTAGAGTTCCACCCAAAAATGGAACTTCCGCTTTTTGGAATCCTCCCCCCCCCCATCCGGTGTCACATTTGGCACCTTTCAAGGGGGACGAGGGAGCAGATACCCGTGTAATACAGGTATTTGCTCCCACTTACTGGCATAGATCACAGCGGTGATCGCGGTGACCTATGCCACGTCCGGCGCCTACTCCCCCCCCCGCTGTCTTCTGGGAGACACACAGGTCCTAGAAGACAGCAGTGACCAGTGAGGACGCGCAGCGCAAGTAGGGAACCAGGGAGTGAAGCCGCAAGCCAAAGGCTTCACTTCCTGATTCCCTTACCGAAGATGGCGGCGCCTCCACCCGAGAGCCGAGGGACAGATTGGCTTCGGGACCCGACATTGCGAGCGCCCTGGACAGGTAAGTGTCCATATATAAAAAGTCAACATCTGAAGTATTTGGACAGGCTAGGGTAGTATACAGACAAGCTAGGGTATACAGACAAGCTAGGGTAGTAAATGGACAAGCTAGGGTAGTATATGGACAGGCTAGGGTAGTATATGGACAGGCTAGGGTAGTATATGGACAGTTTAGGGTAGTATATAGACAGGCTAGGGTAGTATATAGACAGGCTAGGGTAGTATATGGACAGGCTAGGGTCGTATACAGACAGTTTAGGGTAGTATATAGACAGGCTAGGGTAGTATATAGACAGGCTAGGGTAGTATATGGACAGGCTAGGGTAGTATATGGACATGTTGGGTAGTATACAGGCAGTTTAGGGTAGTACAGTATATGGACAGGCTAGGGTAGTATACAGACAAGCTAGGGTAGTATATGGACAGGCTAGGGTAGTATATGGACAGGTTGGGTAGTTTACAGACAGTCTAGGGTAGTATATGGACAGGCTAGGGTAGCATACAGACAAGCTAGGGTAGTATATGGACAGGTTGGGTAGTATACAGACAGTCTAGGGTAGTATATGGACAGGCTAGGGTAGTATACAGACAAGCTAGGGTAGTATACGGACAGGCGAGGGTAGTATACAGACAGTCTAGGGTAGTATACGGACAGGCAAGGGTAGTATACAGACAAGCTAGGGTAGTATATGGACAGGCTAGGGTAGTATATGGTAGTATATGGACAGGCTAGGGTAGTATATAGACAGGCTAGGGCAGTATAGGGGCGGGCTAGAGTAGTATAGGGGCAGGCGGAGCGGCCCGGGGGGGGGGCAGTTTTCATAATGACACACAACTACTGGAAAAAAAATCGGTCGTCAATTTGCTGGGTAAATAGAAGAGAAGGAGAGGCGGCCATAGTTCAGTTTGCTGTCCCTCTTAAAGTGCTGCCTGAGTCCAATGGACCCGCTGGGACCCATGGTAAGGCCGGCCCTGGACGCACCTATATCTCTCCACCCCCCTTTTTATTTATTTTTTATTTATTTATTTTCCTCCCACCCTAAAGTTTCTCTGAAACTTAATCCTGATCTGTTCTTCTCATCTTTACCTACCTTCCTCTCTTACCTCTTCCCCACTATGTGGGATCAGGTCATGTCTTACCCCGCTTCGTCAGAAATCAAAGATGGTAATTCGTATGGTTGGGGAAAAACTCCCTTGTGCTAATTTCTTTCTATTATTGTTTTGTTTTATGGTTTTTATATAAAAAGCTTATCATGGGGCCAGGAAGTTAGAATGATCTGTCGTTTAATACGTTGAGGCTTCAGCTATCTACACAAACATTGAAGCCGTTTGACTGCCTGTGGATATTGTGTTCACTTACTGTTACAGCAAATTTCTGTATATAAGACAGCGTCCTGAAATGTGCTGCACCGTCAGGTCTATCTTGTGGATGTTGATTCAATTGTTCGGATTGCATACGGTTTGCCTTCATACGCTGTATTGCCTTGCTTCATTTATTCTATTTATTTATTTCAGCTACTTATATAGCACCGTAAATGTATGCAGCGCTATACATATACATTGTACAATCACATCAGTCCCTGCCTATAAGGAGCTTACAATCTATGGTCCCTAACTCACATTCATACATACACATAGTAGGGCCAATTTAGACAGGAACCAATTAACCTACCAGCATGTCTTTGGAGCGTGGGAGGAAACCCACACAGGCACAGGGAGAACATGCCAACTCCAGAGCAAGCAGTCATGAAAAAAAAATATATATATATATATATATATATATATATATATATATATATAAATATAAAAAAACTCTATGTGAGAGTGCCAGGACTATGCAAAGCAATAGATCCTGATTGGCTCATATTGTTGCCTCTCCCTCCTCCAATTCTGAAAAGAGGAGAATGGTAAAAATGCAGATTGAGTTATTATAATGGTCACAGCAGGTTTGCAGACCCAGAATCATAAACACAGAAATATCATCAAAAGAATCCCTAAGAAGTGAAATCATTTGTCTCCATTTACCAAAGACAGTTTTGGATGGGCCGACCTTTTAACAACTTGACCTCTGGAAGATTTAAGCCCTGTACACACGATTGGATATCCTATGGATTCTAATCCGATGGTTTTTTCCATCGGAAATCCGATGAAGCTGACTTCCATCAGTCTTGCCCACACACCATCAGTCAAAAAACCGTCCGTTTCAAACGCGGGTGACGTAAAACACTCAGCTGAGCCGAGAAAAATGAAGTTCAATGCTTCTGAGCATGCGTCGACTTGATTCTGAGCATGCGTGGGTTTTTTATCGGATGGAGTTCCCCACAGACAATAGTAATTTGCTATCGGTTTTTTAACCATCGGATAAATTTAAAACATATTCTATTTTTAAACACCGATGGAAAAAAGACCGATGGGGCCCATACATGATCGGTTTGTCCGATGAAAACAGTCCATCGTGTGTACACGACTTAACCCTTCTTCATGACCAGGCCATTTTTTGCGATACGGCACTGCATTACTTTAACTGTGATGCTGTATTCAAATAAAATATATGCCATTTTTTTTGGTGGTATTTGATCATCTTTGCGTTTTTTTTTTGTTTTTTTTTGCGCTATTAACAAAAAAAAAGATTGACAGTTTTGAAAAATATATATATATATTTTACTTTCTGCTATAAAACAGCCAATAAAAATGTAAAAACATTGAATCCCTTCATCAGTTTAGGCTTATATGTATTCGGCTTCATATTTTTGGTAAAAAAAAAAAAAAAATCCCAATAAACTACAAACTATGGGATATTTTTATTTATTTAACTTTTTTTTTTTACTAGTAATCAGTGACTTATAGGTTGACTGTGATATTGTGGTGAACATTCTGACACTAACTGACACTTCTGACACTTTTTGGGGACCAGTGACACTAATTCAAAGATCAGTGTTAAAAATATGCACTGTCACTGCACTAATGACACTGGCTGGGAAGGGGTTGACATCAGGGATGATCAAAGGGTTAACTGTGTGCCTAGCCAGTGTTTATGGGAACTGTGTGAGGTGCTTTTACTAGGAGAAGAGATGGAATTTATGCAAACTCCATCCCTCCCTCGTTTACATAGGCAGATTGCAATTCTGTGTCTCTGCCTGATCGCTGGGTGTTGGCAGATATTGAGTGCCCGGTACCCACTGATCGGCTTCCGCTGTGTGTAATCACAGCGGGAGCAAGCTGGTGGCGGCGCACATTTGTGCCTTATACCCGGTTTTGATATCATAGATACTTCTACCACTTGCCCCTGATGAAGAGGATTAACGCATGACCTTGAAACGCGTTGGGTATCACTGTGTTCATTAGTACAAGAGTGACTCAAAATAGTGGTTGTGATCTCATGATCAATATGTTACACATTTTCATGTATTTTGTATACTTGAAATTTGCTTGACATAGTTAATCCTATGTCCCATTTTATATTTTGTATTATTAAAATTATATTTTTACTCATTCAATTTGTATACACCTGTTTGGAGTCATTGCCCTTCAAATTCCCACCAGAGGGTCTCTTTTCATTTTGCCTTCTACCCGGAAGTGCATGATCACGTGTATATATACACGATCCTGTGCACAGCTGCCACCCTGTAGCAGTAACATTGCTATAGGGTGGTCAGTAAGTAGTTAAAGAATACATAGCTACATTAAATGTGTCTTTTATATCTGCCTATAGTTATGTTAGGCCTCATGTACACTGCTGCTGGTAAACAGACGTTTAGGAGCAGTTGGGCATTTTTTTCAGCTGCTCCTGAACTCTCCTCTATGTTATCTTATCAGTACATGTACACAGGGTCGTTTATAGTCGTTTCTGGGCAGTTGTGTTTAGAGGCTTTTTCTTGAACCCAAAAAAATGCGTTCAGAAGCTGTGTTTAGAGGCAGTTGAAGCGCCAAATGCGGCTAAACACGGCAACTCGCGTTTAGCAGCATTTCGTTTACAGACTTTTTTTATTTTAACCCAAAAAAAAAATGCTTCTAGACGCAAACGCGGCATTTAAACGCGGCATGTAAACGCAGCTAAACGGCCGTTTTTAGACACTGGTTTCTAGATGTCAAGTTAAATTGTTCAGGAGAGATTGAACAACGTCCCGTGTACATGAAGCCTTAAAGAATAACTAAAGGCAATTTTTTTTTTTTAAGTATTGGATAGAGTGGAAAGAGATTAGAACACCTGTCAGGTCTTTATTGCTGTCTGTGCCCCCTTAAGGAAGACTCGCTCTCTCTATTTGTTTACCATTATCATTAAAGAGGTGAAAAAACATCCAATGCTCAGAAGCCCCCCAGCCCCCCGGTTTACTTACCTGAGCCCTTGAAACTCCAGCGTCATGAACGCGCTTGCTACTCGCCCGTCTTCAGGCTGTTCTCGGCTCTTCATTGGAGATTGATAGCAGTGTAGCCATTGGCTTCCGCTGCTGTCAATCTGATCAATGACGCGGCGCGCTGGGGGGCGGGGCCAAGCCATACACTTGGCGGCTATAGCCGCCGACTGTATCACGGGAGCGCGCCCGCAAGCTAACCCCCTTGGGAGAGCTCTTCCCAGAACGGTGTTAGCTCTTGCGGGTAGGAGCCGAGACAGCTGCCGAGGGACCCCAGAAGACGAGGATCGGGGCCACTCTGTGCAAAATGAGCTGCACAGTGTAGGTAAGTATGACATGTTTGTTATTAAAAAAAAAGAACCTTTACAACCCCTTTAAGAGAGAAAGGGAACAAAAATCCCAAATTTTGGGCTGTCCTCAAAATAGGAAGAGAGGGCAAATCTTGCAATGGGGACACTAATTCTGGGATTCCTTCACTATGGAGGGATTTCCTCTCACTTCCTGTTTGGCTATTGGACAGGAAGTGAAAAAAATCTCCCCGATGGGACACAGAGAGCAAAAAAAAAAAACAACCCACCTGATAAGGGTTCTACTCTATCCTTTCTACTGTATCCAAAATGAACAAAAAAGTTTTGCCTTTAGTTATGCTTTAACTCCCTTCGCTTGCTATAATAAATATTAAAATGTCACATTGCCTATTAAGAAGCCCTGTGCCTATCTGCAGCTGACAGGCAGATGTGGACCCCCCCCCCCCCCCCATAGTTCATTGGACTAAAGAAAAGTTGTCATGATATTACGAAGTCTGGCAGGGTGCATTACAAGGACTGGTGTAAACACACAATGGACTCAACCAGCAAAAATCAACCCTGGCTATGCTAAAAAAAAATGCCTACGTCACGTTATCAAAGGCAGTGTTTACAATACACAGTGCTTTAATAAACTAAATGCCATTAATTTGGTGGTTACCGCACACTAAAGCACTCCATTTTAGCATGCGGGTGGTGCAATGCACTGTTTACTTTTTTTTTTTTTTCACTTTGAGTTTATACAAACATACATTCCATAGAACGATGCACTGCGTGGGCCTAAGGTAAGGTGACCAGATTTTTTAAATGAAATCCGGGGACATATTTTTTTTTTTTGTAGTAATGGCGGCAATCAGCGACTCTCTGCCCGCCTCACAGCCTGTCAATTCTTACTCTCCGGGCCCCCGGCTACTACTGGGTGGGGAGCGGAGGAAGATCACTCCGTCAGGGAAGGCAAGGAGATAGGCAGGCGGCTGGCCGGGACTTGAGCCAAGGCAGAAGAACATGCGAGCTGAATGGGCACCCGAAACTGAAGAAATATTCCCTCCGCTCCGACCAGCACATGATCATCAGAAAGGGGCACAGATAATGGAAAAAAATACACCCCCCTAAGCTAGTAGGAGCGGCGGAGCGGGGGTGTGTAATTCAGAATTATTATTATTTTTTTTTTAATTCTGCACTGACTGTTTGAAATTGCCCCAGCCCCTGTTCAAATCCAATCCGGGGACGAAACCGGGGACAGACTTGGTCCGGGGACAGTGTCCTCAATTCGGGGACTGTCCCCGGAAACCGGGGATGTCTGGTCACCCTAGCCTAAGGGGACGTTTAGCATGTCTGCTTTTTTCTGCATTGCACATCACACCAGGGTTGTGCTGAGAACGGGGTACATAAAAAAACAATTGTTTTCTATGTGCCCTTGCGGTGACTGGTGTTGATCAAGTGCAAAAAAAAAAAAAAAACACCAGTCATCACACATAGCATGAACCAAAGGTAGTAAAGATGTTTTATCTTGTAGATTTTACACACTGCAGCATGCTTAATGGAGAGAGACAAGCTGGAAATATTCTGTATAATTTCTAGGTTCAGCAGGTAACACATTTTAAACCAGAAACTGTATTTTGTGCAATTATCTTTAATTCTTCTGTATTATGATAATTATGCTACGCACCCCAGCTCAGTTGTCAAATTAGATCACAGTGGGATTTCCTAAACTAGCTGCTAAAATGAGAAAGAAAGCAAAGAGTTGAAGGAAGAGGCTCCCTCACCATGCTCTCTTTTATTAATACCTTGTTCTGTTTTATTAACTGTACAGGATGCCAGGGATAGATATTGGACGGCAGGTGTACTCTCCCACTATTTGGGCTGTGGTCTCTTTAAGGGGAGCAGTTTGAAGACATTGTTGAGTACTCAGGAGTTCTCACCCGTGTAGGCCAAGAATTCGATTTTAAGTATTTTTTGGATTGCTAAGTTTTTATTAGGGACCCGGAATTTCTGAGGTTTGAAGGGTTTTGGGAGGGAAGAACCTCCAAACTCTTATTACAGGTACTTTGGTCCTGAAGGGGTCAACCTGGGTATATCACTGTCCAGAAAAGGAAGAGGAAACAGTTGGGACCTGACTGTGAGAAAGAGAGAGCAGGGTGGATTAAGCTTGGGTTTGAGCTCCCCCTTGGGACCCATGAAGTAGATGGGAAACCCCATTGTGGGACCTGTATAGTGACAGTGAGCCATACTTTTGTTTTGGTTGCTGTGAAGACCTTCCCTTTGGGACGCCTAAAGTAGACTGGAAACCCCAAACCCCAGTGTGGGACCGGTATAGTGGCGGTGAGCCATACCTGATTTCCTTTTGTACCAAAGTTATGGACTATTTTGTGCTTGTTTGCTGAGGAGAGCTGTTTTGTTTTCTGTACTGTTTGCAAGTTCAATAAAGACTGTCCTTTATACATGCGACTGGCAGTGATCCAGAACCCCCAAATCCCATAATGTTAATACACCTAACTTGGGACAGTCTAATGTTTCAGGTATTTGGCACGCAAGAAGTCTACAAGCAATGGAACAGAGATCGCATGGCATGAGACTTGCTGCTTGGTTAAGGGCCCATTCAGTCATGTCAGTTCTAGTGTGTTGTGTTAAAATTCAACTAAAGGCTGCTGTCTGACAGTTTAATTAAATCCCAAATCAAGTTACTATGTGATGCGCACGCTTCATAAAGTAACAAAAAAAAATTATTTACCGTCCCCGACTGAGTCAAATCCCCCTTCATTTGTGTCTTACATGCTCCCCCTTCCAGACACTGCAGCTCACAGTAGGAGGGTTTCAGCAACAGACACAGTGCTACCGATTCAGAAAGCAGAGAACAGGACTAGGAGTGGCCAGGTGTTGATTGACAAACTACAAGCCTTTGAATCAACAAGGACAATGCTGATAGCCACATACCCTACAACATTTTTCATCCCACTGTAGAGCAAACAGTCACAGTCTACATGAGAGAGACAACCCTGCTCTGAATTCAGAAGCACTGCAGCATCATTGCCACTCAATCACAGGATGCTGCATCAGATGGACTTCACTTGAAGGATCAATATGTATTTTTTGAGACTTTGCAGATGGACCAAGAGAAAATTGTAAATGTAGATGTGTTTGTATTTAACCACTTCCCACCTAGCCTATTGTCAAATGACGCCTAGGCTGGAGACCTTTGTCATTTCAGGTGGACGTCATATGACGTCCTCCCAGAACGCGCCTCATGTACCGCCCTTCGGGCCGCGCTGTGGTGCGGTCTGTCTCTGCCTGTGTTCACCGGACACAGCCAAAGACTGATCAGTGTACTGGCCAACTGCCGGTATCATTTTATTGCTGTGACCAACCACAGCAGATCAAATGACATTGTAAACAATAAATGCCTTTAATTAAGGCCATTCATTGTGTACAATTGAGTTGCTAGTTATGATTGGTCACAGTGATCATATGGTACAGACAGGGCCAATCACAGCCCACCTGTACCATGTGATTATCTGTGGTCAATCACATAATCACAACAATACACATGGAATAAATCAAGTTTCATTCAGTAAAAATGGATGTTTATACCAGTGAAATTCATAAGCAATGAGGTATAAGGAATCATAATGTGTAAAAAATAAATAAAAATCCTGATCACTTCCCCAGAGTAGCACAATGTTACAAATTTTTTTTTTTAGATAGGAGCTCAAGGTTCTGCGGTAAGGCATATGCATTAATGCTCATATTTCTTGTTCATACATCACGGGACACAGAGCAGCATAGTCATTACTATGTGGGTTATATAGAATTACCTTCAGGTGCTGGCACTGGCAACTTCCAAAACAGGAAGTACCCTCCCCTATATAAGCCCCTCCCATCCGGGAGTACCTCAGTTTTTTGCCAGTGTCTAAGGTGTTGGCCAAGGTTAACATGTATTCATCTGGGCTTGTGTACAGGTTCTCTGGGCCTTAGCAAGCTATTCCGGATCCGACCAAAAAAGCTTCATAGCTAAACGGTCGGTACCCGGGCCTTGCAGAGAAGAGCAAGGTTTTGCCTGTAATGCCTCTCTTAGGAGGGCTGGACCCTGGGATCCAGAGCTCTGGTCATACCCAAAACCAAGAGGCTATCTGTGCAGGGTGCTATACAGGTCCAGGGGAGTGGAATCCTTGGGAACCCGGTCCCTGAAGGTCTAGTACAATGCCTGCCGTGAAAGGTGAAGTATGGGCTTCTGTGGACCAAACAAAGTCCTGCGGCGGGGAAAAGGTAAGTGGGGGCCCCTCAGGAACTTGGTTCTATTGAGGGGACCCCCAAGCCTAATATGTCTTTCTGCCTGTTACCTAAAAGGTATTCCCGCTAATAGCTGTATATGCCTAAGAAATCCTAGAAATGTTTTTTCATAAAGGAAGTTTTAAAAACTGTAAACCTGGAAATGTTTTTCATAAAGGAGGTTTTAAAAAAAAAAAAGACAAAAGTGCGGTACCTGTGTTTGTCCACTAGAGGCCGCTGTGGAACGTCTTTTTTCTTGGGACTTTTCCTTCCAGGGTAAAAGTCCAGGCAGATGAGTGAGCTCTCTATCAGGGAAGCTGCATTCCTCTGTCATGCTGCCAAGTAGTTTCCTTCCATCCCCGAGTCCTGGTGAAACAGGGACCCTGGCTCCTCTCCCTACATGGCGCCAAGAGCGCACACGTGCACGCGCGCGCGCGCACACACGCTTTCTTTTTAAAAGATTTAGCTTCAAAAAAGGGGGCGGAGCCTGGCGGATGACGCGCTCTGTGCACCCAGCGCTTCTGCGCATGTGCGGGCGTCCCAGCAAGATAAAAGGACTCAGTCCACGCTGCTTGCTATGGACACAGAGCATGAAAAGGAGCTGGTAGCATGGTATAGGGGCTTACAGCGGGCGGTTGATACAGGCATCCCCAGAAAGACGCATTAGTAGACACCCACTGATGTACATAGCAGCAAAATTGCATTAGACTATTTCAGTAAGGGGTGTATTGCGGCTGGAATACCTCAGCTTTGAACTAAGGAATATGCCGCCTAAAAAACTCCGAGATATACCTCTCAGGAAGTGTAGGGGGTCTCCATCGGGCTCTGAGGATCTGGAGCAGTCATCTGCACCCTCCTCCCCTGAGAAATCAGAGGTTAATACCCATAAGGAACCCCCGGGAGTGCCAGGTACTGCGGCTGTCCTCAGTCCACCTGCTCCTGCATATATAACAGAGGAGGTTTTTTCCTCAACTCTGGAGGGATTGGAGCAGAGATTGGCAGCATTGATCGCTTCTTCTCTACAGGAAAGAAAGCGCGCCAGATCTCCATCACCTCCATTAGAGTGCCTGTTGGCAGAGCAACAGTCCCAGGAAGGGACAGACCTACCTGAAGGGGATCAGGAGGAGGTTAACTCTGTTTTTGAGGAATCGACAGTAGATGAACCATTTTCAGCATCACAGACTGAAAGATTGTGGGTCCAGACCCTAACTGACATGGTTCGATCTGCATTTAAAATGCCTCTTGTTGAACCATCAACTACTGCTGTCTCCTCATTGGGGTCGCTAAAAGCTCCCCAGGTTAATTGCTCCTTTCCAATACATCCATTATTGGAAGGACTTATATACCAGGACTGGGAACATCCTGATAAACTATTTGTTCCGCCTAAAAAATTTCCGGTGATCTATCCCATGGAGGAAAAGTTCACCCAGAGATGGAATGTTCCTACGGTGGATGCAGCCATCTCTTCTGTGAACAAATCACTGACATGTCCAGTAGATAATGTTCAAATGTTCAAAGATCCAGTGGATAAAAAATTGGAATCTTTATTAAAATCTGCTTTTTCCACAGCAGGGGCTGTTACACAGCCAGCAGTGGCAGCTATTGGGGTCTGCCAAGCTTTAAAGGATCAAATGAAAATGGTCCTGAGGGATTTGCCAGACCAGCAGGCCCAGGCTCTGGCTGATCTGCCTAGAGCATTATGCTTTGCGGTTGACGCCATCAAGGATTCTATCCATCAGGCCTCCCGCCTCACGCTGTCTTTGGTACATATGCGTAGGCTTCTGTGGCTCAAAAACTGGTCTGCTGAAGCTCCCTGTAAGAAGCTCTTAGTTAGCTTCCCATTTCATGGGGAACGCCTTTTTGGCGAGGACCTGGATAAGTATATCCAGAAGATTTCCAGTGGTAAAAGTACTCTCTTACCGAGTAAGAAGAGGTCTAGGGGTCCATCTTTTAAGAGGACTACCTCTTCTATCCCTGCGACGTCTGCTACTAAGCAGTTCCGACGGCCTCCTCGGTCAAACTCAGGGGGTAAAAATCAGGGACAGTCACAGGGTAATAAGAAACCCTGGATCCGAAGGGGTACTAAACCAGCCTCCAAGTCAAGCCTATGAAGGGCTGCCCCCACTCAAACGGGTGGGGGGAAGACTTCAGTTGTTCACAGAGACCTGGCGGGAGACGATCAAAGACAGATGGGTGCTCTCCGCAGTAACTCTGGGATACAAGTTGGAGTTAAAAGAGTCTCCTCCTTCCCATTTTATGTGGTCAGGCATGCCAAGAGACCCTCTGAAAAGAGGGTCTCTCCTATTGGCGTTAGAACAACTATTGCTCCAAGGAGTAATTATGGAGGTTCCTATGGAAGAGTGGGGGTTGGGTTTCTACTCAAACCTTTTCACAGTCCCGAAGCCAAACGGGGACATAAGACCCATATTGGACCTAAAGAGTCTAAACAAATTTCTAAACGTCCGGTCTTTCCGGATGGAGTCGATCCGATCGGTCACCGCTGCCCTACAAGGGGAGGAATGGTTAGCCTCGATCGACATCAAAGATGCTTACTTGCATATTCCCATCTTTCCAGGTCATCAAAAATTTCTACGCTTTGCAGTAGAAGGGCGCCATTTTCAGTTCAGAGCCTTACCATTCGGTCTGGCCACAGCACCACGAGTGTTCACAAAAATTCTGGCCCCACTGTTGGCCGATCTAAGAACACGAGGTGTAACGATAATGGCATACCTAGACGACCTGTTGTTGATGGACCACTCAGTTGCCAAGCTAGAAGTGGTAATTGTCGATACAATCAAGTATCTAGAATCTCACGGTTGGGTCATCAACCTGGACAAGTCAGCCCTACAGCCAGTGAAAAACCTGGTATATCTAGGGCTACGGCTGGATTCAGACCAGAGGAAGATTTTCTTACCTCTAGACAAGGTATCCTCTTTGAGGGGCTTGGTCCGTCTGCTTTGTGCAAAAAGACAGCCGTCCATACGCCTGTGCATGAGGCTGCTAGGAAAGATGGTAGCATCATTCGAAGCTGTGCCATACGCCCAATTCCACTCAAGGAATTTACAGAGGGCCATATTGTCAGCCTGGAACGGAAAAGTTCAGGCTCTAGACTTCCCGATGGCTTTGTCCCCTTCCGTTCGGAAGAGTCTCTGCTGGTGGTTGATCCCCCAGAATCTCCAGAAGGGAAAACCCTTCAGCCCGATATCTTGGAAGGTGGTCACTACAGATGCCAGCCTTATAGGCTGGGGGGCAGTACTGGAGCAATGGTCTCTCCAGGGCAGATGGTCAAATGTAGTAAAAACCCTGCCCATCAATCTCTTAGAGATACGAGCAGCCCGGTACGCCCTAGTAGCCTGGACATCCAGACTCCAAGGGTCCCCTGTCAGAATTCAATCAGACAATGCCACAGCAGTGGCATATATCAATCATCAGGGAGGCACCAGGAGTCGTGCAGCCCAGAGGGAAGTAAGTCACATCCTGGAATGGGCAGAAAAGCATGTCCCATGTATATCAGCTGTCTTCATTCCAGGGGTGGAGAATTGGAAGGCGGACTTTCTGAGTCACCAACAGTTATGCCCAGGGGAATGGTCCCTTCATCCCGAGGTCTTCCGAGCAATATGTCAGCGGTGGGGAACACCGGATGTAGATCTGCTAGCATCCAGATTCAACGCAAAGGTGGACAGATTTGTCTCCCGGACAAGGGATCCCCTCGCTTGCGGCTCGGATGCTCTGGTGTTCCCTTGGGATCAGTTCAGACTGATATATGCATTCCCTCCGCTACAATTGTTGCCTCGACTCCTTCGCAGAGTCAGGTTGGAGAAGAAGCCGGTGATCCTGGTGGCTCCAGCGTGGCCCCGAAGGGCCTGGTACGCGGAGATCATCAAAATGTCTGTGGGGAGTCCTTGGACCCTTCCACGTCGTCCGGACCTGCTTTCGCAAGGACCGATATACCACCCTTCCTTACTAACTCTAAGTTTAACGGCCTGGCTATTGAATCCCACATCCTAAAGAAGAGAGGTCTCTCTAACTCTGTGGTATCAACTATAATCAATGCCAGGAAGCCTGTATCCAGGCAGATCTACTATAGAGTTTGGAAGGCGTACATCACTTGGTGCGAGGCCAGAAAATGGCATCCACGTAAGTACGTTATAGGCAGAATTCTGGACTTCCTGCAGTGGGCTGTAGACAGGAAGTTTGCCTTAAGTACTATCAAGGGCCAGGTTTCGGCCTTATCAATACTATTTCAAAGGCCCCTGGCTATGCATTCACTTGTCAAAACCTTTATGCAAGGGGTGACTCGTATTATTCCACCGATTAAAGCTCCCATATGCCCATGGGATCTAAATTTGGTTCTGTCGGTTCTGCAGAAGCAGCCGTTTGAACCTTTGCGGCACATTTCCTTGGTTCTACTCACCAGAAAATTGATATTTTTAGTAGCCATATGCTCGGCTAGAAGAGTGTCGGAATTAGCCGCCATGTCCTGTAAAGAGCCATATCTGGTTATCCATAAGGACAGAGTAGTATTACGCCCTCACCCAGCCTTTCTTCCTAAGGTGGTATCGAGGTTTCACTTGAACCAAGATGTGGTTCTTCCTTCTTTTTTCCCCAAACCAAGCTCGGTAGAGGAAAAGTTATTGCATTCTTTGGATGTAGTAAGAGCAGTTAAAGCTTATCTAAAAGCCACTGCTCAGATTCGTAGAACGGATTCTTTGTTTGTTCTGCCGGAAGGCCCCAGAAAGGGTCAGGCAGCATCAAAATCTACTTTAGCCAAGTGGATTCGACAGGTCATAATACAAGCCTATGGCTTGAGAAGTAGACCGCCTCCATTCAAAGTTAGGGCGCACTCCACGAGAGCAGTTGGAACTTCATGGGCAGTGCATCACCAGGCCTCCCTGGCTCAAATTTGTAAGGCCGCAACATGGTCTTCAGTACACACGTTTACTAGGTTCTACCAGGTGGACGTTAGAAGTCAGGAGGATGTCGCCTTTGGGCGCAGTGTGTTGCAGGCCGCAAAAGATCCTCATGCCTGATGGCGCCCAGCTTATGTATGGTGTATCCCCCCCCTCATTTGGCATTGCTTTGGGACGTCCCACATAGTAATGACTATGCTGCTCTGTGTCCCGTGATGTATGAACAAGAAAGTAGGATTTTTAAAACAGCTTACCTGTAAAATCCTTTTCTTGGAGTACATCACGGGACACAGAGCTCCCACCCCTCTTTTGGGGACACGTATTGCTTTGCTACAAAACTGAGGTACTCCCGGATGGGAGGGGCTTATATAGGGGAGGGTACTTCCTGTTTTGGAAGTTGCCAGTGCCAGCACCTGAAGGTAATTCTATATAACCCACATAGTAATGACTATGCTGCTCTGTGTCCCGTGATGTACTCCAAGAAAAGGATTTTACAGGTAAGTTGTTTTAAAAATCCTACTTTTCATGCAGTAATGTGAGTTGCTTTAAGGAAGCCCATTTAAATGAATAAGTTGTCAATGCACATGAACAGACCAAAAATTGACGTGTGCTTTGGACTTGTTCCAACACCGTGTACCACAACACACAATAGTATGTGACCGTGCGTTGTGGTGTGTTAACTAAAAGCTATTTTTTTTTCATTGTAGTTTTGAATAGAGTGAAGAAGGATTAGAACACCTGTCAGGTGATTGCTGATGTCTGTGCCCCCGTTCACCCTCTCTATTTGTCCTGTTTACTGCTATCAACCAAAGTGAAAGTCAGAAAAAAAATCCCCAAATTTTGGTTGTCACCAGTACAGGAATAGAGTGTAAATCTTCTAACAGGGACACTAGTTCAGCTCACCCTGGTGACTTTTTAACCGGTTCCTGACCAGCTCACGCAGATATACTGCGGCAAAATATCTCTCCTGGGTGAAATCCCGTACAAACACGGCTTTGCCCAGGAAAGCCAACAAAGGGCGTGATCGCCGCTGGCCACGCGCGATTGTGTGCACCAGAGCCAGCACAGGGATTTGTGTGTGTAAACACACAAATCCCTATGCTGTCGGAGGAGAGGAGACAGATTGTGTGTTTCTACAAAGTAGGAACAACGATCTGTCATCTCTCCTAGTTAGTCCCATCCCCAAACAGTTAGAACACAGTGAGGGAACACACAGTTAACCCCTTGATCACCCCCTAGTGTTAACCCCTTCCCTGCCAGTGACATTTATACAGTTATCAGTGCATATTTATAGCCATGATCGCTCTATAAATGTCAATGGTCCCAAAAATTTGTCAAATGTGTCCGATCTGTCCGCCGCAATGTCGCAATACCGCTAAAAATTGCAGATCACCGCCATTACTAGTAAAAAATAAAAAAATAATAAAAACGCCATAAAAATGCCATAAATCTTTCCCATAGTTTGTAGACGCTATAACTTTTGCGCAAACCAATCAATATACGCTTGTTGCGATTTTTTTTTATTTTTTACCAAAAATATGTAGAAGAATACATATTGGCCTAAACTGATGAAGAAATTTTCATTTTTTTTTTTTAAATTCGGGGGAAATTTGTTATAGCAAAAAGTAAAAAATACTTGTTTTTCATTTTTCAAAATTGTCGCTCTTTTTTTGTTTATAGCGCAAAAAATAAAAACCGCAGAGGTGATGAAATACCACCAAAAAAAAGCTCTAGTTGTGGGAAAAAAAAGACGCAAATTTCGATGCATGACCAGGCAATTGTCAGTTAAAGCGACGCAGTGCCAAATTGTAAAAAGTGCTCTGGTCAGGAGGGGGGTAAAATCTTCCGGGACTAAAGTGGTTAAGGATTTCCTCCCACCTGTTTTGACTTTGGGACAGGTAGTGAAAGAAACCCCCCCCCAATGGGACACAGATGTAAAAAAATAAAATGTACAGAAACTAGTACCCTCTCTTCTGATATCCAAAATGGAAAATAATAAAGTTTTGCCCTTAGCCCTACTAATTCATTGGGGTGCTATTCAAAATGAATGGCAATGTGCTAAATCACATAGTGCATACATCGCAGTGAAAAGTGTGTAGCGACTACATTACATGGGAGTGCTGATAGAAGCAAGGAATTACTCCAAAAGTGGAGCTATGCTTTAACATATTCAGGCTTTCGTTTTATTAAACTGCTTCCAGTAAATTTGAAGATCCATTTCATTCCATCATCTTGATAGAAAAGATTTTAGGAGAAAATCATTGGTTTCCTTGCCTTCAAAGCTTGGTATAATGAGGTCAGTGTGACCATAAAGATGATGTACTTGTGATATTAATCCAGCTATTCAGCTAGCACAGAGCTACAGCACAAAAAGAAACGAATACTGCTTCTGTTCACTGCCTGGAAAGTTTGCTTGTTATTCTTAAGTGGTGACCCACACATTCAAACGTGTGCTCTTTAAAGTGTACCTAAACCCCAAAAATGAAGATATATCATATATCATAGTTTACCAGTCCTTAGATGTGGTGGCTGCATTTGATTTCTTTTTTCAGACTTTTCAATCTTTTTTTTTGGTGACCCTTCCAGTAACACACTTACTATCATAGGGTGGAAATGCTCATTCACCATACTGTATCTATTGAGGAACAGCATTGTTACCCTGGGGGGTGGGGGGTGAGATTTGTAGTCCAGAGAGAGCTGGGATCAATGCTGATTTGGGTGCAACACTAGATGTTATTCATTTACAAAATTTCTGGCAGGATCAATAGGTATTTTTTTAAATGGTGATATTAAAAAAAACACTCCCACTGTACCTAAAGACCCCATGCTCTGTGTCTTCGGATGTGACACCTCGATGACTTCTCCACCAACCTCCACTCTGCAAAATCTCCCTCAATGAGCCCATATATGTCTCTTGGTAGCACGTAGGACCATATTGCAAGCATTGATCAACCCTTCCCCTCCACAATTGTTGGCAGTAAAGCAAGCGCTTTGGACTTTTTATGGAGAAGCTGGACACTATCACCCGAAACTACAAACCCATAAGTCGCTTCATCCCCAGGTGGCGCCGCTACATGGAATGCTCCTTTTTGTATTGAGGAGATTTCCACTGGTATGAAGCCTTTCCACTACACTGACTGAATGCATCATATATACTAGGGGGAGTACAACTGGGGGGATCCGTAGTGGAGAAGGATCTGGGGGTTTTGGTAGATCATAAGATCAATAATGGCATGCAATGCCAAGCTGCGGTTTCCAAAGCGAGCAAAGTCCTTTCTTGTATTAAGAGAGGTATGGACTCCAGAGAGAGAGATATCATTTTGCCCCTGTACAAATCATTAGTAAGACCTCATCTGGAATATGCAGTTCAGTTTTGGGCCCCAGTTCTCAAAAAGGATATTGGGGAACTGGAGAAAGTGCAGAGAAGGGCAACCAAACTGATAAGAGGCATGGAGGAGCTCAGCTATGAGGAAAGATTAGAGGAACTGAATTTATTCACTCTTGAGAAGAGGAGATTAAGGGGGGATATGATCAACATGTACAAATATATAAGGGGTCCATATAGTGAACTTGGTGTTGAGTTATTCACTTTACGGTCAACACAAAGGACAAGGGGGCACTCTTTGCGTCTAGAGGAAAAGAGATTTCACCTCCAAATACGGAAAGGTTTCTTCACAGTAAGAGCTGTGAAAATGTGGAATAGACTCCCTGCAGAGGTGGTTCTGGCCAGCTCAGTAGATTGCTTTAAGAAAGGCCTGTATACTTTCCTAAATGTACATAATATAACTAAGTACTAACATTTATAGGTAAAGTTGATCCAGGGTAAATCCGATTGCCTCTCGGGGGATCAAGAAGGAATTTTTTCCCTGCTGTAGCAAATTGGATCATGCTCTGCTGGGGTTTTTTGCCTTCCTCTGGATCAACTGTTGGTATAGAATTGGGTATATGGGATTGTATGATATTTTTTATTTTATTTTTTTTTATTTTTTTTTATGGTTGAACTGGATGGACTTTGTCTTTTTTCAACCTGACTAACTATGTAACTATGTAACTGACTGGTATCTGCGAATGTATCTGTCTAACTCACTGGGCAAACTTAAGCCCTGCACACACGATCAGTTTTACCAATGAAAACAGTCCGATGGACTTTTTTCATCGGACAAACCGATCGTGTATGGGCCCCATCTGTCTTTTTTCCATTGGTGATTAAAAATAGAACATGTTCTAAATTTATCCGATGGAAAAAAAAAAACGATAGCAAATTCCAATCGTCTGTGTGGAACTCCATTAGAGAAAAAACCCACGCATGCTCAGAATCAAGTCGACGCATTCTCAGAAGCATTGAACTTAATTTTTCTCGGCTCGTCGGAGTGTTTTACGTCACAGCGTTTGGGGCGGTCGGATTTTCGACTGATGGTGTGTAGGCAAGACTGATAGAAGTCAGCTTTGTTGTAAATCATCGGATTTTATTCCATCGGAAATCCGATCGTGTGTAGAGGGCTTTAAAATACGAGACCCCCCTGAGTCTCAGGCCCTCACTTCTACCCCCCCCCCCCCCTTAGACATGCCAAACCTTAGTATTGTGTTTATTAAAGGGGTTGTAAAGGTTCGTGTTTTTTCACCTTAGAGCCCTTTCACACTGGTGCCGCCCATAGCGTCGGCGGCAAAATAGCGGTAAAACGCAGCTATTTTACCGTCGGATTTGCGGCGCATTTCAGCCACTAGCGGGGCATTTTTAACCCCTGCTAGCGGCCGAGAAATGCTTAAAACCGCCTGCAATGCACCGCTACAGTGACGTATTGCCGGCGGTACGGTGGCGCTGCCCATTGATTTCAATGGGCAGGAGCACATTAGGAGCGGTGAGTTCACCGCTCCTAATGCACTCCAAAGATGCGGCTAGCAGGACTTTTTCTGACGCCCTGCCAGCGCACCGCTCCAGTGTGAAAGCAACACGTACAACGGCACTAAAAAGGGGAAGTTCCATTTGGATGGCGCCACCCTTTGGGCTGCTTTTGCTGATCCTCGTGTTAGTAAAGTTTGGTGAGAGACGATTCGCGCTTTTCAGCCTCGTGCTCTTCAGTCCGTTACAGCGTGACGAATGTGCTATCTCCATTATGAACGCTACAGTAGTTTTACCAGAACGAGCGCTCCCGTCCCATCAATTGCTTCTGAGCATGCACGTTTTTTTCACAACGTTAAAGCCTACACACGGCCGTTTTTCACGATGAGAAAAAACAGAGCATGTTCCAAATTTTTAATGCCCATTTTCCACGTCGCGAAAAATGCTCTGGAGCCCACACACGATCGTTTTTAATGACCAAATAAAAAAAATGGCATTTTTCTCCTCATGAAAAACGGTCGTGTGTACGCGGCATAACAGCTACCCAAGTTCTGTGTATGAATGGGATGTGAGTGACCCCTTTTAATGGGAACTGTGGTTTACATATTGTACTGTACTGTAAGGTTGATGTAAAATAAAGCTTTACGTGATTTCACATTTGAACTTGCTCATTTAAATGTAAAGTAGTATTAAACCCAAAGCCAAAAATGTATTATATTATAGCCTACCAATTCTTAGATAATGGCTGCAATAGTTTTTTTTATTTAGCCTTTTTATAGTTTGTTCCTTTAATAGACAAAGCTCTCAAGTAAAAGTTGCAGTTGGAGGGTTGAGACAAACCATTTTCCACTGGCAGGGGTGCTTACAAGGATCAGTTTTATTCATTTATGTAAAACTTTAAAAATGGCGGTATGGAAGAAGAGCAGTGCAAGTGGTTGCAAGGAAGACAAGGCTGGACTCCATTGGCCAGTTTTTTTTGTGTGTTTCTTTTTTTTTAATGACACAAGCACAATTAGACAGATGCAATTTAGTTTACCTAGGTAGGGTGAAGTTCCTCTTCAAAGGGTTAGTTCACCTTTCAGAAAAAATGAAAATGTGGACCCACACCCTGCGTCCCCTCCCCCCAGTCCCCACTGCACATACCTCTATTGGTGATGAGCAGCACTTCCAGGATGGATCAGAAGTCTTAGTCCGTAAGGTTCAATATTGAGTTGGCCCATCCTTTGCAGCTATAACAGCTTCAACTCTTCTGGGAAGGCTGTCCACAAGGTTTAGGAGTGTGTCTATGGGAATGTTTGACCATTCTTCCAGAAGCGCATTTGTGAGGTCAGGCACTGTTGGACGAGAAGGCCTGTCTCGCAGTCTCCGCTCTAATTCATCCCAAAGGTGTTCTGTCCGGTTGAGGTCAGAACTCTGTGCAGGCCAGTCAAGTTCCTTCACCCCAAACTCGCTCATCCATCCGTGTCTTTATGGACCTTGCTTGGAGTGCAGAAACTTGACTGGCCTAGACAGAGTCCTGACCTCAACCCAACGTTTTTCTCGTCGTTTTTTTTCTTGTTTCCTCTCAAGCGTGTCTTGCATCCACACGATCATTTAAAAAAAACGCTTGAGCAAAGCGCAGTGACGTACAACACGTACGACGGCACTATAAAGGGGAAGTTCCAGTCGAATGGCGCCACCCTTCATGTTAGTAAAGTTTGTTGAGCGACGATTCGCGCTTTTCAGCCTCGTGCTTTTCAGTCCGTTACAGCGTGACGAATGTGCTATCTCCATTACAAACACTAGTTTTACCAGAACGAGCGCTCCCGTCTCATACTTGATCCTGAGCATGCGTGTTTTTTTTCACTTCAGTAAAGCATACACACTATCGTTTTTCACGTCGTTAAAAAAAACGACATGAAAAACGACGTGAAAAAATAGAGCATGTTCGAAATTTTTAATGCCCGTTTTTCACGCCGTTAAAAATGCTCTGGAGCCTGCACACGATCGGTTTTAATGCCCATTTTTAAAAATGGCATTTTTAACGGCATGAAAAACGATCGTGTGTATGGGGCATTAGACTTTGAGGCCAATAAAGTTCATATGCATGTAAAGACAGGTGTCCCAATACTTTTGACAATATAGTGTATGTATGAGATGTATGAGAAAAAAACAAAACAAAACCAAACAAACTATAAATTCCCTTTAATAGAGTATAAAAGGCTATTGATTTGTGATTAGGCTCAAAACTAGTAAAATTGGAGACCTTTGAAAAGGAATGCTCTTGCTCTTCTAAATTGTGCGTTGTATATTCCTGTTGGTAAGCAGTATTCCCGCTTGTCCTGTGCTGCAGAATATGTCGACAGTGTAGAAATAGAAGATAATCAGAAGAGTCCCTCATTCACAGCAAGTCATACATTTCTGTAAGAAATTGCCTTGTCAGATTTAGTATGCAAAGTGATCTCTCCAGCATCATAAAACACATTCTTGTGCAATAGATTCCCAACTGTTCTGTTGTTCTTGCCCTTCTATTCATTTTGTAAAAAAAATTGTGATCTATTGCGCTCTTGCCAGGAGACTCTTCACCGGCTGGTGCTTATCTGATGCGCAGATTAACATTCGTCAAGCATGGTTTATATTATTTATCTGATTAATGTATTTCTTTTGTGACTGCTTATAATTAAATGGGAAGAACAAGTTAATTTTCATCATTTACGGAGAATAGAACGATAATCAGAATCGCCAGGACTGGTCTTCTCATTAGGTTGCGCATATTAGAGTTCGTTAAAAATCCTGGTGTAGTAAGACTTGACTGTGTGGTAATGACATATAGTAAGGGAATGTGCCTGCTTGGTTTATGATGGATGCTATGCTGCCTTTTGGCCTGGATTGGTGGGCAATGAGGTAATAACACTGTCAACTGGCCTTGCAGAGTCGTTTTTAGACCTAAGCTCTAGATGGCATTAGTAAGTAGGTTAAAGCCGAGCTCCACCCAAAAGGGGAAATTCTGATTTAGCCCCCCCCCCCTTTAAAGCCCGACCCTGAAAAATAAATCCATTTAGACTGCAATGCTCACCTTCAGTCTGGAGCTACCACCACAATACTCTTTCCACCACAAGATGTCCTCAGACTTTTGTGTCGATTGATGTTTAAAGCCATTTTAAAGAGGAGTTCCAGTCTATAAAAAAATATATATATTGAGGCTGGATTCACACTTGTGCGGTGCGAATTCTAGCTCTGTTTTCTCTGCGAAGAGAAAACAGAGCTGTTCAGCGATTCAGCTGCGTTGTAGCTGCAGATTACAGTACCTGCCCGCGAGAATGTGTTTCTCGCACTGGTTCTCGGCGACAGGGTACTGTACATCTCGCGCTCGCTGCAATAGGAAAAACACATTTTCCTATTGCAGCGAGCGCGAGAAAGAAGCGTCAATGTCCTCTCTCTTTTCAGGGGACATTGCAGGAATCTGACTTGGATCCCCGCCAATACCAGGCACTGTGTTTGATATGAATCATGAGGGGGAACTCCACGCCAAATTTTAAATAAAAAAACGGCATGGGTTCCCCTCCAAGAGCATACCAGGCCCTTAGGCCTGGTATGGATTTTAAATGGGAACCCCTACGCTGAAAAAACAGCATGGGGGTCCCCCCAAAATCCATACCAGACCCTTATACGAGCACGCAGCCCGGCTGGTCAGGAAAGGGGGTGGGGACAAGCGAGCGCCCCCCCTCCTGAACCGTACCAGGCCGCATGCCCTCAACACGGGGGGTGGGTGCTTTGGGGCAGGGGGCACCCTGTGGCCCCCCCACCCCAAAGCACCTTATCCCCATGTTGATGAGGACAAGGGCCTCTTCCCGACAACCCTGGCCATTGGTTGTCGGGGTCTGCGGGCGGGGGGCTTATCGTGATCCGGGAGCCCCCTTTAATAAGGGGCCCCCAGATCCCGGCCCCCCACCCTATGTGAATGAGTATGGGGTACATCGTACACTTACCCATTCATCTGGAGGAAAAAACACACTAGACAGGTTTTTAAAGTAATTTATTAGGCAGCTCCGGGGGTCTTCTTTCCACTTTGGGGGTCTTCTTCCGACTTCGGGGGTATTCTTCCGACTTCTCCGCTCTCTTCTCCCGCTCTCCGGTGCCTTCTGTCTTCTGCCGAGCTCCTCCGCTATCTTCTTCCAGCTCTTTTGCTAGCGTTGGCCCGGTCTTCTGCGTCGTCTTCTTCCCTGTTCTCTTTTCCGATGTTGACATGACGCTCTCCCTATGTAATGCCGCGTGCACAGTGCGCAATGACTTATATAGGCATGGGGCGTGGTCACTGGATTATGTCACCCGGTGACCCCGCCCATTATGGCGTCACAGTCCTGTGACGTCATAATGGGCGGGGTCACCGGGTGACATCACCCCGATCGCGCTGGAAACACATTCTCACGGGAAGGTTCTGTAGTGAGCAGGGAGAGAATTCCTGTTCAGAACGCAACACATCTGCGAATCAGATGCGTTCCCATAGAACATAATGTGCAGACAATTCGCCCCGCAATGCCTAGAAAACGCACACGTTTTTTGGGCAATGCGCAGTGCGAATGCATGGCACATATGTGAACCAGCCTCGTTAAAATAAATGTATTTTAAAATGTTATGCGCATTGGATGCAGTGTAAGCCGCAACCAATTCGCATAGGTGTGAACCCGGCCTAATGCTCTTTTAGCCCGGCCTGTCAGTTTAGGTGGACGGCCATGTCTTGGTAGGTTTGCAGTTGTGCCATACTTTTTCCTTTTTCGGATGATGAATTGAACAGTGCTCCGTGAGATGTTCAAATATTTGGATATTTTTTTATAACCTAATCCTGCTTTAAACGTCTCCACAACGTTATCCCTTGGCCTTCATGATGCTGTTTATTCACTAAGGTTCTCTAACAAACCTCTGAGGGCTTCACAGAACAGCTTTACAATCACTTTATATTACATCACATCACATTTATTATTTTACTTCCAATTCATACTTATGTGACACTTTGTGTTGGTCTATCACATAAAATCCCAATAAAATACATTTTTGGTTGTAACATGAAAAAAAAGTGGAAAATGTCAAGGGGTATGAATACTTTTTAAGGCACTGTATGTGATTGTGCGCAGGCGGCCCTCACTATAGCAGTAACACTACAGAGCACGGTCGGCAAGTGGGTAATGTACACTGTAATGTAATAACAGTAATGTAAGAGAGACTACTGATGAGGTCTGACTCCCAGGTAAGATGTGGACCCCAGGATGGATGGTGACTTATGCCTAGTCCACACAATGAGAACATCAGACGAAAAAACATTACATACAAATACTTTACAATACCATTACTTCAGATCCGACTATCGCACTTCTAAATTTAAAACCTGACTGTATCTCTTATACTCAATTTAAGTTATTGCTACAAATCACCACAGCCGCAAAACAAACCATCACTAAAGCTTGGAAAACAGCTACGCTTCTGGTTTCTGAAACTAGAAATAGAATACACCAAGCCATGCTCCATTCAAAATCAGAAGCCATAATCAATGATTCCATCAGTGGCGGTGCGTCCATAGTGGGCGCAGGAGCACCGCCCCCTCTCTCTCCTGCACCCGTCACTCACAACGTATGAACCTATGTATTGTCGCCGCCGCTGCCGCCCACTATTCAGTTCGCCGGCCCCCTGTTGAGCGCCGGCCATCCGAATAACAGCGGTTGGTCGGTTTTTGAAAGTGCCTATCAGAGCCAGTGGCTCTGATAGGCTTTCTGATTACAGCCTGAGGGCTGTAATCGGCTTCCAAATTAACCAGGGGACGCAGGGGGGGGGGGGGGGGTGCATTCCTTGGTTAACACTGACAGGCGTCTCTGCCAATCAGGTTCACCGGGTCTGGTTACCAGTAACCTGATTGGCTGAAGCGACATCGAGGGCGGGAGAAGACATCGAGGAAGAAAAAGAAGAAGGACGGCACTGACACAAGGAAGGTAAGTGCAGGGCTGGGGACAAACTGGCTGTATTTGGGGACAAACTGGCTGCATTTGGGGGGCAAACTGTCTGCATTTCAGGGGGCAAACTGGTGGTGTTTGGGCACAGTGGCTGCGTTTAATGGGCACAGTGGCGGCAATTGATGATTTTTTTTTTCAGTTTTTTCAGTTTGTTTGCGCCCCCCCAAAAATTTTGAGCACCAGCCGCCACTGGATTCCATAGATCTATTTGAAAAAATATGGAACCCTTGGGTGACTTATTCTAGTCTATCTAACCCTGACACTTCTATACTGAGACCTTGGTAAGATTTTGAAAGCCAGTAATATTCTAGATACTTTATCTCAATATTATCTGTACCCAGGGCCGGACTTACCATTGGGCTTGACTGGGCTCAAGCCCATGGGCCCCGTCCACTAGGGGGCCCCTGCCTGCAGAGGCAGCTCTCTAATTAGGCAAAGGCTGGCGGGGTGAGCCGCGAGCGGGCCGGCGTTCTGTCAGATTAGCGTGACAGAAAGAACATCACTGCCGACACACATTAAAAGTTCCCCCCCGTTACACCCTCATCAGCGGCAGCAGCCAATAGCAGGCTCCACCGCTGTCCTAGTTGGCACCACATTGCATGATGGGAGATGTAGTTCTCAACAGCACACACTAGACTTGACCGGGCTGTGCCTACACGCTGCAGAGACTACACCTCCCAGAATGCACTGCAGGGCGGGCGCTCAAAGTGGACAGTCGGCTTCTCCTGAGTCCTGCTTGTAGCAGGGGACGGAAGACTCGGAAGAGTGATCAACCAGGAAAGTCCCCCTAAATACCTACCTTAATCACCAGCACCAGGTCAGCGACAGTGCCTCATACTTCTGTCAGTGCTGCCTATATCAGTGCAATGCATAACTTTCTATACTGCAGATCAGTGCCTCATACCTCTCTCTGTGTCATGCATAACGTTATATACTGCTCCAGGTCAGTGCCTCATACCTTACTCATTGCAATTTTATCCTCAGTGCCTCTGTCAGTGTGACTTTTTGGTCTGTGCCTTATGCCTCTTTCAGTGCTAGGTGGAACTTTTTTATGGTAAGTGCTTCAGGCTTCTGTTAGTGCAAGGTGCTACTTTATGGTTAGTGCCTCATGCCTCACTCAGTGCAAGGTGCAACTTTATAGTAGTCCATGTCTGATGCCCCTGTCAGTGCAAGGTGCAACTCTATGACCAATGCTCTCATGCCCTAGTCAGTGCCTCGCTAAGAGCCATGCATAATTATATACTGTATGAGTGCCCAATGCCTCGCTCGGTGCAAGGTGCTATTTTGTGGTTAGTGCCCCCCTCAGTGCAACCTTTTGGTATGTGCCTCATGCCTCACTCTGCAATGTGCAACATAATGGTCGGTGTCCGTTGTCTGTCAGTGCAAGGTGCATCTTTATGGCCAGTGCCCCCATGCCCCTGTCAGTGCCACTTTAGGGTCAGTGCCACCATGCCTCACTAAGTGCCATGCATCGCTATATAATGTATGAGTGTCTAATGACCCTCTCAGTGCAAGGTGCATTTGACCAGCGTCCCCCATGACTCTGTTTTCTTTCTCCCTTCATCCCTCATTAATCTCAGACTCTAACCACACCCCTGCCGAACCACGCCCATTTGAGCCACCCCCACCACCCTAAGTCCTGCCCTGTCTGTACCCCTTTATATGTAATAATCCCGGAGTCTTCTCTCTATCCTGTACTTCCTTTTCTATCCCTTTGTTTCTATTCACTCTCTATCCTTTATATTTCACAATTTGTCCTTTTTCCTTTAATTCTCTTTCTCTTTTTTCTATCTTTTTTCTATCTTTATATAACTTAATATATAAAATGGTATATTTGAATATATAAAAACGATATTTACTTCTACTCTTAATAATATAATATTTTTATAAATATGATCCCTATCCCCCATATCTCTTCCTATTTTTGAGCCAATTTATTATTAATTTATTACTCTTTTATAGCTATAGTCAATGTTTCTCTTTTATCCAATTTGCTAATATTACCGTATTTATAGGCGTATAACACGCACCGGCGTATAACACGCACCCCAAGTTTAGGAGGGAATTTTAAGGAAAAAAACTTTTAGGAGGGAAATTCAAGGAAAAAAAACTTACATTTAAATGCAGCATGCAGCCTTGCCCAGTGTCCATCTGCAGCCTTGCCCAGTGTCCATCTTTCCATCTGCAGCCTTGCCCAGTGTCCATCTGTCCATCTGCAGCCTTGCCCAGTGTCCATCTGTCCATCTGCAGCCGTGCCCAGTGTCCATCTGTCCATCTGCAGCCGTGCCCAGTGTCCATCTGTCCATCTGCAGCCGTGCCCAGTGTCCATCTGTCCATCTGCAGCCATGCCCAGTGTCCATCTGTCCATCTGCAGCCTTGCCCAGTGCCTTTGCGATCATGTCAGTCCCGGCGTTTTTTTAAATTTGGCGCCGATTTCTGTGGAGAGGAGCGAGCGGGGCCGAGTGTACTTTGGCTAGACTCGGCTCCTCTCGCAGTCCCGCCCATCTCCACTGACTGCGCCGCTGACGGAGAAAGCCGAGTGTACTTCGGCTAGACTCGGCTCTGCTCACAGTCACAGGCAGGACTGCGAGAGGAGCCGAGACTAGCCGAAGTACACTCGGCTTTCTCTATGTCAGCGGCGCAGTCAGAGATGGGCGGGACTGCGAGAGGAGCCGAGTAAAGCCGATTGTACTTCGGCTTCGGCTCCGCTCGCTCCTCTCGCTCGTTTTCAGCAGGGGAATTCGACGGAGTATCGGCGTATAACACGCACCCACGATTTTCCCCTGATTTTAAGGGGAAAAAAGTGCGTGTTATACGCCGATAAATACGGTATATTATTCTATAATATTTACATATTTGTTCAAATGTAATAGTTTTACATGATTAGATTGACTATATTCTGGTTCAACAATTCCTTAGATATTCTTCTCAGGATCTTCAAACATATATCAGCTGATTCTATGTTTCCAATGCGCTCTTAACACATGATACCATCTCTTGTAATCATTTATTGTCAATTGTATCTATTGTTTTCGCTTTACTTCAAACCCAATAAACAAATTTGACAAATACTTTACAATACAATACATTATAAAGGATAAAATAAAACCACTAATGCGCAACCAAAATCAAATGAGTGGCTGCCAACATTGATAGTATTCCCACACAATAAAGAGTAAATATATTAATGATAATATGGCGCTTACTCAATAAAGGATAAACAACATAAAGTGCAAGTGCACCATGAAGGAATTAAAGCAGTACAAATATATGGTGAAAATGGATAATGAAAAACATGTGAAAAAGTTGCAAACTGTATAAAGAAGGCAATAATAAATGCTTAAGAAAAATGACGTGGTCAATCCAAAAAAATAAAGTAAAGTAGTCAATCCAAAATATTTGATGAATAAAGTGCTTGTGCAACCTCCTTGGTGATAAATGTGACATCAGGTGCAAAAAGTTCAGTTCATCAAGTGATAATAGCTTCCATCATCCGTAGTACACCAATAGTGTGCCCCAGCCTCTCACCTCAAGTTGAGACCCCTACAGGTCTAATAAAGCCTCTGTTGTTAAATATCCTTGATGGGCAAAACAGCAGACTCCTTTCCTTGGAGCATTCAGCCAGATAAGGTATATTCCAATTGTTGGAAAGGAAACTCCACTGTAAATATTATCCTCCTTGATATCCTCCACTCTCCTCCATTCAAAGCTCACATAGAATAGAAAGAGATCTCCATAGTGCAGTAATCAAATATACCGGTAAGTAGTTTATTGAGCAGCAGCAAACTTACATATAAAAATGCAGTGTTCAACCTCACATAGATCAGAGACTTCCCGTCTCCGCCGTGACCGGAAGTGACGTCACCCGTCTCCTCCCAGGTAAGGTCTGGCTCCCAGGTAAGATGTTGGACCCTGGGATGGATGGAGACGTATGCCTTGTACACACAATGAGAACATCAGATGAAAAAACATTACATTTAATTATCTGATTTACCAACTGTAATAGAAGATGCTTTGAATGGTTGGGATTTTTAAAGCCAAGCCAAGAGAAGGAACTTGGCCCTGGTTTAGCCTAATTTATACCCCCAGCTATTCTACAACACATTAACTTTATATTTCTTTATAGGTTCATTCAATTCTATTCTCTTCACAGATGACATAATTATATTATATTACAGTAAAACCTTGGATTGCGAGCATAATTCGTTCCGGAAGCATGCTTGTAATCCAAAGCACTTGTATATCAAAGAAAAGCGTCCCTTTTTTCCCACAAATAGAGCTTTCTTTTGGTGGTATTTGATCACCTCTGCGGTTTTTATTTTTTGCGCTATAAACAAAAATAGAGCGTCATTTTTGAAAAAAATGCAATATTATTTACTTTTTGCTATAATAAATATCCCCAAAAAATATATAAAACAACATATTTTTTCCTCAGTTTAGGCCGATACGTATTCTTCTACATATTTTTGGTAAAAAAAACCGCAATCGGCATTTGATTGGTTTGCGCAAAAGTTATAGCGTTTACAAAATAGGGGGTAGTTTTATAGCATTTTTTTTTTTTACTACTAATGGCGGAGATCAGCGTTATTTTTTTGTGACTGCAACATTATGATGGACACTTTTGACACTATTTTGGGACCATTGTCATTTTTTCAGCGACCAGTGCTATAAAAATGCACTGATTACTGTAAAAATTACACTGGCAGTGAAGGGGTTAACCAGGAGGGGGCGCTGTAGGGGTTAAGTGTGCCCTGATTTGTGTTTCTTACTGTGGGGGGGGGGGGTGTGGCTTAGTGTGTGACGTCACTGATCGTCGTTCCCTTTTACAGGGAACAGACGATCAGTGAAAGGCACACTAGGAAGCACGGGGAGAGGTTTGTTTACACTTACCTCTCCCCGTTCTTCCTCTCTGTGACCTGATCGCGGGACACCAGCACTGCAGCGATCGGGTCCGCTGTTCCCGCGGGGATGGTCATGAAGGAGAGGACCGGGTCACGAGCGTGCCGCCGGTGGCGCGCTCGCGACCCACGGCTGGGCTCTTAAAGGGGACGTACCTGTAAGTCCTTGTGCCCAGCCGTGCCATTCTGCCGACGTACATCGGCGTGCGGCAGTCCTCAAGCGGTTAAATGTAACCATATTGCTACATTTAGAGGCGTCTCTCTTCTCTTTTATACACGGTTGTGACATGACGCTACTCTTATATCAAGACATCGCTTGTATATCAAGTCAAGATTTATTAAAAAATGTTGCTTGTCTTGCAAAACGCTCTCAAACCAAGTTACTTTAGAACCAAGGTTTTACTGTATTTCAATCAACTTAATTTCTCAATTACTTGTCATCAATTAGCTGCCATGAAGCTATGAGTATGACACTTCATGTTACATAATCTTATCCTACAATTCGCTAGGTTATCTATTTTCATTTACATTTATAAGAGTTTATTAAGCCTCGTACACACGATCGGATATCTTATGGATTCTAATCCGATGGTTTTGTCCATCGGAAATCCGATGAAGCTGACTTCCATCAGTCTTGCCTACACACCATCAGTCAAAAAACCGACCGTTCCAAACGCAGTGATGTAAAACACTCCGATGAGCCGAGAAAAATGAAGTTCAATGCTTCTGAGCATGCGTCGACTTGATTCTGAGCATGCGTGGGTTTTCGATCGTTTTTTTATCCATCGGAAAAATTTAAAACATGTTCTATTTTTTAAAACCGATGGAAAAAAGACCGATGGGTCCCATACACGATCGGTTTGTCTGATGAAAACAATCCATCGGACGGTTTTCATTGGTTAAACCGATCGTGTGTACAGGGCTTAAGAGTTACTTTCCTGAATGATTACGCCTTTTTCTACTATACTATTGTACATGTTTCTATTTCTATTATATTATTGTATATGCTTTGTTAATGGAATTTTGTTGATAATTTTAAAATTCAATAAAATATTTGAAACAGAAAAAACATTACATACGAATACATTACAATACAATACATTACATCACTTCCGAAGTTGTATTCTGTCTTACAAGAATTTTTGTAACTTTGGTAACCTCTTAGCTTTTGATATGACACATGCAAAGAAAAATGGTCGATCGTTCATCCAATATTCTAATCATGTGTGCGAGGCTTTGTTCCCACTTAAAGCTCTACAAACCTCCGGGCTATGAAGGTTATTATGTATGGAAAATAGAAAGGCTTCTAAGCATCTTTATAAAAATGCTTATATAAATCACTTGCACACTGTGCTTATTTTATATTCTGACTAGCCAAGGCTTTTATAGAATTGCTTTGTATAGTGTTTTTACCCTCCTGGTGACCTAGTTAAAGAGAACCTGTCACTTTTGAGATCATGCAGTTTTTACATCGTGCCTAGTACAGGAAGTTTCTGTGCAGGCTTTGCTTACATGCGGTATATCGTGTATGCCGGGGCCAGCCAGAGATGTGTCCTACTTTCTACATTGTCCTATTTCTCAGATTCTACATCTATAAAGAGACACTCTAACCAGAGAATATCAGAAACGTGGTCAAGCGCTTAGAATAAGGTGACCAGACATCCCCGGTTTCAGGGGACAGTCCCCGGATTGGGGACACTGTCCCCGGACCAAGTCTGTCCCCGGTTTTGTCCCCGGATTGGATTTGAACAGGGGCTGGAGCAATTTCAAAGACAGTCAGTGCAGAATAAAAAAAAAAGAATTCTGAAATACCCCCCCCCCCCCCGCTACTCTGCTCCTACTAGCTTAGGGGGTGTATTTTTTTCCATTATCTGTGCCCCTTTCTGATGATCATGTGCTGGTCGGAGAGGAGGGAATATTTCTTCAGTTTCGGGTGCATGCCCATCCAGCTCCGCTCGCATGTTCTTCTGCCTTGGCTAAAGTCCCGGCCAGCCGCCTGCCTATCTCCATACCTTCCCTGGCGGAGTGATCTTCCTCCGCTCCCCACCCAGTAGTAGCTGGGGCCCGAGGAGTAAGACTTGACAGGCTGCGAGGCGGCGGCGGCGGCGACGGGCAGAGAGTCGCTGATTGGCGCCATTACTAGTAAAAAAAAAAAATATGTCCCCGGATTTCAGTTTAAAAATCTGGTCACCTTAGCTTAGAATGACCATTGCCTACCTTTAACCCTTTTCTTTGCCAGTACTTACAGAAAATATGCTGCCAATGTGTGCTTGTTAGCTTATAAACCACTCACTGATGTATAATCAGTAAATAAAGTCTATTACCCCTATGAGAGCTGCCATCTTGCCTCTCAGACAAATTAGGCTGTCACCTACAATCAGCATGTCGAAGACACCTCTAGCAGTCATGTACATTGCTCACTGCAGAAAACATTGGGCAAGGGAAATAGTAAAAACATATTTCAAATCCCCAAAAAACTTCTAATATATTGCTGCTTGCATAGTTTTCTTTTTTTCTTTTCTTTTTTCACCTGCTGACCTGGCCAGTAAACTCACTTCTTGTCTTAAAGTGTCTCCAGTCTTGATGACGGAGCAATGGAGAGAAGCTTGGACAGCCTTTATTAGATGGACTAGCAGATTTAGATGAACTTAACTAGCTGAACTAACATTCTTTTGCGCAGTTACAGGAACAGTTTTTCTTTTGAGATAAAGGTTTTACATAAATCAATAAAAGCTGACCATTGTATTTACCCCGTCAGTGATAAATGGTTTGTCTAAATCCTCCAACTGTCACTTTTTTCTGGACAACTTGGTCTGTTAGAGGAAGTTGAAAAATAACAGACTTACTGGCCGGTTCAACAAGTGATAATAAAGGGGGGAAAAAAGCCAAAATATGGATAAACCTAAACAAAGAAAACGAATGCAGAAAAAAATCTTGGCAGGTACAACTGGAGTATCAGCACCAGGGTTGCCAACCGTCCGTAAATTTACAGACATTTTCTCAATTTTGGCCTATACAACCTGTCCGTAAATGTCCATTATGGACGGTGGCTGTCGTAAAAAAATCTATTTTGTCCAACTGTCAGCTGTGAAGCACATGCGCTGTAGGCATTTCATGTGACATCATGACACATGGCGCTTGGCGTGCATAAAACCGTGCCATACCCAGCTGCCATTTTCATTGTAGGAGCCGGGAGGAAAGGAGGTACCCAGACACTCGGTTACGCACGCTGCCTGCCCTGCTTTGTTCAGTTACCAGTCTGTACTGCTCTCCCCAGTGCATGCCTTGGCCTCCTGGGTCCTGCACGTCTCCCCACCACTCTGCTGCCTGCCCGCCAACCAGCTAGGGGTACTTGAGGAACGCTTCACTCTAAATCAGTTCCTAATGAGCACTTACTTCAGGTGGCATTACCTTTCCAGGCTAGTGGCCCTGATACAGTTAAAATTGCACAGCCATACGCAAGGACTACATGTTCTTCTTTCTTCCAGCCAGCGACATGGTTTGTTCCTACCTGTCCCGACAAATGAATGTGAAGCATTTTGAGAAAGTATTACAGAGCAAATACTTACCTCCACCATCTAATGTTTTGAACTCTGTGTCTTTAACTATTTTCTGCTCTTGGTCATGCAGGGAAGCAACCCACTTTGCAAGGCCTTACACTCCATGACTCAAGGATCAGTTGCTAGGCAGACCTTATATCACAGCGGGTTCCAATATGGAGGCCCTGTCCCTAACTGGGGAATGTGGCACACTAAGCTGTGCCCTGACCACCAAGACAACTGTCACCTGCCATTATCACCGCTTCCAATGTTAGCTGACTGCTTCTCCTTCTGATATCTTTCACATATGGCTGTACATAACCTTTTCATTAACTAGCTTACATTGGACACTGCCCGACTCACTGTCTTCTTAACACAGAGGGTTGAATGTAATGTTACTCTCAAATTCCAGTTCCTTGTGATACACCATGACTACACCCTATTAAACCAATGATTTTCACTCTCCCAGTAAATGACACAGACATCTCCACTTCATGACTCCTCTTACAGAATCGTTATGTGAGATACAAATGAGATTGCACCCTTCAGTGCAGAGAATCAAAATAAAACAACAGGGAATCTCCAAAGTGAGTGGACAGCCCCTCTAAGACAGTTGTCACTATGCCAACACCAAAGAGAGATAGTCCGCACTCACCAGATAGATTTCAACCCCTTGTTTACACAAGAAAGTCATAAATCGCTTGTGGATAAATAGTCAATCTGGAAGGAAGCCTAAAGTCTTCATGTGACCTAGAGGGGTGTTCTCATTGGTGTTTCAAGCACTACTCCAATAGCCTCCTCTCCACCTTTAATCCGGTCCTCTACAAGAGCTTAATTTAATTGTGGCAGCATTAAAACGAGAAGGAGAAGCCTTCCATAGTGTTAAACCGCTTTATTACATGTAAACTTGCTAAAAATGAGACATGTGCACACTGAAATATTTAGTTTCAGAATTTAGTTTTCGTCCAAAAAATAAATGTATTTAGTTACTCCCGAAAATCTTTTTTATTTATTTTGTTTAGTTAAAAAATGCATTCGTCCGAAAATCCGAATTAATTAAGGTTGAATCTGTCATTGAAGGCTTATGGTGTCTGTCGAATGTTCTAAGAAGATTCGACGGAGCAGCTAAACTGTACGACCCCGCAATCGTACATTTCCGGTCGAATGTTCCGCCTACAAGCTATAGAAGAATTCTAATGTTGTATGACACTAGTAATAATTATATTTATAAATTATTATTACTAGTCAACTAACATTCAAATTCTTCTATAGCCTATGGGCGGAGCATTTGACCGGAAATGTACAATTGCGGCATCGTACAGTTTAGCTGCTTGTTGAATCTTCTTAGAACTTTCGACAGACACCATAAGCCTTCAATGACAGATTCAACGTTTGTATGTTTTTCGCTGCTTCTTCAAATCTTCGTCGTTCATGTCGAATGGTCTACCCCAACACTGTCTCTATAATTTCAAATCTTTTCTCTCTATGTTGAATCTTTCCTCTCTATGTAGAATAATCTTGGACTAATAGAGTTAAGGTTAGGCACATTCGACCACAGGTTCGATAGACACAGATCACTAGTGTCAGCGTCATGTCGAATCTCCTATCTATATCGAACTGTTGTCGCAATGAAAACGAAAATAAAGCATTTTTTTATGTCGGATCTTTCGGATTTCAGATTCTGTGCGTTCGTTTTAGTTTGTTAAAACAATAACAAAAATACCCGAAATTCGAACGAAAATGCATTCGGACGAAAACGAATGCACATGTCTACTAAAAATGCACTTACATCAAATCAGTAGAAAGCTGCATATAAAGTGATTGAACCAGGAAGCTCCGGTGGCTCTCCAGCATGCGTTTCAGCCAACCGGATGTGACATAACCGATTTCCTGACCTACGCATTTTGTCATCAGTGTGCAATGTCCTCAGGAGCCAAGCCTGTTTGGTTTTTGTGACAGGGGTCACTTGGGGCACAGGGGGAATGAGAACCCCACCATGATCTGGGATAGTCATATTCAATGCTGTATATACATGGTATATATTGTGTGTATATTGTGTGTGGGCTGTTGTATAATATTTGCTGTGATGGGGTGTGATTGCATTCTATTGTCTATTGTGGCTTGTGGTAATTAAGTCTGCTACTGTGGTGATGTGGATTGGAGCTTGGTAGACCGTCTGGCTGCCTATTATGGGATGTTTAAGTGTCTTTCTGTGAGGAGGGGGGGGAATCACCCCTCCTGCTAAGACTGTTTACTGAAAGAGAAGTTTGAACACACCTGACCTGTTTGACCATTGTCATTGGACAGTTTATCCCGCCCTGTTCCCCAAGGATGGGAGGGAAGGGTTTTGAAGAGAAGTGTGTTACCATGTGCTTGTAATAAATTATTTTCCTTGTTTTTGGGACTTCAACACACAGAGCGTTTGTCTCGTATGTTTGGAAGGATTAATCCTATGGGAAGCGGTCGCCTGACTGTGGAGGATCGGCAGTGGATGTGTGTTCAGAGAGGGAATATCTTAAACGGCATTAACCCCTTCATACTTGGGCAGCCGTTACAGTTTTATTTTAATTTGGTGACACATAGGTGTTTTTCTCACAGCAGCTGCACATATTTTGTTAAGTAGTTGGCGTGAGTGTTCATTTTATTTTTATTTTAAGCAGCGAGTGATACAGACAACAAAAAATCTAACAAAGGTTTAATCCATTCCCCCCACCATCCAAAACTAAAAAAAAAGTTGTCTTCAGATACTGTATCCTTTAAAGCAGGGGTCTCAAACTGGCGGCCCTCCAGCTGTTGCAAAACTACAAGTCCCATCACGCCTCTTCCTGTGGGAGTCCTGCTTGTAACTGTCAGCCTTGCAATGCCTCATGGGACATGTCGTTTTGCAACAGCTGGAGGGCCGCCAGTTTGAGACCCCTGCTTTAAAGTGACCATATCTCTTTTTAAAGATCTTTGAATCAAAGTCATCCCTGCACTTTTTGTGACTCTCAGAGTCCTTCAAAGATATCATTATAGTGTTGCTCAGGCCCGCAGTTTAGGATCAACTGTTGGGATACAGACAGCAAAAAATCTGACAAAGGTTTGATCCATTCCCTCCACCATCCAAAACTAGAAAAAAATTGTCATTAGATATTATTTAAAGTGACCATTTCACTTTAAGATCTATGAATCAAAGGCATCCCTGCGAAAGATAAAAAAAAAAGGGTTAATATTTGCTCCTACTTCCATCTGCTCTGTTAATCTCAACATCTCTTCACAAACTGCTAATTGAGACATCTTTGGCATCAAGCATACTTCAGAGGTGTGTTGCATACCTCTACCCCCAGCTGTGCTTTGTGGTTCTTTCTTCAGGCCTTTCCCTTGGGTGAACCACAGAGCACAGAGGGTGGCCAGGTGGCACACCCAGACACAGCTTGATTCTGAAGATGTTTCAGCCAGCGGAGCAAGTGCAAACAGATACTGGTGATATGGACAGTGTTCAAGATGGTGTATTAATCCTTTTTTTGGTAAGAATGCCATTGATTCATATATTTAAAACACAGGCAGTCCTACATGTTTGCCTTCTTACAATTTATAATCTGGATGTAAACATTAAAGGCCCGTACACACGATCGGATATTCCGACAACAATTGTGGGATGGAAGGTTTTTGTCGGATAATCCGACCGTCTGTATGCTCCATCGGACAATTGTTGTCGGAATTTCCGAAAACAAATGTTAGATAGCCATGCTCTCAAATTGTCTGACAACAAATGTGTGATGTCGGATTATCCGATCGTGTGTACACAAGTCCGTCGGACTAAAATCCAAAGTACAAACACGCATGCTCTGAACCAATGCTAACCATCAGACAACATTAGCAGAAGTTGCCCAAAGGGTGGCGCTAAAGAGCTGAAAAACACTGTAGTTTGGTGTATGTTACCTGAAAAGGTTCTGGCATCTGTATGCAGAACAAGTTCACAGCCAACGCCCTTCAGACAAAAATCCACGGATTTGTCCGAATGAAGTCCGATCGTGCGTATGAGGCTTTAAGCTGGATACACACTATACAACTTTTGTTGTTAGATTTATCTTCAACTATGTAGTGCAAGGGCCTGCCTGATTGCATACAAATTGAAAAAGTGTTTAGGTTTGACCTCATATTATATGGTTTTGGTAAATCTAAAGGAAGAAATATCGAAAGAAAATTTTGGCAATGTTGCCATTCTTTATTTTATTGCAGGTAAAAAGAAACATAGAAGGTCTTCTTATATTCAACTAGGGAATAAAATGATCTCACTGTGCACTTCCAACGGCATATATTAAAGACCAAATTTTTGCGACTCACAGAGTCCTCCAAAGATATCATTATAGCGTTGCCCAGGCCTGCAGTTTAAGAGCAATAAATCTAAATAGAGCTATGTGTTGGCTCTTTTTGTCCCACAGGATTCCCGACTATAAAAGAGGATTTTCAGCATGCAAACTTCCCCACTGAAATATCCTGCCTATACTTGTGTAGTAAACTATACTTGTATAGTTTTACATCCTCCTGGTCATCCAAACAGGGTTACACAGTTCTAGCTAGCAGGTGCAGGGCCATTGACATCCAGTCATGAGTGTAATGGTATTACACAGCCATTGTGTTCCAACCTATTGAGTAAGCAACATGGTGCTGCAACATAGGGGAGAGGACAAGTTTTGAATGCATTTTATACACTTTTACATGGGCTCTCTTAATTATGAAACATTTTTCATAGATTGGAATTGTAATAGCAAAATGATCAGATTATAGGGTGATCAGAAATAAAAATGTGTGAGCACCTTTACCAGTGTGTATGAATGCATGTTTGTGTGTATTTTGGCAGTAGGGGACTGGCAGTGCGTGAAATGGCCTTTTCTCAAAATGTTTACCATGGATAACATTCAGGTCTCAGGGATACCCTACTTATATTTTTATATATCCAGCTTATGGTATATTAGCATAATTCAGAAAGTTGTTAATCTCCCTTGGTGGTAAATGACATGCCTTTTTTACATTGGTGGTCAGTGGTAAAGTGCTTCCTTACACTGGTGGTCATTACAGAAGTACCCCTTTACTTTAGTGGTTAGTGAAGATGTGGACTCTTGTGATTGTAATTAATGGAGAAGTATCCCTTTTCCATGGTGGTTAGTGGTACAAAGCTTCTTTAAAATGTTGGGCAGTGTGGTCCCTTCTTACACCGGTGGTCATTAGAGACATGCCCGTTTACATTAGTGGTTAGTGGAGAAATTGCTTCATGCACTTGTCATTAATGGAGATGTGTCCCTTTCCATTGGTGGTTAGTGTTGCAAAGCTTCTTTACATTGGTTGGTAGTGTAATCCCTCCTTACGGTGGTGGTCAGGAGTTTAGTGCCCCCTTTTTATGGAAGTATATATAAGTAGCACCCTTTTATTTAGGCTACTACTGTCGAGGCAAATTTGGTTTTTTTTGGCTCCCATGTAGCAGAGGAGCAGTGTTCAATTGCTTTTGGCTGTTCTGGGTTCTGCTGGTTGCATGCGCTGTAGCTTTCCTCTGGATTCTGGTAGGTTCCAGAGTTAAGTGAATGTGGTGGCAGACCCTCACCTGCATATTCATGCAGCTTCAGCCAATCCCTGGCAGAAATAAATAGGCTGAGACCTTGAACAGCGGGGTCCTTGTCCTAGGGGAGAAGACCCAGCCTGACGGCTGTGGCTCCCTGGGGCACATAACTACATTGGAGAACAAGGCCATCTGGGTCCCCTAGCTCTAGGTAGAGCTAGGGGACCCAGAACTAGAGCTCCTGAAAGCAGTTGCTGGAGATCCCCAGAGGGTCTGACCTGTAGGCACCCTGTATAGAAGCTGATTGGTACTGCAGAAAAGCATTCAAGTACCCAGGGCACAGTGAGTACAAGCCTGACAGATCCTAGACACTGTCCAAGCCAACCTTTGGGAAAGCTGATTTAAGCTGGCTCAGGCCAAACTCTTTTTTGCATTGGAGCCCTCCTGAGCCATAGGCCACTAGTTACTAACTTCAAGAGGATGTTTGCACCCTGAAGAGACAGTACAGTTAGAATGTCCTCCATTACTTTTTTACTGGCTTGGAGTATTCTAAGGCTCACCCTACACCCTACCCAAGTTTAAGGGGTAATAAATCTACAAAAGACATTATCTGCCTGGTTCTTGTGAAGAGCATCTGAGGAACTACCGTGTACCTGGCTGCTTACACCTATAAGGGAATAAAACTCGGGACAAATAGCGGGACCAGTCTGAGGGTCTGTGCACTACATATAAACAAACCCAGATGTCGTTCCCTATTTTGGCAGTAGGAGATAGCGTGTGAAACAGCAATTCTCAACCATTTTACCATGGATGATTCCTTAAAGAACATTCAGATCTCAGGAACTCCTGCTTAAATGATTGTATATCTAGCTCATGGTACATTAGCATGAGCAGGGGGGTTTTAATATACCTTGGGGGTCAGTGTAGTGCCCTCTTACAAAGGTGTTCAGTGATAAAGTCCCCCGTACACTGGTGGTCATTACAGAAGAGCCCCTTTACATTAGTTAGTGGGGAAGTTGCCTTTTACGCTTGGTTTATGGAGGAGCTTCACTTTTTATCGCTGGTTAGTGGTTTAAAGCTCACTTTATATTGGTGAACAATGTGATCCACCTTACATTGGGCAGTGAAGTCACTCCTTATATGGGTGGACAGTGGTTTAGTGTCCTCTTTCATTGGAAGTATATATATATATAATGTACCCAGATGTCCTCCCCTTTTGGAAGGCCTATTTACATATATTTCCCAGTAAGCATTACCTGGAATCTTTCTATGTGTGCCAGGAAAGCTACAGAAAATCTTGTGATTCCTCTTATTATCTTATTCAGTTTTTCAGTTGATTTTATCACACTTATGTTAACAGATGGCTAAGAATTAAAAAAAAATGTAAATATCAATTGTACGTATGCTTTGGTTCTCCATTCTCTCTGGTGCCACAGGTGCTCCCCCGTAAGTACCTTGTAGTAAATATGGTCCTGTCTAGCATAAAATTTATACATGAATTAAAGAATGATTTAAATTTCCAGGGGTGAGCATGGAAAGCTACATCTATATTTACAGCATAAATCATAATAATGGAAAAGTAATATCAGAAGCCAGGCTTTGAAGAACCCCTTCCGTGTAGAAACTGTTTGTTCCGTTGAGTACTCCCGTTTGGCAATACACCAGACTGGCACAGCGAGTCACAGTTCTACAGAAAGCATAACCTCATTTTCTGCTCCAGGCACAGTGGAATAACAGCACTTGCCAAAAAAATGGCTTCTCCAGTGATTCTGCTCCCCGTGCCAAAATAAAAGAAAAAGCAGTTTGATTGATTATCAGTTAAATAGAAAACACATGCACTGTGCAATGTAAGCCAGATTCAATTGAATTATTCTGTATAGACTTTAGAGAGCACAAATACCCACAGGTAACATGTTTCCGCAAATAGCGTTGTGGTACGCAATTTATTTATTTTATTTATAATGGCAGGACTTTATGCAGAGCCTCAGTGCTTAACACTTAACATGGGTTTGTGTCCTGGAAGGATCGCACTGTAATGTTCCTTCTACCAATACACATTAAGGCCAACTTTTTTATTTTAAGTTCTGGATAGAGTAGGGAAAAGTCAGAATTTCTGTCTGGCTTTTATTTCTTTCTGTGACTTCAATGTGTAGATTCTCCCTGTAACGCCTTTAGGAGTTGGGGTGAATATGCTCTTAATGAAAGTTATTTTTCCATTAATTGCGGCAGTACAAACTGTGTTTTAAGGAGTGGCAGCCCATTTTTATTTGAAAGAAAGAAGTTAAAAGCCCACAATAGACATAAGTTGCCCACGCAGGGGTTCTTCCACATCAACAGTTAGCTGAAAATGCTAAACCACCTTTCTCCCTTGTCAGAAGCGCCACTGCACTTCTTACCAGTCCCTCTGACTGTGTTGCCTAGCTCTCCTGGTTCTCTCTGCTCACTCCATCTTTAGTCGCAGCACCCTGCTGCACAACCCACTCCTGGCTAGTGATGAGCCGAACACCCCCGGGTTCGGTTCGCACCAGAACCCGCGAACGGACCGAAAGTTCGAACGAACATTAGAACCCTATTAAATACAATAGATGCGAACGTTCGAATTCTAAAGTGCTAATTATAACAACTATTATGCATGTTATTGTCATAAATAGGGTTTGGGAACCCGGGTTCTGCACCAGGGGACATGTATCAATGCAAAAAGAAGTTTTAAAAACGGTCGTTTTTCGGGAGCAGTCATTTTAATGATGCATAAAGTGAAAAAAAAAAAGTCAAATATTCCTTTAAATATCGTACCTGGGGGGTGTCTAAAGTATGCCTGTGAAGTGCCACGTGTTTCCCGTGTTTAGAACTGTCCCTGCACAAAATGACACTTCTAAAGGAAAAAAAAGCCATTTAAAACTGCTTGCGGCTTTAATGTAATGTCTGGTCCCGGTAATATGGATGAAATTCTTTAAGAAAAATGGCATAGCTACCCCATGACCCCCCCCTACCCCAGCCCATTACCAGCCCCTTTGGGTCTTGTATGGATATTAAGGGGAACCCCGCACATAAAATAAAAAAGGCCCTATATACTCTGAACAGCCGTATACAGGCGGTGCATACAAGACAGGGACTGTAGGTTTGTTCTTATGTAGAATCTGTTTGTAATTTTGAACAGGTACATTGTTGAAGTGTAGCTCCAGCCCAAAAATCTATTTTTAAACTTTTTGGGAAACATAGGTAAGGGTTATCACCCCTGTAACATTTGTTTTGCTGTCTGTGCCCCTGTTCAGAACATTTCACCTCACTTTCCGTCCCAATGACAACTGTTTTTGAAATGTGGTGTTTTTCTTGAAACAAGGATTGCTGATAAAGCATCAGTACAGATGAGACCCCTTTCTCCCATATTTATTCTTACAGGAGAGAATTTTCCTTTCTAGGGGTAGATTTCCTCTCACTTCCTGTTGTCTTCTTTCGTTTGCAAGTAGGAGTCGTTTGTAAGTTGGATGTTTGAAAGTAGGGACCTGCCGTATATACTCTGCAGAAATAGGCCCCTTAGTTGTTGGTGTTGGCACAACACTGTAAGCACTCAGTTACTCTTGGTTGGTGCTGGAACGCCCTGCTGTCAACTATTATATCAGGAATTTTAATTACATATAATTGTTGAACAGTGGTAGTAAAAATTGGGGCTTTGATGGTGGTGCTGGTGCCACAACACTGTAAGCCCTGACAGTTACTCTTGGTGGGTGCAGCAATGGGCCCTGCTGTGAATTATTAGATCAAGAATTGTAATTACATGCCCCTTTTGAACAGGGGCTGAAAAATTGGGCCTTTCGTGGTGGTGGTGGTGGTGGCGTTGCCACAAGACTGTAAGCCCTCAGAGTTACTCTTGGTGGGTGCAGCAATGGACCCTGCTGTGAATTATTAGATCAAGAATTGTAATTGCATGCCCCTGTTGAACAGGGGCTGAAAAATTGGGCCTTAGGCACTGGTGGCACAACACTACAACCCCTCACAGATACTGTACTTGGAGCACAGCAATGAGCCCTGTTGCAAAGTATTGCTTCAAAAATTGTAATGACACGCCCCTGTTAAACAGGGGCTGAAAAATTGGGCCTTAGGCACTGGTGCCACAACACTCCAACCCCTCACAGATACTGTACTTGGAGCACAGCAATGAGCCCTATGGCAAATTATTGCTAAAAAAATTGTAATTACACGCCCCTGTAAAACAGGGGCTGAAAAATTGGGCCTTAGCCACTGGTGGCGGCACCCATAAACAAAAATGATCTTCCAAGCTATCATCATCAATCGTATCATTGAGGACTCGGAGGAGGAGGATAGCCAGTCAACATAACAGCACAGGCACTCAGCATCAGCATCAGTCTTGAAGGGATGTGACATGTTAAAATCAATTAGTCTGTTATATCAGCATCAGGTGTGTGGTAGCTGGTGGTGATCCAAGACTGGTTCATCTTGATGAAAGTCAGTCGATCAACCGAGTCGGTGGACAGGCGCACCCTGTGATCCGTGACAAATCCTCCAGCAGCACTGAATGTGCGTTCCGAAAGAACGCTGGATGCAGGACAGGCCAGTAGCTCAATTGCATACTGTGCAAGCTCTGGCCAGTGATCCATCCTCAAGACCCAGTAAGCCAGAGGATTTTCGGTGGGGAAGGTGTCCAAGTCTGACCTTGCCCCTAGATATTCCTGCACCATGTTTATCAGACGCTGGCGATGGTTGCTGGAACCGATCATACTTTGGGGCTGCGGACTAAAGAATTGTCTGAACGCATCGGTCAGACGGCCACCTTCCCCACCGCTCCTTCTTTGACTGGCCGAAGCCTCAGCAACTCGTTGTCCAGGACCAGGAGTTTGTAACCTCCCAGTCTCTGGGAACGCGTTGCACAGACCTTTCTGCAAGGCCTCCCGGAGTTGTCTCATCCTCTGCTCCCTCTGCGACGGTAACATAAGGTCCGCAACCTTACCCTTGTACCGTGGATCAAGGAGAGTGGCCAGCCAGTAATGGTCCCTCTCCTTGATCCGAAGAATACGAGGATCCTTCCGCAGACTTTGCAGGATCAGGGAGGCCATGCAGCGTAGGTTTGCTGAGGCATTCGCTCCGGAGTCCTCTGGGTCACTAAGGACGACATGATCCGCAGCCACCTCCTCCCAGCCACGTACAAGTCCACTGGTTTCTTGGGACTGTAAATCATCCCTAAAAGACTGCTGCTGATGATGCTGAGTGCCAGCCTCCACCTCCATGCTGACACAATCCTCCTCCTCCTCCTCCTCCTCCTCCTCCTCTTCCTGTGCGATGGGTGGGACAGAAGGAACACTGTCTGGGTAAAGGGGGCCTTGAGAGGCAAGGAAGTCCTCCTCTTCCTGCCTCTGTTCTGCCTCAAGTGCCCTGTCCATTATTCCACGCAGCGTGTGCTCCAACAGGTGGACAAGAGGTACAGTGTCACTGATGCATGCACTGTCACTGCTCACCATCCTCGTGGCCTCCTCAAATGGTGCCAGGACAGTGCATGCATCCCTGATCATGCCCCACTGGCGTGGAGAAAAAAAAACAAGCTCCCCTGACCCTGTCCTGGTGCCGTAGTCGCACAGGTACTCATTGATGGCCCTCTGCTGCGTGTGCAGCCGCTGCAGCATGGCCAACGTTGAGTTCCACCTGGTGGGCATGTCACATATAAGGCGGTTCTTGGGCAGGTTCAACTCCTTTTGCAGCTCAGCCAGGCGAGCACTGGCATTATAAGATCTGCGGAAATGCACACAGACTTTCCTGGCCTGCCTCAGGACATCCTGTAAGCCCGGGTACCTGCCCAAGAACCGCTGCACCACCAGGTTAAGGACGTGAGCCACACAGGGCACATGGGTCAGTTGTCCCTGTCGGAGGGCGGAGAGGAGGTTGGTGCCATTGTCGCAAACCACCATTCCTGGCTTAAGCTGGCATGGCGTCAACCACCTCTCGGCCTGGCCCTGCAGAGCAGACAGGACCTCTGCCCCAGTGTGGCTTCTGTCCCCCAAACACACCAGCGCAAGCACGGCATGGCATCTTTTTGCCTGCGTACTTGCGTAGCCCCGTGAACGGCTACGGAGCACCGCTGGTTCATAGGACAAACCACAGGAAGAGGCCATGGAGGAAGAAGAAGAGGAGGGGGTGGAGGAGAGAGGTGTGTCACAACCAGTAGTAGCATTTTGGAGGCGTGGCGGTGGGACAACCTCCAACACTACTGCACCTTGTCCTGCATCCTTCCCAGCTGCCAAAAGAGTGACCCAATGGGCCGTGAAAGAAAGGTAACGTCCCTGTCCATGCCTGCTGGACCATGAGTCAGCGGTAATATGCACCTTACCGCTGACCGCCCTGTCCAGCGAGGCCAAGACATTGCCTTCCACATGCCGGTAGAGAGCCGGAATAGCCTTCCGTGAGAAAAAGTGGCGTTTGGGAACCTGCCACTGAGGAACCGCACATTGCACAAACTCACGGAAGGGGGCCGAGTCTACCAACTGAAAAGGCAGCAGTTGAAGCGCTAGCAATTTAGCCAAGCTAGCATTCAACCGCTGGGCATGTGGATGGCTGGGAGTGAACTTCTTTCGACGGTCCAGCAGCTGGGGCAGGGAAATTTGCCTGCTAGAATCGGACGTCGGTGTACTGCTAGCAGAGTGGCCGCAAGTACTTGGCTGTGACACACCTAATTCTACACCTTCATTCCTCTCAGTGCATGTTTCAGAGAGGACTGAAGTTATAGTGGGGTTGGAGATCCCAGCTGATGCGGTGCAAGGAGAGGTCCGCTTTGTTCTTTGGTGTGGGTCTTTGAGGTAGGCTTGCCAACGAGCTGCATGGCAGGTCAACATATGTCTGGTCAGGCATGTGGTACCCAAGCGGCTGATGTTTTGGCCACGCGATATACGCTTGAGACATATGTTGCAAACAGCAGCTGTGCGATCTGATGCACTAGCCTCAAAAAAGGCCCACACCAAAGAACTTTTTGAATGACGGGCAGAGGCAGCGCCCTGCACAGGCGGAGCTCTGCGGTGTGATTCCGTCGGTGTACTGCCCTTACGCTGGCCACCAAAGGGCATCCTGCCTCGTTGGAGATGTGCCTCCTCCTCATCCTCCTCCTCCTCCTCTCTCCTATTAGGCACCCACGTGGAGTCAGTGACCTCATCATCACCTCCCTCCTCATCACTGGAGCCAATCTGGCAGTATGCTGCAGCTGCTGGAACATGACTGCCAGATTGGTGTCCTTCTTGAGCATCCCCTCTGTCTGCTCTCACGCTACTGCCTTCCTCTAGCTGGGTTTCATCATCAGACCCTTCGAAACGCTGGGCATCCTCCTGGAGCATGTACCCAACACTGTGCTGAAACAGTTCGGGGGACTCCTCAGGAGGAGGACATGGTGGGTCTAGGGAAGGAGTGACTGATGATGAGTCTGACATTGATACCAGGGAAGAGGACGCTTTGGCAGCTGCTTTTCCAGTACCCTGAGCCTGGGTGAGAGAGGATGAGGAGGAGGAGGAGGGCTTGGTCATCCACTCTACCAAGTCTTCGGCATGATGTGGCTCAACATGTCCAGCTGCCGAAAAGAAGGACAAGCGTGTCCCATGGCCATGTGCTGATGACAATGCACCGCGTCCACGACCAGCACTGTTGCCCCCAGACACAGAGCCTGCTTGCCCTCTTTTATTGCCTCCTGACTGTCTGCCTCTCCTTGTTTGCCTTCCAGACATTCTAATAGATGGCCTGCAGGGAGATGGGAAAAAAGCAATAAGGGCTACCTTCAGGTGTCCTTCTCTGTCCCTTGAAACAAGGACTTTGACAGTGAAAGAAACTGACACACTCTCCCTACCTACAGTTTTCTGTCCCTAGAAAAAATGTTTTTTTTAAGCACAATTTAGCACAAGGAGAATTCACTCACTGTCCTTCCAGGTCCCTGGAAACAAGGACTTTGACAGTGAAAGAAACTGACACACTCTCCCTACCTACAGTTTTCTGTCCCTAGAAAAAATGTTTTTTTTAAGCACAATTTAGCACAAGGAGAATTCACTCACTGTCCTTCCAGGTCCCTGGAAACAAGGACTTTGACAGTGAAAGAAACTGACACACTCTCCCTACCTACAGTTTTCTGTCCCTAGAAAAAATGTTTTTTTTAAGCACAATTTAGCACAAGGAGAATTCACTCACTGTCCTTCCAGGTCCCTGGAAACAAGGACTTTGACAGTGAAAGAAACTGACACACTCTCCCTACCTACAGTTTTCTGTCCCTAGAAAAAATGTTTTTTTTAAGCACAATTTAGCACAAGGAGAATTCACTCACTGTCCTTCCAGGTCCCTGGAAACAAGGACTTTGACAGTGAAAGAAACTGACACACTCTCCCTACCTACAGTTTTCTGTCCCTAGAAAAAATGTTTTTTTTAAGCACAATTTAGCACAAGGAGAATTCACTCACTGTCCTTCCAGGTCCCTGGAAACAAGGACTTTGACAGTGAAAGAAACTGACACACTCTCCCTACCTACAGTTTTCTGTCCCTAGAAAAAATGTTTTTTTTAAGCACAATTTAGCACAAGGAGAATTCACTCACTGTCCTTCCAGGTCCCTGGAAACAAGGACTTTGACAGTGAAAGAAACTGACACACTCTCCCTACCTACAGTTTTCTGTCCCTAGAAAAAATGTTTTTTTTAAGCACAATTTAGCACAAGGAGAATTCACTCACTGTCCTTCCAGGTCCCTGGAAACAAGGACTTTGACAGTGAAAGAAACTGACACACTCTCCCTACCTACAGTTTTCTGTCCCTAGAAAAAATGTTTTTTTTAAGCACAATTTAGCACAAGGAGAATTCACTCACTGTCCTTCCAGGTCCCTGGAAACAAGGACTTTGACAGTGAAAGAAACTGACACACTCTCCCTACCTACAGTTTTCTGTCCCTAGAACAAATGTTTTTTTTAAGCACAATTTAGCACAAGGAGAATTCACTCACTGTCCTTCCAGGTCCCTGGAAACAAGGACTTTGACAGTGAAAGAAACTGACACACTCTCCCTACCTACAGTTTTCTGTCCCTAGAAAAAATGTTTTTTTTAAGCACAATTTAGCACAAGGAGAATTCACTCACTGTCCTTCCAGGTCCCTGGAAACAAGGACTTTGACAGTGAAAGAAACTGACACACTCTCCCTACCTACAGTTTTCTGTCCCTAGAAAAAATGTTTTTTTTAAGCACAATTTAGCACAAGGAGAATTCACTCACTGTCCTTCCAGGTCCCTGGAAACAAGGACTTTGACAGTGAAAGAAACTGACACACTCTCCCTACCTACAGTTTTCTGTCCCTAGAAAAAATGTTTTTTTTAAGCACAATTTAGCACAAGGAGAATTCACTCACTGTCCTTCCAGGTCCCTGGAAACAAGGACTTTGACAGTGAAAGAAACTGACACACTCTCCCTACCTACAGTTTTCTGTCCCTAGAAAAAATGTTTTTTTTAAGCACAATTTAGCACAAGGAGAATTCACTCACTGTCCTTCCAGGTCCCTGGAAACAAGGACTTTGACAGTGAAAGAAACTGACACACTCTCCCTACCTACAGTTTTCTGTCCCTAGAAAAAATGTTTTTTTTAAGCACAATTTAGCACAAGGAGAATTCACTCACTGTCCTTCCAGGTCCCTGGAAACAAGGACTTTGACAGTGAAAGAAACTGACACACTCTCCCTACCTACAGTTTTCTGTCCCTAGAAAAAAATGTTTTTTTTAAGCACAATTTAGCACAAGGAGAATTCACTCACTGTCCTTCCAGGTCCCTGGAAACAAGGACTTTGACAGTGAAAGAAACTGACACACTCTCCCTACCTACAGTTTTCTGTCCCTAGAAAAAATGTTTTTTTTAAGCACAATTTAGCACAAGGAGAATTCACTCACTGTCCTTCCAGGTCCCTGGAAACAAGGACTTTGACAGTGAAAGAAACTGACACACTCTCCCTACCTACAGTTTTCTGTCCCTAGAAAAAATGTTTTTTTTAAGCACAATTTAGCACAAGGAGAATTCACTCACTGTCCTTCCAGGTCCCTGGAAACAAGGACTTTGACAGTGAAAGAAACTGACACACTCTCCCTACCTACAGTTTTCTGTCCATAGAAAAATGTTTTTTTTAAGCACAATTTAGCACAAGGAGAATTCACTCACTGTCCTTCCAGGTCCCTGGAAACAAGGACTTTGACAGTGAAAGAAACTGACACACTCTCCCTACCTACAGTTTTCTGTCCCTAGAAAAAATGTTTTTTTTAAGCACAATTTAGCACAAGGAGAATTCACTCACTGTCCTTCCAGGTCCCTGGAAACAAGGACTTTGACAGTGAAAGAAACTGACACACTCTCCCTACCTACAGTTTTCTGTCCCTAGAAAAAATGTTTTTTTTAAGCACAATTTAGCACAAGGAGAATTCACTCACTGTCCTTCCAGGTCCCTGGAAACAAGGACTTTGACAGTGAAAGAAACTGACACACTCTCCCTACCTACAGTTTTCTGTCCCTAGAAAAAATGTTTTTTTTAAGCACAATTTAGCACAAGGAGAATTCACTCACTGTCCTTCCAGGTCCCTGGAAACAAGGACTTTGACAGTGAAAGAAACTGACACACTCTCCCTACCTACAGTTTTCTGTCCCTAGAAAAAATGTTTTTTTTTAAGCACAATTTAGCACAAGGAGAATTCACTCACTGTCCTTCCAGGTCCCTGGAAACAAGGACTTTGACAGTGAAAGAAACTGACACACTCTCCCTACCTACAGTTTTCTGTCCCTAGAAAAAATGTTTTTTTTAAGCACAATTTAGCACAAGGAGAATTCACTCACTGTCCTTCCAGGTCCCTGGAAACAAGGACTTTGACAGTGAAAGAAACTGACACACTCTCCCTACCTACAGTTTTCTGTCCCTAGAAAAAATGTTTTTTTTAAGCACAATTTAGCACAAGGAGAATTCACTCACTGTCCTTCCAGGTCCCTGGAAACAAGGACTTTGACAGTGAAAGAAACTGACACACTCTCCCTACCTACAGTTTTCTGTCCCTAGAAAAAATGTTTTTTTTAAGCACAATTTAGCACAAGGAGAATTCACTCACTGTCCTTCCAGGTCCCTGGAAACAAGGACTTTGACAGTGAAAGAAACTGACACACTCTCCCTACCTACAGTTTTCTGTCCCTAGAAAAAATGTTTTTTTTAAGCACAATTTAGCACAAGGAGAATTCACTCACTGTCCTTCCAGGTCCCTGGAAACAAGGACTTTGACAGTGAAATAAACTGACACACTCTCCCTACCTACAGTTTTCTGTCCCTAGAAAAAATGTTTTTTTTAAGCACAATTTAGCACAAGGAGAATTCACTCACTGTCCTTCCAGGTCCCTGGAAACAAGGACTTTGACAGTGAAAGAAACTGACACACTCTCCCTACCTACAGTTTTCTGTCCCTAGAAAAAATGTTTTTTTAAGCACAATTTAGCACAAGGAGAATTCACTCACTGTCCTTCCAGGTCCCTGGAAACAAGGACTTTGACAGTGAAAGAAACTGACACACTCTCCCTACCTACAGTTTTCTGTCCCTAGAAAAAATGTTTTTTTTAAGCACAATTTAGCACAAGGAGAATTCACTCACTGTCCTTCCAGGTCCCTGGAAACAAGGACTTTGACAGTGAAAGAAACTGACACACTCTCCCTACCTACAGTTTTCTGTCCCTAGAAAAAATGTTTTTTTTAAGCACAATTTAGCACAAGGAGAATTCACTCACTGTCCTTCCAGGTCCCTGGAAACAAGGACTTTGACAGTGAAAGAAACTGACACACTCTCCCTACCTACAGTTTTCTGTCCCTAGAAAAAATGTTTTTTTTAAGCACAATTTAGCACAAGGAGAATTCACTCACTGTCCTTCCAGGTCCCTGGAAACAAGGACTTTGACAGTGAAAGAAACTGACACACTCTCCCTACCTACAGTTTTCTGTCCCTAGAAAAAATGTTTTTTTTAAGCACAATTTAGCACAAGGAGAATTCACTCACTGTCCTTCCAGGTCCCTGGAAACAAGGACTTTGACAGTGAAAGAAACTGACACACTCTCCCTACCTACAGTTTTCTGTCCCTAGAAAAAATGTTTTTTTTAAGCACAATTTAGCACAAGGAGAATTCACTCACTGTCCTTCCAGGTCCCTGGAAACAAGGACTTTGACAGTGAAAGAAACTGACACACTCTCCCTACCTACAGTTTTCTGTCCCTAGAAAAAATGTTTTTTTTAAGCACAATTTAGCACAAGGAGAATTCACTCACTGTCCTTCCAGGTCCCTGGAAACAAGGACTTTGACAGTGAAAGAAACTGACACACTCTCCCTACCTACAGTTTTCTGTCCCTAGAAAAAAAGTTTTTTTTAAGCACAATTTAGCACAAGGAGAATTCACTCACTGTCCTTCCAGGTCCCTGGAAACAAGGACTTTGACAGTGAAAGAAACTGACACACTCTCCCTACCTACAGTTTTCTGTCCCTAGAAAAAATGTTTTTTTTAAGCACAATTTAGCACAAGGAGAATTCACTCACTGTCCTTCCAGGTCCCTGGAAACAAGGACTTTGACAGTGAAAGAAACTGACACACTCTCCCTACCTACAGTTTTCTGTCCCTAGAAAAAATGTTTTTTTTAAGCACAATATAGCACAAGCACAAAACACACTGACACTCTCCCTACCTATCCTTCTCTTTCCCTAAACTAAAGGAATCCAGGTTAAGCAAGAAAGAAATAGAAGTCACTGTCCCTGCCTATGCTGCTCTATCCCTGCTCCGGAACACACTACACTAGGCCGCCGTGCTGGCGGCCTTTTATAGTGTGGGGCGTGTACTAAACACCCTCAGCAATAATTGGCCACAGGCATCCTGCCTGTGGCCAATCATTGCTCTCCTCGCTGCCGGCGCTGTGATTGGCCAAGCATGCAGGGTCACAGTGCATGCTTGGCCAATCACAGCGCCTGGATGACACTGCGATGGCGTAGTGCATTGTGGGCCGTTCGCGTCACTCGAATTTGGCGCGAACGGCCCAAATCGTTCGATCTTCGTTGAACGATCGAACAGCCGATGTTCGAGTCGAACGTATGTTCGACTCGAACACGAAGCTCATCCCTACTCCTGGCCTCTGGATAGGGGGTTCTCCTGATGCCCCAGTAGGAACTGACCTAACTTCTGGGACAAGACCTCCTGTCGCTTGACTCCTGGCTGAGGCACCTCTATCCCCTGATTGAGACCTCATGTCTCCAATATGGGAGCTGTCTCCCAATTTGTAGCCCTGAGCTATCACCAGGATTCAGTACAAAATGTCCCTGCGCACCTGTGTAAAACTGGACACAGGTTTGAAGGCCCTACCCAAAACACTTTGGAACCTTCAAGCTCCAAGCCCCAATCCAGGTTTACACAATACAGAGAACGCCAAAAACACAGTTCTCTGCTCAGAAATGATAGTCTGGACTCTCACATTAAGCATTAATGTGAATCCTGTGTCATTTTCTCCTACATTTTCAAAGTGGCAGAGCCTTGCGCTGTCACACACCTATACAAGAAATAGTAGGTTTTGGAATCATCAAGACAGGAAGACTAGGAAAGGAATAAAAACATTGTCAGAAGGTTTAATATGGACCTGCAATCAAAAAGTGAACATTTAGATTGTAAGCTCCATGAGCAGGGAGTGTTGTAATTGTACTGTCCCCTTTTTTTATTGTAAAGCACTGTGCAAACTGTTGGCGCTATATAAAGCCTGTATAATAATAATAATAATTTTCTCTGCGAAAGGAAAGATCTAGAAATGTTAATTGTGCCTTAGCAGTACTCTGAAAACTTGACCTTGTCTTGAATTTGTACTGGGAAATAGCAGTGCACTTTTTGGTATATAAGGGTGCCTAAGCACTCCTTTGCCTACATCTTCAGAGTACTATTTTTGGAGTGTGAGATCCTAGGCACTGCTGCCTCTGACTTTAGGTCTCAGGAGATTTGGAGGTATCACTTTTGTACTGTTCACTGTTCTCCTTGCTGGAGGATCTGACAGGAGAAGCAAAGTCCTGCCTCTAACAGAATGACCAGAGCAAGACATTGTTAATCAGTAATGGAGAAATAATCATCTGCATGTAGACCACTGGTAACACTGCTGACTAATCCTTTAGTCTATGCCTGATAAAACGAAGGATTCGCCCCGGACTTTAACCACTTAAGCCCCGGACCATTTGGTAGCTAAAGGACCAGAGGTGAATTCAGAATTTTGCACTGCGCTGCTTTAACTGTAAATTGTGCGGACATGCAATGCTGTACCCTAACGAAATTTGCGTCCTTTTCTTCCCACAAATAGAGCTTTCTTTTAATGGTATTTGATTGCCTCTGCGATTTTTTTTTTTGCGATATAAACGGAAAAAGACCGAAAATTTTGAAAAAAAATGATATTTTCTACTTTTTGTTATAAGAAAAATCGAATAAACTCAATTGTAGTCATACATTTAGGCCAAAATGTATTCAGCCACATGTCTTTAGTAAAAAAAACGTCAATAAGCGTATATTTATTGGTTTGCGCAAAAGTTATAGCGTCTACAAACTAGGGTACATTTTCTGGAATTTACACAGCTTTTAATTTATGACTGCCTATCTCATTTCTTGAGGTGCTAAAATGGCAGGGCAGTACAAAACCCCCCCAAATGACCCCATTTTGGAAAGTAGACACCCCAAGGAAATTGCTGAGAGGCATGTTGAGCCCATTGAATATTTTTTTTTTTTGTCCCAAATGATTGAATAATGATAAAAAGAAAAAAAAAAGAAAAAATGTACAAAAAATTGTCACTAAATGATATATTGCTCACACATGCCATGGTTATATGTGGAATTGCACCCCAAAATACATTCTGCTGCTTCTCCTGAGTACGGGGATACCACATGTGTGGGACTTTTTGGGAGCCTAGCCGGGTACGGGGCCCCAAAAACCAAGCACCGCCTTCAGGATTTCTAAGGGCGTAAATTTTTGATTTCACTCCTCACTACCTATCACAGTTTCGAAGGCCATAAAATGCCAAAATAGCACAAAACCCCCCCAAATTACCCCATTTTGGAAAGTAGACACCCCAAGCTATTTACTGAGAGGCATGTTCAGTCCATGAAATATTTTATATTTTGCCACAAGTTGCGGGAATATGACAAACTTTGTTTTTTTTGCACAAAGTTGTCACTAAATGATATATTGCTCACACATGCCATGGGCATATGTGAAATTACACCCCAAAATACATTCTGCTGCTTTTCCTGAGTACGGGGATACCACATGTGTGGGACTTTTTGGGAGCCTAGCCGCGTACGGGACCCCAAAAATCAAGCACCGCCTTCAAGGTTTCTAAGGGCATAAATTTTTGATTTCACTCCTCACTACCTATCACAGTTTTGAAGGCCATAAAATGCCAAGATAGCACAAAACCCCCCAAAATGACCCCATTTTGGAAAGTAGACACTCCAAGGAAATTGCTGAGAGGCATGTTGAGCCCATTGAATATTTTTTTTTGTCCCAAGTGATGAATAATGACAAAAAGAAAAAAAAATTTACAAAAAGTTGTCACTAAATGATATATTGCTCAAACATGCCATGGTTATATGCGGAGTTGCACCCCAAAATACATTTGGCTGCTTCTCCTGGGTACGGGGATACCACATGTGTGGGACTTTTTGGGAGCCTAGCCGCGTACGGGACCCCAAAAATCAAGCACCGCCTTCAAGGTTTCTAAGGGCACAAATTTTTGATTTCACTCCTCACTACCTATCACAGTTTTGAAGGCCATAAAATGCCAAGATAGCCCAAAACCCCCACAAATGACCCCATTTTGGAAAGTAGACACCCCAAGCTATTTGCCGAGAGGCATGGTGAGTATTTTACAGCTCTCATTTGTTTTTGAAAATGAAGAAAGACATTTTTTTTTATTTTTTTATTTTTTCAATTTTTAAAACTTTGTGACAAAAAGCGAGATCTGCAAAATACTCAACATACCTCTCAGCAAATAGCTTGGGGTGTCTACTTTCCAAAATGGGGTCATTTGGGGGGGTTTTGTGCCATCTGGGCATTCCATGGCCTCCGAAACTGTGATAGGCAGTGAGGAGTGAAATCAAAAATTTACACCCATAGAAATCCTGAAGGCGGTGCTTGGTTTTCGGGGTCCTGTACGCGGCTAGGCTCCCAAAAAGTCTCACACATGTGGTATCCCCGTACTCAGGAGAAGCGACAGAATGTATTTTGGGGTGCAATTCCACATATAACCATGGCATGTTTGAGCAATATATAATTTAGTGACAACTTTTTGTACATTTTTTTTTTCTTTTTGTCATTATTCAATCACTTGGGACAAAAAAAATAAAAAATTCAATGGGCTCAACATGCCTCTCAGCAAATAGCTTGAGGAGTCTACTTTCCAAAATGGGGTCATTTGGGGGGGGTTTTGAACTGTCCTGGCATTTTATGCACAACATTAGGAAGCTTATGTCACACATCATCCACTCTTCTAACCACTTGAAGACAAAGCCCTTTCTGACACTTTTTGTTTACATGAAAACATTTTTTTTTTGCAAGAAAATTATGTTGAACCCCCAAACATTATATATTTTTTTAAAGCAAAGGCCCTACAGATTAAAATAGTGGGTGTTGCATTTTTTTTTCCACACAGTATTTGCGCAGCGATTTTTCAAACTCATTTTTTGGGGGAAAAACACACTTTTTTTATTTTTAATGCACTAAAAAACACTATATTGCCCAAATGTTTGATGAAATAAAAAAGATGATCTTAGGCCGAGTACATGGATACCAAACACGACATGCTTTAAAATTGCGCACAAAAGCGCAGCGGCGAGAAACTACATTCATTTTTAAAAGCATTTAAAAGCCTTTACAGGTTACTACGTTAGATTTACAGAGGAGGTCTACTGCTAAAATTACTGCCCTCGATCTGACCTTCGCGGTGATACCTCACATGCATGATGCAATTGCTGTTTACATATGATGCTAGACCGACGCTTGCGTTCGCCTTTGCGCAAGAGCAGGGGGGGACAGCGGTGCTTTTTTTTTATTTATTTTTTTTATTTATTTTGCTTTTATTTATTTTTTTTAAACTGTTCCTTCCATATTTTTATTTTTTTATCATTTTTATTGTTATCTCAGGGAATGTAAATATCCCCTATGATAGCAATAAGTAGTGACAGGTATTCTTTTTTTGAAAAAAAATGGGGGGTTAGACCCTAGATCTTTCCTCTGCCCTCAAAGCATCTGACCACACCAAGATCGGTGTGATAAAATGCTTTCCCAATTTCCCAATGGTGCTGTTTATATCCGGGGGGGGGGGGAATTCCCTCCCACTGCTTGTAAAAGCAGTCTAGAGGCTAATTATCTGCTAGAATTGCTTTTACATGAAAGCCGGCCACTGGCTGAAAAGAATGATACCAAGATGATACCTAAACCTGCAGGCATCATTCTGGTATAAACATTCAAAGTCCAGCAACATACCAGTACGTTGCTGGTCCTTGTTGGACATGTATTGTAATCTTTTTTTTCATGCAGCCTGTTGGCTGAACGAAAAAAAGAGATTGATCGGTGGGTATGCCCACCATTAGAATACCTCCCTTCATCCACCCACTTCTAATGATGGGCATATATGCTGAAGCATGGGGGCATCCTCCCGCAAAAAAGTTATGCCGCGTACACACGGTCGGACTTTTCCACGGGCAAGCCTTCGTCGGAATTTCGACCGTATGTACGCGGCATAAAAGGTTATGCCGCGTACACACGGTCGAACTTTTCCACCGGCAAGCTTCCGTCGGAATTTCGACCGTATATACGCGGCATTAGGAGCAAAATCGCTCCTCCGCCCCTGCTGCCCCCATGCTTCGGCATATATGCTCTTTTTTTAACTGTGGTGGTGAAATCACCTCCTACAGCGTTGGAGTCACGGCTTTATGTATCGTGGGAGCAAACGCTGTTGCTGTCAAGATAAATAAATCCGCGATGCAACTGAATGGCGTACCTGCTAAGCAAATGATGGTTAACATTAAAACAAAGTAACATTACAGTACAACAGTAAGACCTTACCATACCATACCTGCAAAGCAAATACCAAAACAAAACCTAGTAAAAAATAAAACATTTTTTTAACGCAACCTGTGCCTAAAATATATATATGCCGAAGCATGGGGGCATCCTCCCGCAAAAAAGTTATGCCGCGTACACACGGTCGGACTTTTCCACGGGCAAGCCTTCGTCGGAATTTCGACCGTATGTACGCGGCATAAAAGGTTATGCCGCGTACACACGGTCAAACTTTTCCACGGGCAAGCCTCCGTCGGAATTTCGACCGTATATACGCGGCATTAGGAGCAAAATCGCTCCTCCGCCCCTGCTGCCCCCATGCTTCGGCATATATGCTCTTTTTTTAACTGTGGTGGTGAAATCACCTCCTACAGCGTTGGAGTCACGGCTTTATGTATCGTGGGAGCAAACGCTGTTGCTGTCAAGATAAATAAATCCGCGATGCAACTGAATGGCGTACCTGCTAAGCAAATGATGGTTAACATTAAAACAAAGTAACATTACAGTACAACAGTAAGACCTTACCATACCATACCTGCAAAGCAAATACCAAAACAAAACCTAGTAAAAAAAAAAAAAAATTTTTAACGCAACATGTGCCTAAAATATATATATGCCGAAGCATGGGGGCATCCTCCCGCAAAAAAGTTATGCCGCGTACACACGGTCGGACTTTTCCACGGGCAAGCCTCCGTCGGAATTTCGACCGTATATACGCGGCATTAGGAGCAAAATCGCTCCTCCGCCCCTGCTGCCCCCATGCTTCGGCATATATGCTCTTTTTTTTTTAACTGTGGTGGTGAAATCACCTCCTACAGCACTGGAGTCACGGCTTTATGTATCGTTCGAGCAAACGCTGTTGCTGTCAAGATAAATAATTCCGCGCTGCAGTTGAATGGTGCACCTGAAAACAAAAAATTACATACCTGAAAAGCAAGCATGATAAAACATTGCAGAATGGAATACAGTAAAAAAGAGCAGAACAATAGAGAGAAAATAGAGAGAGAGAGAGAACAATAAAACAACAACTATTTTTGGTTTTTTTATTTTATATTTTTTTGTGTTTTGTTTTTTACGTTTTTTTTTTTTCTTTTTTACACTTTTTTTTTTAAACTTTAACAACTGTAATGGTTCGGGTCTCTCAAAATGTAATGGCATCTTGGGAGACCCTGTGTAAGTGTGTCCTAGTCTGTGAAATGCTGTACCCTACGCTAAAACTTCACTTTTGAGTGGTAGCGTTCAAAACATTCACCAAGGCAAAGACCAGGTTTGTCAGGACAGAGTGGACAATAATAACGGGTGTCACGCCTAAATCCGCGCTTGCTACAGACACGACATCTTTTTTGGGGGGCTCGTTGGGTAGGGGTACTCAGGAGGAGATGCGTATAATGCCTCTCATGCAGCCGGCTTACTGCATTTGGTAGGGGATGGTGAGGTGCAGAACCGCCTGGATACAGGAGTTCTGTGACTATCTCATTCTGGAATTTTAGAAGAGATAAAGTCCCGCCTGAAGCTCTGTATAGCACATGAGCGTTCAGCAAAGCCAATTGGAATAAGGATAGAGACACTTTTTTGTACCAGCGTCTCGCCTTACGGTTAATTAGATACGGCGCCATCAACTGGTCGTTGAGGTCCACCCCTCCCATATTTTTGTTATATTCGTGGACACAGAGGGGTTTCTCCACAACACCAGTCGCCGTACGAATTTGGACTGTCGTGTCTGCATGAAGGGAGGTAAGAAGGAAAACATTCTTATTGTCCCTCCACTTCATAGCGAGCAAGTTATTACACTTTACGCAGGCTCTCTCCCCCAGCCTAAGACGGGCATCTACAAGCCGCTGGGGAAAGCCCCGGCGATTAGGTCGCACGGTGCCACATGCTCCAATCTGATGATCAAACAAGTGACTAAACAGTGGCACGCTCGTGTAATAATTGTCCACATACAAGTGGTACCCCTTTCCGAATAAGGGTGACACCAAGTTCCACACTATCTTGCCAGCGCTCCCTATGTAATCCGGGCAGTTGACCGGCTCAACCTGACTATCTTTTCCCTCATAAACCATAAAGCTCCATACATAGCCTGTTGCCCTGTCACAGCACTTATAGAGCTTGACCCCGTATCTGGCACGCTTGCTGGGAAGGTACTGCTTGAAAGCCAAGCGGCCAGAAAATTTAATCAGGGACTCATCAACGCAGACAGCTTGATCGGGAATAAACAAGGCTGCAAAACGTTAGTTGAAGTGGTTTATGAGGGGCCGAATTTTATAGAGCCGGTCGTATTCAGGGTCCCCACGTGGACGACAAAGTTCATTGTCGTTGAAGTGCATGAACCGCAAAATCTGCTCGTATCGTTTCCTGGGCATGGAGGCAGAGAACACGGGCATGTGGTCAATTGGGTGCGTGGACCAATAAGCACGCAATGACGGGAATTTATGTGTGCCCATGTTGAGGGAAAGGCCCAGAAAGGTCTTAAATTCGGAAACCGTAATTGGTTTCCAATCTTTGGCAATGGAAGGCAACTGGGGATTAGCGGCGATGAATTGACCAGCATATAAATTACTCTGGTCCACAATAGATCTATAGAGATCTTCCGTGAAAAACAGCGAATAATAATCGATTGGCATAAAATCAGCTGTTTCCACCTGAATACCGGGTTGGGCAGTGAATGGGGGAAGTACGGGTTCTGCAGAAGTGGTCGGGACCCAATCAGGATAGGCGAATTCTGCAGGAAGAGCACTATGGGTACGACGGGCCTGCCTTTGTCTTCTTGGTGGCAGCGGGACACTACTTGTGCTTGCCACCTCGACAGCTTGAACTGCACTTATGGGACTCGCCACGTCACCACGTGATACTGCAGTGCTGGATGTACGCCCAGGCTGTACTAGGCCGCTGGTGCTTGCCAATTCACCAGAAGGAATAGCGGCGCTAGTACTCCTCTGCTCCATGATACGAGAGCCCTGCGGTTCTTGCTCCTCAACAACCTCAGAAGATCGGGATCGGGTACGCCTGACCTTAGCAGGGACCTCAACTTTGTCGTCAGAGCTATCTAACTTGGGGCCGCTGACGTCACTGTCTTCTACGGGAAGATATTCTGAGCCTGAATCTGACAGATACGTGACCTCCTCTTCACTATCTGTCATGCTCAGAATCTCGTAGGCCTCTTTACTAGTGTACCTTCGACTTGCCATTTTGGGCTCTAAATTTAGGGGTACACTAGTAAGATTCACAGGAAAAAAAGCACCCGACTGTCGTCAGCAAATATATCAAACGCTACAAAAAAAACTGTTAGCGGTCGCAGGGATCAGGACTGTCTCTGCGAACGCTGCAGTTATGTGTTTTGTGTTTGGTAAGTGACAGTGATCGATCGATACTGCACTTGGGTGGGCTGGGCTGGGCTGGGCGGAGGGGCTAAACGTAGGTGCTAGCAGGTATCTGGGCTGATCACGCTAACACTGCGTTTTTGGGAACCCTAAACCGCTGGGGACGCTAGTATAGATCTGATCAGATACTATACCACTAAGGGAGGTGTATGCTTTGCGCGTGGGTGTTAGCATTACTGGCACTAACCTAATGCTGCCTGGGGCGACGCAGACCCTCTCTGGCGCTAAAACCTAATTGATCTCACCCGCCGGGCGATCAGGGGGTTAAACCTTTATTGGGTTATATACGGCGGGTGCCCTGATGCTATAAAAAGCAAACTAACCAACCAGTGTCACCCGTAACCTTTATATGGTGATCACTGGTGAAAGGGTTAACTAGGGGCAATCAGGGGGTTAAAACCTTTATTAGTTTAAATATGGGGGTACCCGACGCTATATAAAAACCTGACGGGTTACCTAAATAACTAAATAACTAACTGGGTAACCAGTGTCACCAGTGACGCTTATACGGTGATCACTGGTGAAAGGGTTAACTCTAGGGGCAATCAGGGGGTTAAAATAATATATGGGGGTATCTGACGCTCTAAAAACCTGCGGCAAAACTAAAAATAAATAACTGGCTATCTAGGGCACCACCGGCACTAAATACAGCGATCGAAAATACGATCGCTTAGTGATGCTGGCGTTAGGGGGTGAAAAGGTTACCTGGGGGGCGATCAAGGGGTTAAACCTTTATTAGGGGGGGTTAGGGGGCTACCCTGGACCTAAAGGGGCCTAATCCTAACTGCCCTGCAACTTTTTATTATCACAGATGACACTAAATGCAGTGATCAGTAAAATAAATGATCACTGCAATCAGTGACACTGTGATTGGGGGCTGGGGGGTGACCTGGGGTGTGATCTGGGGGTGACTGGGGGTGAAATGTGTGCCTATGTGTACCTATGTGTCAGTGGACTGTTGGTGCACTAACCTGCTTCCTCTCTCCTCGGCGCCGGCATCGAAAAGACCGCCGCGAGGGAGATGACATCACTTCCTCCTGCCTGTGTTTACATCACATGGCGGAGGAAGCATTTTCATTGGCCGGGAGCGATCGCGAGGGGGTGGCCGAAATCGAATGGTCACCCCCTCATCTCTGATCGCTCCCCAACGATTAACGGCCGCTCACTGTATAGGAGGGGGGTCCGATCGGACCCCCCAACTGTACAAAGGCGATCACGTACACTCTACGTGATTGTGCCTGTCGGTGCCATTCTGCCGACGTATATATACAGTGAGCGGTCGTTAAGTGGTTAAATGAAGTAGGTACTGTTTCCGCCAGTAAACATAACAGTAGTACAGGCGGTCCCCGGGTTACAAACAAAATAGGTAATATAGGTTTGTTCTTAAGTAGAATCTGTTTGTAAGTTGGAACAGGTAAATTTTTAAGTGTAGCTCCAGCCCAAAAATCATTTTTTAAGCTTTTTGGAAAACATAGGGAAGGGTTATCACCCCTGTAACATTTGTTTTGCTGTCTGTGTCCCTGTTCAGAAGATTTCACCTCACTTTCTGTCCCAATGACAATTGTATTTTGAAAATTTTGGGTTATTAGGGAAACAAGGATTGGTGATAAAGTATCAGTGCAGACATCTTTTTCCCATATTAACTCTTACAGGAGAGAATTTCCCTTCCTAGGGGTAGATTTCCCCTCACTTCCTGTTGTCTCCCTCCGTTTGTAAGTAGGAGTCGTTTGTAAGTCGGATGTTTGTAAGTAGGGGACCGCCTGTAAATACAGTATATGGTTTATTCAAGTAAAATTGTTTACATGCATAGGTAACACCAACAGTTGCCAATTAAAAAAGATACATAATTAAGGAATATTGGTACATAAATGTAGTAACAGTCAGAGTACACGGGCATCATACTTCCCGACTAGTTTTGCAAGATCCAGCTCGCTCTTCAGGGGTGGATGTGTGTAACAATGTACCACTGAGCTTTACCATGGCTACAGGTGTGCCGCTCAAAGACGGCGGCAGCAGGTGTCTCACCAGGAAGCTGAGGGGGCAGAGTCAGAAGGGACCCCACCAGGGGCCAAACGGAGAGCAGGCATGGCATAGGTGTAGTGATGTATCCATAGAGACCTCGTTAGTCCATAAAAAGTATAGGCTGAGTATGGTGAATATCCCAAGTATAAAAGTAATGAGACACAGCAGGCAATCTCCGCAGCTGTGTGTGTCCTCAGTGAAGAGTGAAAACTAGTCGGGGTAGTATGATGCCCGTGTACTCTGACTCTTACTACATTTATGTACCAATATTCCTTGTTTATGTATCTTTTTTAATTGGCAACTCTTGGTGTTACCTATGCATGTAAATAGTTTTACTTGAATAAACCATATACTGTATTTACTACTGTTATGTTTACTGGCGGAAACGGTACCCACTTCATTTAAAGTCCCGGGCGAATCCTTTGTTTTATTATATGTTACAGCAGTGTTTCTCAACTCCAGTCCTCAAGGCGCCCCAACAGGTCATGTTTTCAGGATTTCCATAATTTTTCACAGGTGATTTGATCAGTTTCACTGCCTGGGTAATTACCACAGCCGTTTCATCTGAGGGAAATCCTGAAAACATGACCTGTTGGGGCGCCTTGAGGACTGGAGTTGAGAAACACTGTGTTACAGGGATGGAAGTGTGTTACTGGGGATACCAGACCTTTCCCCTTTCTTTAGTCTATGCCTGATGTGTTTTTGAGGTACAGCTTCAACACTTCAGTTCCTCTTAGGCCCTCCTCATTCTAATAAAGTATTTTTTGTCTTTGTCTCTATTGATGTAAATCACCCCAATCGAGACACAGTCAGCAACGGAAACCCAACAGAGGCTCTAACCGTCATCTGATCTGTCCAAAACAAATGAAACCTTGTTTTAGCTTGAGTTGAGTGTTAATGCAACATCAGTTTGGGGTAGAAGCCAGTCAAAAAGGTTTTCTGCTTCTGTAGGTCCATATTCCCCAACACTGATGGTTGGGAAAAAGGGACGAATAGGTGGAGATGTAAGTAGGTACATGCCATAGATCATAGATGAGGTTAAAGGTATGAGCTATAAAGGTATGTGCATTGACCATAACAGGTTTGTGTATATACAATTTATATAGTGCACCACAATGGGACATCTGTGCCTCAAGAAACTGCTATGCACCCCTGTAGGCATCTTCAAAAGAACGTGTTCCAGAAACGTTTTAAAGACTATAAACTATAATTTTCTGCCTTTAGCCCCCTGTGCCAGTATATGTCCCCCTGCAGTTTATTTTTCCCCAACTATGCTATGGTTTGTTTCCTACAGCCCCCTGTGCTTTCTCTGTGTGTGTAACCAATTTTTAGTTTCAGGTGGCAACTGGGCAAATTATGGCTATGATTTCTGAAATGGGGCCTCCTGTCTTCTCTATAGTGTTTGGGGTATGTTCTTACGGCTGTGACGCTAGGGGATCTCTTAGCTAACCATCAAGAAGACTTTGTGGTGACTCGCTAAAAGCTCAGTGAAGATCACAGCTACAAGGCCACATATTTCTCCTCCTAAAAATGCATTGCTTTGGATGTAGCATTCCACATAAATTGTGATAAATTGTTATAATGTGAATGGGTAGGCACAGATTCAAAGAGGCACAGATACATAGAGGCTTTTCACTTTGCAAGGGAATTTAGTTAATGAGGTGACTTCCATCATGCAGTCATTCTTTTTTCTTGCATGTGATTGGATACACCTTACAAAATACATTTTTAACATTACACATTGCAAAGTTTGCAAGGCTCTATATTGGTGCCATCGCTAGGAAAGTAGGTAGCTATGTAATGATCATCCCAGCAAGTCTTCATCCTACTATTACACTCTAGCTATTATTCTGTGTTTGATGCAATGATGCTACTACTGGCTTTTATGTAATTATAGTCTGCTTCCTTCTTCACATTACTGCCCATGCTGCGATTATATCTACATCCATATTTCTATAAATATATAATTCTATATTTCAGTGTACAGCACAGCTGTAACATAACAGCTCCCCAGCCAAGCACCACTCACAGATACGTGATCATTGCCCAGTGTTGCAGTTGTATATATTTAGCTTGCTACTGCAAAATTTAATTTTTTGCTTAGAGTTACTTATGTAATCTGGATTTTTTTTTTCTATGCAGTTCAATGTTCTATAAAATGAAATAAAATGTAACATTTGGCCATGTTTTTTCTAAGGTACTGTACAGCTGGGCCACTCAACAAGGTTCTGTTATACATCTGCTGTTCTCTACTGCTTTTTTTTTTTTTGTAAGTTCAAAAATATCAACAAACTACTCACTTAGTAGAAACCTGTGCTTTGCTCATGCAGCCCAATGTTTCATTTTAGGCAGATGTACTGTATAAGCCACAAATGAAAGCAGATCTGTAATAATACAGTATTATTTTTTAATGCAAGCACAAAGTACAGTACAACCTTGGATTGCGAGCATAATCCGTTCCAGAAACATGCTTGTAATCGAAAGCACTTGTATATCAAATTAAATTTCCCCATAAGAAATAATGGAAATTCAAATGATTCGTTCCACAACCAATTATTCATAAGTTCTTCCGTTTATAGTCCATATAAAAAGATTATTGCAATGTGATAGGTTGTGTAACCATAAAATGTCCATCCACAAATGGAAGCCTCCACAAGGGGATTAGAAGCCCCAACAAGGGGATTAGAAGCAAAATCCAGCAGGCGCTCCAGAAGAGAGGCTCCTCTCAGTGTAGCAACATGTTGCTAAATGTTGTACCTTCATTAAATTTAACCATATTGCTACACTTAAAGGTGCCTCTCTTCTCTTTTATACTCAGTTGTGACATGACGCTACTCTTATATCAAGAAATCGCTTGTATTATATCAAGTCAAAATTTATTAAAAAATGTTGCTTGTCTTGCAAAATGCTCTCAAACCAAGTTACTCTCAAACCAAGGTTTTACTGTATCTGAATTTGACCTGGTTTTATCCTCCTGCAATCCCTGTATAGCCGAGCTGGAGTGTGAAAGGAAGCAGCGGTACTAATCATTGTACTGTTTCTCCTTTCACTGTCCAGTCACAAGCTCTGGCAGGTCCAGGATGACCTAGGCTTAGAGGAATTGGGTTGAATGATGCCGGTGTTCTATCGATTTGTGCCCTCCGTCGAAAAGTGCCTGCGCATGCGCAGAACGGAAGGGCACTCCAGCTGATTTGTTGAACAGCTGGAGTGACGTCCCATATCACATTCGCACATCGTAGGAGCCTTTTTTCGACGGACGATTCCATTTCACGGGCACAATTGAAAGCTATGCAAAGAGCAGAGGGTCACCGTAGATGTCAGATTTTGCCTCGCTGCAAACCCACTGCACAATAGCGAGGCACAATATGACAAATACAGTGTCCCTCCGCTGTTTGCATAGCATTAGATTGTGCCCGAGAAATGGTATCTCCCTTCGAAAAAAGGCTCCTACGATGTGCGCATGCGCTATGGGACGTCACTCCAGCTGTTCAGCAAATCAGCTGGAGTGCCCTTCCGTTCTGCGCATGCGCGGGCACTTTTCGATGGCGGGCACATATTGACAGAACACCGGCCATCAGGCTGTTTTTTATGTTGTTATTTTTCCCTGAATATCTGCTTTAAAGAACAAACTAAAGAACAACATTTTAATATATTGCAGCTTACCAGTGTTTAGATGGGGTGGTTACAGTGTAAGCAGGAGCTCCACAGAATCCCTTTGTGCTGACTCTGTTTTGTAGGAATTTTAACATGCAAGTAAAAAATATTAACCACTTCCCACCTAGCCTATTGTCAAATGACAGCTGGGTGGGATATTTATCCTTCCAAGTGGACATCATGTGACTACCTCCTGGAACGCACCTCGCTGCGGCGCGATCTGCCACTGGCTGTGTTCACCGGACACAGCCAATGACTTATCAGTGTACAGTACCATCCCGCTGCCAGTACCATATGATCGCTGTGATCAATCACAGCAGATCAGATGACAATTGGTACACAATGGATGGCTTCCTTTCATGCCATTCATTGTGTACAATTGTGTTGCTAGCTGTGATTGATCACAGAGATCAGGTAAAATCACATCTGTACACCTGTACATTACATCATCTGTACCATGTGATTAGCTGTGGCCAATCACAGCTAACCACAATAATACACACTAAATGAATCAATTTTATTCAGTAAAAATGGTTGCTTTTACCAGTGAAATTTATTGGTATAAGCAAACATAATGTGTAAAAAAATAAATAAAATCCTGCTCACTTCCCCAGAGTAGTACAGTGTTACTATGCTAACACTGTATTACTCTGGTCACAATGTGTTAAATATATATATATATATATATATATATATGTATTTTACATACTGTCAACAGTCCTCATCCTTGACCACTGCTTTACTAGTTATATGAAGATGCTCTACTGCACTGGTAACAGTATGTAAAGAAAATAAACTGTGATATATATTTTTTAAATTTCTTTCTTTTTCCAAAAAATTGTGACAAAAAATGACAACTTCAAAACAATTTACAATGCCTCTTACTAAATACCTTGGCTTTTCTACTTTTCAATAAGGGGTCATTTGGGGGGTAATTGTAAGAAATTAGATAGGCCTTTAGTACATTAGAAATTATAATTTTTCAGATATATACAGTACCATAGTTTGTGGGCTTTCCTACAGACTAAATAATATACACTGATTTGGGTTATTTTCACCAAGGAAATGTAGCAGAATACAGTTTGGCCTAAATTTATGAAGAAAGATTATTTATTTGCAAACTTTAATAACAGAAATTAAGAAAAACACTTTTTTTTTCAAACTTTTCAGTTAAATACCACCAAAAGAAAGCTGTAGTTGTGTAAAAGAAATGATAAAAATGTCATATAGGGCAGTGTTGCATGACTGCGCAATTGTCATTCAAAGTACAAAAGCGCTAAAAGCTGAAAATTGGTCTGGGCAGGAAGGAGGTGAAAGCGTCCGGTATTGAAGTGGTTAATCACAAGTTCATCAAAAAATCTAAGTAGCTTAATTAAAGTGATTGTAAACGTTTTTTTTTTTTTTAAATAACAAACATGTCAAACTTACATGCTCTGTGCAATGGTTTTGCACAGAGCCGCCCTAATCTTCCTCTTCTGGGTTTACCCGCCCCTGGCTCCTCCCCCCTGTCGAGTGCCCCCATAACTGCAACTGTGAGCTGAACATTTAATTTGCAGTTGTGGTGTGCCTGTCAAACTATGCAGCCGGAGATAAAAATGCAAAGCATTGCAGCTGTGTCATTTGTACAGCCTTACCTAACACTTTTGCCGCGCTGCAATGTAAAACATTGTGGCCGCTGCATATGTATAGATCCCCCTGCTGCCTTTGCAGCTAAAAGGGGAGAGGTTAGTTCTACTGCCCCCCAACCGCTAATGTAAATGTGACCTAAGAGTATGGAATTGGAGGTTGTTAGTTTAGAGGCAATCTGACTGCATATCCATTTCTGTCCTGCTTGGGTTCATATTTGGCTTCCCTAAGCATAAATTGCTTTCCTTTTCAGAACATGGGACCTAATTAAAACCTGCTTCTAACATTCCAATAAAAAGAGAGGCTTCAGTTGATTGTGTTTGCCAACTTTGTGAGAGCCACATGCTGCTTATAATGTGCCAAGTTACCGAGACCCAGGACAGCCAAAGACACCAAACACAACAAAGACAAAAAATGGCAAACAACTCATCAATGTATAACTAGGAGAAGAAGATGCACATGGGATGAGCAGTTCAGAACATTGGAAGAAAAACATGAAGTCTCAATGTTCTCTCATTTATTCTGTAATGAAAAGTAATAGTTGTGGGGGTGGGGCTCCGTAACAGCTGCTGCGTGCAGGCAGACCGAAGAATAAGCTAATAAGTAATTTTGATTTTCTGAAATCTATAAAAAACAAAATTTTTATTTTGGTTAGACTAGCCTTTTAAACGAAATCTTTAACAAATCAAAATACCCCTTTGGGAAGCCTCAGACATAAGCTTTTTTTAACTACCATATTTATTGGCGTATAACACATACCCTAATTTTAAGAGGTAAGTTTCAGGAAAAAACTTTACATTACACAGATCCCATTTACATTACACAGACCCACTTTGCATTACACAGACCCTAGCAATTACACTATGCAGACCCCCCGCACATTACACAGACCTCTACACATTACACAGCCCCCCGCACATTACACAGCCCCCTGCACATTACACAGACCCACCGCACATTGCACAGCCCCGCTGCACTCCCAGGAGACCCCCAGTCTCCTGAGACAGCACTGCCAGTGTACTCTAAAATTAAAATAAAAAATCTATGCCAGTCCCTTCTCATAGATTCTTTCTACACTCTGTCACTGTCATTGTAAACCAAAGCCTGCAAATACCTCATTAGCTCCATTCTTTCCGGCTGATCACATGATCACTCTCCTCTGATGTTTCACTTGACTGCTCTCCTCCTCCAATCTAAAGCTACACTCAGAGGAGAGCAGCCGGAAAGAATGGTGATAATGAGGTATTTGCGGGCTTCGGATTACTATGACACTTACACAGTCTACAAAAGATCTATATGAAGGGGCTGGCAGTGATTTTTTGGTAAAAAAAGAAATATCGGCGTATAACACTGTTTGTCCTCTGTTTTTAGGGGGAAAAAGTGTGTGTTATACGCCAATAAATACAGTACTTCCTGCCCACCCTGGCATCACTTTAACCGCTTTCAGACCGCCGCATGCACGTACAGTATACGGCGACAGGGCGGGCCACTCTGCGCCAGATCATATACATGCAATCTGACATTTGCCAATAGGGGGCATGCGCGCCCACCACCCCATCTGTGCTGTGATTCGGTACAGCACAAGCCGATCGGCAGGTCCTAGTCAATGGTTTATGGCCAGGACCAGCTGATCAGCTTAGCAAATCACAGTACAGAGTCCTGCAAAGGGCTTTGTGCACGGAGCAGAGATGTGGCCACATCTACTAGTAAAAGCAGCACAAATTGTACACATTACACTTGTTAATTGCCCCTAGATGTTAACCCCTTCCCAGCCAGTGTCATTAGTACAGTGACAGTGTATGTTATTAGCACAGATCACTGTATTAGTGTCACTGGAACAGTTTACTATGCAGTGCTCCAATTTTTAAAAGAATGTGTACTTACTCATTTCATTGTCTTAACTCAGGGATCTCCATACTTTCTAAACAAAGGGCTGGTTTACTGTCCTTCAGACTTTAGGAGGGCCGATCATTGCCAGTGGGAGTGGAAATTTTTCTGGCATCAGTAGGAGTAAACATAACCACATTTGGTGTTAGATTAGGAATAGTGCCCCATCTTTGGTAACATAGGGAGTAATTGTGCCCCCTTATTGGGGCCAGTGGGAGAAATGGTGCTCCATTGTTGGTGTTAGAGGTCAAAATAGTGTCTCATATCAGTGGGAGGATTAGTGCCCCAAGGGCCAGATAAAGGTAAACAAAGGGCGGCATCTGGCCCCCCGGGCCACAGTTTGGAGACCACTGCCTTAGCTGCTCATTTCATTGCCTTCCCCTCTCCATCCTGCAGCTAGAAGGCCGTACCGAGCATTGGATTCATAGCCCCATAAACTCAAGAATGCTGAGAGAGAATTGACTGTGCATGCATGGGTAGTGTCAGGGTCACCTGTGGCCAGGTGACAGATGCACACCGTAGGGGGACAGGAGTGCACCGCGAGGTAGTGAACCCTATGGCTGGCTTCTGCGGATAGGAAACTGGGTGGTTGTGGAAAGCGGGACCAGAGGAGCACAACCGGGATCCAAACGGAAGCTAGAGCCAAGATTCCCCAGGGCGCGGAGTCTAAGACCCAGCTGGTCTTCTCCAGGGCCTCTAGTGGTGAGGATGTTAGCTGCAGGCTGGGACCAGGTCGCGGCCCCTGGAGTTTCCTAGCTCACGCCCCGTAGGATAAGGGGAAAAGAGGGGAAGCAGCAGCACACGATAAGAGAGAACCGAATAACAAGCTGAAGGTCGGGGGCCACAAGCAGACAAGGATAACGAAGAACGAGCCGAAGGTCAAGGGTCACGAGCAGACAGGGATAGTCAGGGACAAGCCAATAACGTAACAGAGAGACAGACGTAGCACACGGCAGGCAGGAACCCAAACACACAATGCCTAACAAACACGTTGATCAGCCAAGCAGGCTTGCAGTGCACAGGTTAATATAGTGTTCAGTGATAGGGCCTGGGGTGGAGTCAGGCTGGGAGGAGATTATAAAGGAAGCCAGGTGAAGAAGGTCTGGTCTCTAGATGAACACATGAGGAGGAAGGTAAGATGGCAGACAAACACTACTGCATATCCATGACAGTACCCTCCCTCTTATGGGCCCTCCCCCGCCTGGACCCAGGCTTAAAGGGAAATCTCTGATGAAACCTTCTCAACAGATGAGGTGCAGCGACATCAGATGCAGCGATCCAAGACGCCTCCTCAGGACCAAAACCTCTCCAATGCACAAGGTACTGAAGAATGCCTCTGCAGAGCCGAGAATCCAGAACTTGTCTAACCTCGTACTTAAAATTATCCTCAGAGACCGAAAACGAGGTAGGGAGATGACAAGAAGATCTATTGAGGACCAAAGGCTCTCTAGGAATAAGCAAGGGCATGAGAGGATCAACAGGAATCTGAGGAGGGTCCCCTAGACCCTTAAAGGGGAACTGGTCATCTTGCACAGGACCATCAGACTGGGCAGATGTCAGTGGAACCCTGAAGTCAGGTTGGTTAGAAGGTGACATGTCGCCGGAGTCAAGCTGAATAGCTGAAGGACAAGCAGAATGTCCCGAACAAGAAAAAGTGAGAGGCTCACTGGGCATGGGCTGGACTGGCATAACTAGTACAGAGGCAGAGTGAATAGCTGAGTCAGGTGTAGCGACTACCTGAATCGCATCGCAAGACGTAGCGACTGCAGGACTTGTAGACAAGCTAGCCTGGCTGTGCGTCCAAGGGTGGTTAGGGACAGAGAAATGTAAATGGTTATGCAACCTGGAATGAATGACCGGCTCAGATTCACAGGGGGCAACCTTGGGTAGGCAGGACGAGGAACAGGAGGGACCCCAAGCCAGGATCTGTCCAGTAGTCCAGTCCACATGAGGAGAATGGAGCTGTAACCATGGGAGACCCAAAATTATAGGCGTTGAGGCCTTGGGTAAGATAAGGAAGGATATCCACTCCTGGTGGAGTGTCCCTACCGACATCTTAACAGGGAGGGTCTGGAAGCGGATAGGTCCCCCTGGGAGAACAGTACCATCAATCGCCAAGACCACCAATGGCGTGGTGAGGGGCAAAAGAGTAAGTCTCATGGACGATGCGATTTCCCAGTCCATGAAATTACCAGCGGCTCCGGAATCCAGATATGCTGAGACCGAATGAGAAGAAGCACCAACATGAAGGAACACAGAAAGCAGAAGACGAGAAGGGGAAGGTGATATTTCTGGGTCCAATACTCCACTTTCCAGATGAAGTGGACCCGAACGTTTTTCTGGACAAAGAGAGCAAGTGTCACGAAAATGACCTTTGCCCCCACAGTAAAGACACAGACCAAGAGTTCTGCGCCTAGCACGTTCCTCGGGGGATAGCCTGGTCCGACCCAGCTGCATGGGTTCCTCAGCTGGTAGGAGATGCTCTACGGGTCGAAGAGAGGGGAGCTCAGGCTGACTAAGAACCAAGGAGTGCTGGCGTTGCTTTTCTAAGGTCCTCTCCTGAAAGCGAATATCGATCTGGTTACACAAGGAGATAACGCCGGCCAGATCAGTGGGGATGGTTCTTCCAGCTAATTCATCCTTCACTCTATCAGACAGGCCATGCAAAAAGGTTGCGACTAAGGCCTCATTGTTCCAGCTCAACTCAGCCGACAGTATGCGGAAATGAAGGGCATACTGTCCCACAGAAGCAGACTCTTGGCGGAGACGTAAAAGGGCGCTGGCCGCTGAAGAGACACGAGCCGGTTCTTCGAAGATATTCCGAAAAAGATTCAAGAAGCCAGACAGGCTAGAAACCACTGGATCATTCAGTTCCCACAGAGGGGCTGCCCAGGCTAAAGCTTCACCAGAGAGGAGGGAAATGATATAGGCTACCTTAGCCCGATCAGACAGGAAGTTTTGGGGCTGGAGCTCAAAATGAATCGTGCATTGGCTAAGGAACCCCCTGCAAGCCTTGGAGTCCCCAGAGAAACGGGACGGAGCTGGCAGTTGTAGCGAGTGTGTGGCTGCGACTGGTGCAATAGGTGCAGCCGCTGATTGTATTTGAGGTTGCGGATTCAGGGTTCCCAAGGAGGCCTGAAGCTGCTCGAAGCGAGAAGCCAGATCCTGGAGGAATCGCATCACCTGAGTCTGATTCGATTCCTGGGTTTCAAGTCTGCAAACTATGCCCTGCAATGGATCATCCGCGGGTAGCGGGATGTCAGCCAGGTTCATGGCTGATCAAACTGTCAGGGTCACCTGTGGCCAGGTGACAGATGCACACCGTAGGGGGACAGGAGTGCACCGCGAGGTAGTGAACCCTATGGCTGGCTTCTGCGGATAGGAAACTGGGTGGTTGTGGAAAGCGGGACCAGAGGAGCACAACCGGGATCCAAACGGAAGCTAGAGCCAAGATTCCCCAGGGCGCGGAGTCTAAGACCCAGCTGGTCTTCTCCAGGGCCTCTAGTGGTGAGGATGTTAGCTGCAGGCTGGGACCAGGTCGCGGCCCCTGGAGTTTCCTAGCTTACGCCCCGTAGGATAAGGGGAAAAGAGGGGAAGCAGCAGCACACGATAAGAGAGAACCGAATAACAAGCTGAAGGTCGGGGGCCACAAGCAGACAAGGATAACGAAGAACGAGCCGAAGGTCAAGGGTCACGAGCAGACAGGGATAGTCGGGGACAAGCCAATAACGTAACAGAGAGACAGACGTAGCACACGGCAGGCAGGAACCCAAACACACAATGCCTAACAAACACGTTGATCAGCCAAGCAGGCTTGCAGTGCACAGGTTAATATAGTGTTTAGTGATAGGGCCTGGGGTGGAGTCAGGCTGGGAGGAGATTATAAAGGAAGCCAGGTGAAGGAGGTCTGGTCTCTAGATGAACACATGAGGAGGAAGGTAAGATGGCAGACAAACACTACTGCATATCCATGACAGGTAGGGAATGAAGCTGAGTGTTTATTCGTGAGTTTCCAGGGCTGGGCATGTCCTGACATCTGGGGCAGCGGTTGTGGTTCTAGCCTAAACTGGAGCATAGGCAAGGATTAAAATATAATACTCAGCAAGTGATTAAAGTGGAACTACACTGCATCTTAACACCACAAACCAAAAACATTATTTAATTTATTATTAATTGCATTTTCTTTTTCATTTTGTTTTTAATTTTCATAGCAAGCTCACCCATCCATCATGTCTCCATGCTTTACTTTGCTGAGAAATCACTTTGAAAATGCATTTCCGGCCATGGCCATCTTGAGTAAGGGCAGATGATTCATTTAGCACTTACTTTACTCAAATTTCCTTAACTGGGAAAACCCCTCCAGCCCTCCTGAAGACTCCTGGGGCGTATGACATCATTTTGGCGGGGGACTGGAAACTAGAAAGTAACTGAAGAAATGTAAAAAAAAAAAAGTAAATATGATATTCTTTCCTATCTATTTACTAATGCTAGTAGCATAAGGAATAAAAATAGTCAATGTTGATTGTGAGAGTGAAGTTCCCCATTATATCAGCTGCTGAAAGTGCTTAAAAAACTGAAGGTATAAAGTGTTACTAAAAATGAAAATAGTTCATCTGCCCACCCACAGTTCCCACAGTGCCCACAGCTTATAAATCTTCTTTTTACATTAAAATACTGCCACTTTTTGGCTGATCTGTATACCACGGTCACATGATAAACTGTAGAGTTTGTCCAGAGTGGTGTGTTCAGGTAGGAGGAGATTTACACTATAGCCTGTATATACACCCACATAAGTGATGTCAATATCATGTGACCTGAGTGACTAGCTCTGAGAACAAGGAAATATTCTCTCCAGCAATAGAGACAAAACTGAGCATGTGCAGGAGGGCCACCCCACCTGTATTTTCTGGCCTTGCAAAGAGACAGTGCAGGAGGGATGGACATGTCAATACAGGATCAAAGAGCCTTTTTACACAATACAGAGGATTAACCCCTTAAGTTCCACAGTGTGTATAACAAGCATGCTGATCTTCATATACAGACAGATTTTACTGTTGTGGGTTTAGTAACATTTTAATATCACTTTAAGCTGTAAGTATCCTTAAAAGGATATACAAACAAAATAAGCAATAGATGGACAACCTTTCTGGTGTTATCAGCCTAATATAGGAAGACTGGGGAGCCATGAACCAACGCCTAATATACAGCCAGGTCCATAAATATTGGGACATCGACACAATTCTAATCTTGTTGGCTCTATACACCACCACAATGAATTTGAAATGAAACAAACAAGATGTGCTTTAACTGCAGACTTTCAGCTTTAATCTGAGGGTATTTACATCCAAATCAGGTGAACGGTGTAGGAATTACAACAGTTTGTATATGTGCCTCACACTTTTTAAGGGACCAAAAGTAATGGGACAGATTAACAATCATCAATCAAACTTTCACTTTTTAATACTTGGTTGAAATCCTTTGCAGTCAATTACAGCCTGAAGTCTGGAACGCATAGATCTCACCATACGCTGTGTTTCATCTCTGGTGATGCTCTGCCAGGCCTCTACTGCAACTGTCTTCAGTTCTTGCTTGTTCTTGGGGCATTTTCCCTTCAGCTTTGTCTGCAAGTGAAATGCATGCTCAATCTGATTCAGGACAGGTTATTGACTTGGCCATTACATAACATTCCACTTCTTTCCCTTTAAAAACTCTTTGGTTGTTTTCACAGTATGCTTCGGGTCATTGTCCATCTGCACTGTGAAGCGCCGTCCAATGAGTTCTGAATCATTTGGCTGAATATGAGCAGATAATATTGTCCGAAACACTTCAGAATTCATCCTGGTGCTTTTGTCAGCAGTCACATCATCAATAAATACAAGAGAACCAGTTCCATTGGCAGCCATACATGCCCACGCCATGACACTACCACCACCATGCTTCACTGATGAGGTGGTATGCTTTGGATCATGAGCAGTTCCTTTCCTTCTCCATACTCTTCTCTTCCCATCACTCTGGTACAAGTGGATCTTGGTCTCATCTGTCCATAGGATGTTGTTCCAGAACTGTGAAGGCTTTTTTAGATGTTGTTTGACAAACTCTAATCTGGCCTTCCTGTTTTTGAGGCTCACCAATGGTTTACATCTTGTGGTGAACCCTCTGTATTCACTCTGGTGAAGTCTTCTCTTGATTGTTGACTTTGACACACATATACCTACCTCCTGGAGAGTGTTCTTGATCTGGCCAACTGTTGTGAAGGGTGTTTTCTTCATTAGGGAAATAATTCTTCGGTCATCCACCACAGTTGTTTTCCGTGATCTCCCGGGTCTTTTGGTGTTGCTGAGCTCACCGGTGCATTTTTCTTTTTAAGAATGTTCCAAACAGTTGATTTGGCCACACATAATGTTTTTGCTATCTCTCTGATGGGTTTGTTTTGTTTTTTTCAGCCTAATGATGGCTTGCTTCACTGATAGTGACAGCTCTTTGGATCTCATATTGAGAGTTGACAGCAACAGATTCCAAATGCAAATAGCACACTTGAAATTAACTCTGGACCTTTTATCTGCTCCTTGTAAATGGGATAATGAGGGGATAACACACACCTGGCTATGGAACAGCTGATCAGCCAATTGTCCCATTACTTTTGGTCCCTTAAAAAGTGTGAGGCACATATACAAACTGTTGTAATTCCTACACCGTTCACCTGATTTGGATGTAAATATCCTCAAATTAAAGCTGGAAGTCTGCAGTTAAGGCACATCTTGTTCATTTCAAATTCATTGTGGTGGTGTATAGAGCCAAAAAGATTAGAATTGAGTCGATGTCCCAATATTTATGGACCTGACTGTAGTTCCGCTAAAATGATTGGAGAGATATGGAGATTAGTCAGCAGCTGACAGAACTGCATGCAACCTTCACTTCCAACTGATCGCCATCAGCTTAATGTGATTATTATTAATAGTAATTCATTACTCATTTAAATTAGTTTATCACATGGAATCCAGAATTGCATGTAGGATTAGACTAAAGCTGGCCATAGATGCATAGAATTTCAAATAAAATTTCTTACCAAAAATGAATACCATAATTCTCTGAACATTTCTTTTGTCATTCAAAAAATTTTGTTTGCTTTTAGCATTTGATTTGGGAATGAATGGAGTTTACTGAACAAAAACCACATGCACTGTTGAAAATTTGCTCAAGAAAAAATTATCATCCTGCTCCTTCGAATTTTTTCGTCACCGCATTTGAAAACCTAAAGCGATTTGACCCACCAATGATTAGAAAATCAAATGCATTTCCTTGAACCTTCATTTGCTAAGAATTTTCATTTAAAATTCTACCCATCTATGGCTAGCTTTAGGCCACATTCACACTTGTGAATTGGCCCGACATCGCTCACACACGAGGACCCAGTGAGGGTTCCTGGCTATTAGCTGCGGGAGGTGGCCCCGAAATCAATGGGAGGAAACCCCCTCCAACATCTAATCTCAGCCTCTCACATGCAATGATGACCTGTGAGAGATTGACCCTGGATGCAGACTTCCCGCAGGTAATGCCAGGAACCTCCATTGGGAATCTTGAGTGTAAATACTGTTGGGCCAATTTGCAATTATTTTTTTTATTTTTTTAGCTTTTTATAAAGTAATACAGGCCATATACATGGGTCAAATTCCGAACAAATTTTCTTGCAAAAATCTAAAATTTTGTGCGTTTTGTGATCCGATGGTGCCACTATTGGATTTTAAAATTCGACCAACCATGCCTTCAATTTCACCTCATGTTGCTACAGAATTTTTTTTTTTCATGGCCGAGAATCTTCTTTTCTTTCCAGGTCGTTCCAGCTCATGGTCGTTTATTTTGCAATGATATTTCTTGCACGATTCTCCCATCATTGATTATAAGATTGTTAATTAAAAAAAAAAATTCCAACATGCCCGATCACTCAAATTCAAAATCGGCCGTTGCTGCAGTCCACTAATGGTGCGAAATTCAAACGAAAATTCTTAGTTACGATTTTCAAAAGAAATTTATTTTGGAATTCGACCCATGTATGGCTGGCTTAAGAAAAAGTTAAAACATGTGACCCCATTTGGGAAATTTTTCTTCTTACTGCCCCTCTGATGGGAGGGGGGGGGGGTGTGAAATAGTGATTGTCAGGTTTTTTTGTTGTTTCTTACCCACCAGGTAGATTTCCCTTTACTTACTGTTCTAGAGACACATTAGCAAATGAGAGGACATGTCTCTACAGTTAGGGAAAAATCCCCTCTTAGTTGGTCAGCAAGCATAACAGGGCTTCCCATAAGATGAATTCCCTTACCTCCTCCTCCTGTGACAACTCTCCCATCACTTTTTGTACCAGTGCCAAGAGAGAATATCTCCCCTGTGGGGGCACAACATTGAAATGAAAACCTTACATGAGCTTTGACTAATAATGTACTTGTGCTCTGCTAAGTGTAGATAATACAATGAATGAACAATGGAACAGCTGCTATCCTTGATTAGTGAACTCAAACACTATCTGAACATAAATTAATGGGTGTATAATGGTGCGCTTGTTCAAATTCCTAAGTGTACTTATACATAACACAGTAACCAATTAAACACATAAACATTCAAACTCAATATAATATATGATCAAAAATTTAGATTGTGAAAAAAAAAGAGTGAAAAACAATTAATTTCAGTCCATAACGTGATTATAATCAACCATATCCAGTGAAAAAATATAAGATGAGAAAGGTATAAATATATCCAGTGAGAAAGTGTTGCATCCACCACCACCAATAGATGAAATGGCCGCTCACCTCAGGTAATGACCATAAGGCCAAACAAAGCTTTAATAGCCAAAAGGGTGTCTGCTGGGCTTCCCACTGTGCAACTCCAGAAACTCAGCTGTAATGCTCAACGTCCACGACTCACGGCCCGCAAACACTCAGAAAGAGCACAAAAACACCATAGCGCAATAATGCCAATAAATGTAGTAAAATGTAATAAATATCTGCTTACATTACAGTACGATGACATCCATGATATTGATATGCAGGAGAAACTAATCGCCTCCTCACCGCACTTGCGCACACTGTAGACACAGGAAGTGTTGTCACAGGCTTCCTCTGACACGTTGCATCACTGGCCACACTGTAGACACAGGAAGTGACGTCACAGGCTCCATCCGACGTGTTGCGCCACTGGCCACGCATTGCGTCCCTGAAGAAGTCACGTGACCAGTGACGCAACGCATCAGGTGGGGCCTGTGACGTCACTTCCTGTGTCTACAGTGTGCGGAAATGCTTTGAGGAGGCAATTCATTTCTCCTGCATATCGTTATCATGGATGTCATTGTACTGTAATGTTGTGGACAAGGTGGGGGTATAATCAAAAATACACATTTATTCAACTTGGTAAAGTGTACAGCACATATCAATGACAAAAAACTACTGATATAAAAAACATTGTATTAAATATAATTTCATAAGATTTACAAACACATGAATATGTGCATATGCAAAAATTGGGTACATAAAATATGTGACATTAGCGCCACGTAGTAGTCACAATATGGAAATATACATACCAACAATTTTTGGATATGTATATTCCCATATTGTGACTACTACGTGGCGCTAATGTCACATATTTTATGTACCCTTGTTGCCAATTTTTGCATATGCACATATTCATGTGGTTGTAAATCTTATGAAATTATATTTATTACAATGTTTTTTCTATCAGTAGTTTTTTGTCATTGATATGTGCTGTAAACTTTACCATGTTGAATAAATGTGTATTTTTGATTATATCCCCACCTTGTCCATGACCTCATTCAAAGTCCCAAATCTCCACAATTTTCTCATTGAACCAGGGATGGAGTCACATTGCATGTGACTCATCTAAAGTCCCAAAATCCCCCCCTTTTGTGTACTGTAATGTATGCAGATATTTATTAAATTTTACTACATTTACTGGCATTATTGCGCTATGGTGTTTTTGTGCTCTTTCTGAGTGTTTGCGGACCGTGAGTCGTGGACGTTGAGCATTACAGCTGAGTTGCCGGCGGTTCGGCGACGCTGCCCATTGATTTCAATGGGCAGGGGTGCTTTAGGAGTGATGTATACACTGCTCCTACAGCGCTGAAAAGATGCTGCTAGCAGGACTTTTTTTTACCGTCCTGCTAGCGCACCACTTCAGTGTGAAAGGCCTCACACTGGATTGAAAGGAGAGGCTCTTTCAGGGCGCTTTGCAGGCGCTATTTTTAGCGCTATAGTGCCTGCAAAGCACCTCAGTGTGAAAGTAGCCTTAGGAAGATCTGCTAAGCCCCCATCGGATTTATGGTGAAGGTGTCACAACGGTGAATGTCTGAGCACTGCGTCGTCAGGATCGATCTATCCGGTGTTTGCACAGGAGCACTTTACTGATCAATTTATGAACTTTGCACTTTATGAATATAATATTTTTTGCACTTTTGCATAAGGACATTTTTGGATTGAATAATATTTTGATTGGATTTTCTATTCACTTCAAATGTTTTGCACTATGTCATATATGGTGTTTTGCATATGGTAATTTTATTTAGCGCTGCACTTGTTTTGCATATGGTAATTTTATTTAGCGCTGCACTTTTAGGACATACATGTAAAGATTTGTGCCAACATTTACATATGTACAGCATACAGCACAAATATACTCCATTGGAGTATAAGAGCCACCTGCATCCTAGCAACAGAAAGTCGTTAGCCAGCTACCTTCAAGATCTACCTGTATACTAGCAATAGGACGCTAGGTGTCAATAGCCTAGAGCCCTACCAACTGTGTCCTAACATCCTGTGTCCTAGCAATATGGGATGTTAGGGGGCTTCCTTGAGAATCTGCCTGCATCACAGCAACAGTCACCTGCATCCTAGCAACAAAGAAGTCTGAGTGGATTCCTTAAGAAGCAAAACTGCATCCTAGCAATAGGACAGTTTATGCTGTGGCATGTAAATGTTCCTCAAATGTTATATGCATACAGTTTGCAGGGCACTTTTTACTCCGCTTCTGCCAGAAAAATCTTGCATACTATTTGCTGTATTTTTATACCACTGTGTGCATGTACCCCAAGAAAACAGCAAAAAGGTTGGGTCTTTATATGAGGCAATACTGAAGATAAGCCTCCATCCCTGGCATTATGGAATAGAAAGGATGGTGGGACTTTATATGAAGCGCTTTGCTAGGTAAAATAAACCAACAAATTATACATAGTTGTTTGTAATATAGAAGGCATACATGCACATTATACAACAGTAAAATATTTTAATAAAATAGGTCACAATAGAAATCATCTAAACAATAAAGTACATAATTGTCTCAGCATGATATACATAATAAAGGACCTAGGGCATGTAACCCAATGATGCAGTATTAACCTCGAAACAACAGAACTATGGTGGATAGGTTCATTATGATATAATATAGTATAAAGAGGGGTAGTAGATAGACACTGTGACACAAAATATTTTACTGTTGTATAATGTGCATGTATGCCTTCTATATTACAAACAACTATGGATATTTTGGTTGGTTTATTTTACCTAGCAATGCGCTTCATATAAAGTCCCACCATCCTTTCTATTCCATGTACCCCAAGAAGCGCAAAGTACACACACTAGGCCTGGTTTCTGTAATCCATTTGATAGTTTGCTTCCAGGATCCAATATGTGATAAACACCAATTGATTTTTGTTTTAGTTTAACAACATGTATATACGAGACATGCATTTATTATATGATCTTGTTTGGGAATTCCTATCTAACAACATAGCATACTAAAAGGGCAATTTACCGCCACACAGCCGCATGAAGTAGGGCAATGCGGGGGGGGGGGGGGGGGTACGTCTTTAGGGTCAGTTCACTAATCTTTTGGAGTTATTTTAATATATAGACCTTTGATGTTCTCCATCTTAAAACACCTCAGGCATAACCATAAGAGCTTCTATATAGAATATACAGTGGGTATAGAAAATAATCACCCTCTTTAAAATAATCAAATTTTGTTCCTTTCAAGCCTGAAATTAAGACAGACACAGTTTTTGTTTAATCCAGCTGTATTTACTTAGTGCCACTTATAACACCCAAGTGAAAGATGTAACATGTCAGAAGAAAATAAATAAATTCAAAAACAGAATCACTGAGTTGGGAAAAGATTCACCTCTTTATGTCAGTATTTTGTTAAATGACCTTTTGCTTTAATTACAGCCTTTAGTCTGTCGGGATATGTCTGTCTGTACTAACTTTGCACATCTAGACTTTGCAATATTTGCCCACTCTTCTTTTCAGAACTGCTCAAGTTCAGTTAAATTTGATGGTGACCGTTTGTGGATTGCAGTCTTCAAGTCATTCCACAGATTTTCAATGGGGTTTAAATCTGGGCTCTGACTAGGCCATGCAAAGACATTCACTTAGTTCTCCTTCAACCACTGTGTGGTACTTTTTGCTGTGTGCTTTGGGTCATTGTCATGTTGGAAGGTAAACCTTCTTCCCATTGACAACTTTCTGGCAGAGGACAGCAGATGTTCTTCAAGAATTTGATGGTATTTTGCACCATCCATTTTTCCTTCTATCCTGACAAGTTCTCCAGTCCCTGCTGCAGAGAAACACCCCCATACCAGGATATTACCTCCTCCATGCTTTACTGTAGGAATGGTGTTATTTGGATAGTGAGCTGTATTGGATTTCCACCAGACATATCATTTGGTGTTGAGGCCAAATAATTCAATTTTAGTCTCATATGACCATAACACCTTTTTCCATGTGGCCTCAGAATCTTTAAGGTGCATTTAAGGTGGTCAGATGAGACTAAAATTGAATTATTTGGCCTCAACACCAAATGATATATATATATATATATATATATATATATATATATATATATATATATATATATATACAAGGGCATTTTAAAAAAAATCACATTGATAAGATACCGTATATACCCGAGTATAAGCCGACCCGAATATAAGCCGAAGCACCTAATTTTACCACAAAAAACTTATTGACTCCAGTATAAGCCTAGGGAGGGAAATGCAGCAGCTACTGTAAGTGGAAAAAAGGGTCAACAATGCCCATCTGCAGCCTCACTGTGCCAATTTTCAGTCTCACTGTGCCCATCTGCAGCCTCACTGCCCATTTGCAGCCTCACTGTGCCCATTTGCAGCCTCACTGTGCCCATATGCAGCCTCACTGCCCATTTGCAGCCTCACTGTGCCCATCTGCAGCCTCACTTTGCCCATGTACCTTTGATCCGCTGTGTCAGGCTTGATGAGGAGGGAAGGGATTTGCACCGGATTACGCTTTTTACATTGCCCCCTCTCAAATGTTTCTCAGCAGGGCTGTATGCAGGATTAATCACTTGAGACAGACATTATAGGAAGTCCGCGCCGTCGCCGTCTGCCGCGTCCACTGTAACAAAGCCCTGCCTCCTGTAACAAAGCCCCGCTGACGGTGCAAAACAGTTAAGACTGACACAGCGGGAGACCCCCACTCGAGTATAAGCCGAGGGGGGCTTTTTCAGCATAAAAAATGTGCTGAAAAGTCGGCTTATACTCGAGTATATACGGGAAACTTACATTAGACTAATCTCTTGTCTGTGTGTAGCTAAAAGGTCTGTATTCCCTTTATTATTACACATTGTATATGGTGAATATTGACTTACCTCCGCTGGACCCTTTTGGGTGGGATATCATTTTTACTCTGTAACTTGTGATCTCCTACTTGGATTATGGGAGTTCTGTGGACCACATATGCTGCATTGTCAGGCCAATATGTCTATATCTCTATGAGAGTGTAGCATGTTAATAGTACAGCATCATCTTCCTTTGTCCTTTGTTCCCCGAGCTGACCTGTTGATAACCGGTATCAGTTTTCCGATAGCGTGGGGTGGTTTGACAAGATCTGTAATGTTTAGACTTCACGTTGCTGCTGACAGATTAGAAGGAAATTGTATTTGATTCCCTGCTGTGCTTTCAAGACTTCTCATGTCAAAATACAGGATTGAAGAATGACTGTTTGCCTGCTTTCTGTTTTATGTCATAAAGTGGTCTAACATTTCAGAGTTTCACAATTTCTTTTAATCTACAGAGTAGCAGCATACTCTGATCAGTGTATTCCAAGAAGTTTGAGATGACCCAAAAAACAATTTTAGCTGGCACCGGAATGAAATATAGAATGTCAGCTATATTGAAAAGTAGGGCTGTTACTGATTAAAATTTTCGTGTTCGATCAATCGTTTTTTTTTTAAAATCGATTAATCGCCTAATTTCGATTAATTATAACGCACATACAGATCCAACTACTTTTAGCTGATCTCCTTGCAGGCCGATTCCCAGTGCAGCTACCAACCACTGGAAAAATGGATAGCAGGATACAAAAAACACACATAGGCAGCGCTCAATGGGAATAGCATTAAAACTTTTATAGTCTTCAAGTAGGTAACAAAATAAATATTGCACTGGAGATAAAATCTATGTAGCTACATAAACTGTAAAAATGGTGCAAGTAATACCAAACGGTATTAAAAGCAGTCATAAAAACATGTAGCGAAGTATGATACTGGTATAAAAATGTGTACAACGTGTGTACAATGTGTACAAGACTACTTGCTGAAGTTTAAACCAAGCATCAGAATGGGGAACAAATGGGATTTAAAGCGGAAGTAAACCCATCCATAAAACAGTTTAGTTTCCAGCACGTGCCGGAAATGTAACACTCCCATTGTTTGTGCTCTCAACCAAACTGTCAAACTATCCAATGGCTGGTGTCATAACTGATCACATGTGCAGCATCATGGCAGTTGTAGTTTAACCACTTGTCTACCGCCCACCGTCAAATGACGGCGGGCGGTATACTCTCTCGTTCTGACCGGACGCCATATGACGTTGCGGCTTTAAAAGCAGCTAGGCGGCACGCGCGCACACCCGCCGCGTCGCTGGGGACCCGATGCACGTGCCCGGCGGCCGCGATGGATGCCGGGCACCCGCGATTGCCAAGTAGCCGAGCAGGACCGTGGATCTGTGTGTGTAAACACACAGATCCACGTCCTGTCAGGGAGAGGAGACCAATGGTGTGTCCCTTGTACATAGGGACAACCATCGGTCACCTCCCCCAGTCAGTCCCCTCCCCCCACAGCAAGAATCACTTCCAGGGAATACATTTAACCCCTTCCTCGCCCCCTAGTGTTAACTCCTTCCCTGACAGTCACATTTATACAGTAATCAATGTATTTTTATTGCAGGGATCGCTGTATAAATGTGAATGGTCCCAAAAATGTGTCAAAAGTGTCCGATGTGTCCGCCGCAATATTGCAGTCACGATAAAAATCGCAGATCGCCGCCAATACTAGTAAAAAAAAAATGCTATAAATCTATCCCCTATTTTGTATCTGCTATAACTTTTGCGCAAACCAATCAATATACGCTTATTGTGATTTTTTTTTAACCAAAAATATGTAGAAGAATACGTATCGGCCTAAACTGAAACTAAAAATGGATATTTATTATAGCAAAAAGTAAAAAAATATTGTGTTTTTTTTCAAACTTGACGCTCTTCTTTTGTTTATAACGCAAAAAATAAAAACCGCAGAGGTGATCAAATACCACCAAAAGAAATCTCTATTTGTGGGAAAAAAAAGGACGCAAATTTCGTTTGAGTACAGTGTTGTACAACCGCGCAATTGTCATTGAGTGAGTTAGTGAGTGAGTGAGAACTTGTATAGCGCTACAATTGCGAACTAAATCGCCTCAAGGCGCTTGGCATCCAGTGTCGTTGAGATCCTTAGAAGAGATGGGTCTTTAGTTTTTTCCGGAAGGCTCGATGGTTTTCTTCCATGCGGATGTTTATGGGTAGCGCATTCCATAGTCTTGGTCCTTGGACAGCAAACCTTCGTTCTCCCTTGGCTTTGTAGCGAGTCTTGGGGATATGGAGGAGGTTTTGGTTGGTTGATCGAAGGTCACGAGTAGTGGTGTAGTGTTTTATTTTTTCGCATAGATATTGTGGTGCCTTTCCTTGTGCACATTTGTGGGTGAGGCAGAGGGTCTTGAATGTGACCCGATCCTTTATGGATAGCCAGTGGAGGATTCTCAGGGATGGTGTGATTGATTCCCAGGGTTTTTTCCCTGTTACCAGTCTGGCCGCTGTGTTTTGGATGACTTGTAGACATGCAATCTGGTATTTGGGAAGTCCTAGATAAAGGGAGTTAGCGTAGTCAAGCCGGGAATTGATGATGGTTCCGACTACTACTGCTCTGTCTTTTTCTGGGATGAAAGGGATAAGTCTTTGTAGCAGGCGGAGAAGGTGGTGAGATCCGCTGACTACTGATCCTATTTGTGCGTCCATAGTCATGTCTGAGTTAAAGATGACTCCCAGGCTTTTTACTTTGGTGCTTGGGGTTATGTTTTGTCCAAGGATGGTGGGTGGTGTCCATGTGGTCCTGGCGTTTTTCTTTCGGTTAGCGTGGAAAATAAACAGTTCTGTTTTGGATGCATTAAGCTTGAGGGAGCTCTCTGTCATCCAATTGTTGATTAATGTAAGGCATTTTTCCAGCCCATAATATTGTTCTTTTTTGTTGTTGATGCGAAAGTAAAGTTGGGTGTCGTCTGCATAAGAGTGATAACGTAGATCCTGTTCACTGATGATTTTGAGGAGTGGTCGGAGGTAGATGTTGAAGAGTACCGGTGACAGGGGTGATCCTTGAGGGACTCCGCATGTATTTATGCGTGGTGCCGAGGTGAAGGCTCCCAGTTTCACTGTCTGGGATCTGTTTTCCAAAAAGGATGTGAACCATGGTAGGTCCTCGTCCGCGACTCTTGCCACTTCTGTGAGGCGCGTAAGTAGAATTTTGTGATCTACTGTATTAAAGGCTGCACTAAGGTCCAGCAGCACCAAGAGGCACGATTCTCCGTCATCTGCTGCTTCTAGTGCGTCGTCCCATATTTTAAGAAGTGCCGTTTCCGTCCCATGGCCTGGGCGGAACCCCGATTGAAGTGGATCCAGGAGTTTGTGGGTATCCAAATGAAGTTGTAGCTGTTCTGTTACAACTTTCTCGATGATCTTGGAGATGGTGGTCAGGCTTGTTACCGGTCTTCTAAAATTTGGGTCATTCGGGTCAAGGTTAGGTTTCTTTAGGAGGGGTTTGATTATTCCTTGTTTAAGGGAAGTCGGCACAATACCTTCTTTGAACGATTGGTTGATGAAGTGTGTTATGAGCGGTGCTAAGATGTCGGTACATTCTTTCAGTAGTTTTGCCGGAATGATGTCGTTCGGTGAAGTACTATCTCGGAGGCTTCTGATGATGTTTTTAGTAGTGTCGATTGTAATTGGGACCAGAGTAAATTTCTTTGATTACAGATTATTTATCTGGTTCTTTTCATCCTTTGGCCGTGTGGGGTTGTTTGATTTTTCCTGCTGAATTATTTTCCTAATGTTATCGATTTTGTTGATAAAAAAATTTGACAGTTCATTGCAGAATTCCTGTGTTTCGTTTGCTGAAGACTCCAAGCAGATGGGATTCATGGTCTGGGCCACTAGTTTAAAGAGTTCACGGGGGCGGTTTAGGGCTTTTGCGATGGTGTTAGCGAAATGGTCTTTTTTTGCTTTGAAGATTGCTTTATGATATTTCCTAGTGAGTGCTTTGTAGATTGTGTAGTTCTCCTTTGTTGAATTTCTTCTCCATGCTCCTTCTGCTCTTCTGCGTTCTTGTTTCAGTAAAGTCAGAGCATCATTGAACCAGCCCGCGTTGTTTTTGCGGATGCGCGCTCTGCGTCTTGGAGCAACCGTGTCTACTGTCTGTAGCAAAGCTTTGTTCAGGGAGTTGAGTGTTTCTTCTGTTGAGTGGTTTTGGTTTAGCATTTCCATATTGTTCTGTAGTGTGGTTTTGAAAAGTTCAGAGTATAGTTTCTTCTGTGATCTTGTCCAGTATGTTATTGCTGATTGTATTGATTTTTGGCGGGTGGTGTTGGTCGTTATGGTAAATTTGATGGCATGGTGGTCTGTCCATGGTAGAGGCTGGTTGTCCAGTGTGTTGATGTCCATATTTTGTTTAAAGATTAGGTCAAGAGTGTGACCTGATACATGTGTAGGAGTATTTATCAGTTGTTGCAAGCCTAGTTTTTCTAGTTGGCCGATGCAGGCGGTGGCGATAGGGTCTTCGGGGGCATTGGCCCAGAGGTTGAAGTCTCCGAGCAGCAGGAGGTTTTTGGTTTTCATGGTGTATGTCGAGAAAAATTCATCGAAATGTGTGAGGAGTTGTGTCTTTGGTCCCGGTGGTCTGTAGCAGAGCAGTATGTGGACGGTATCCTGGGGTGTAGTTTGAAGTTGCAAAGTGAGCGTTTCCATAAAAGGTAATGAGTTCTGTAGAGTTGGTTTGATGAACGTGAGGTGGTCCTTGTAAATTACTGCTAGGCCTCCTCCTCTTTGTCCTGTTCTATGCTCCGTTAGGATGCGGTAGTTCTCCGGCACTAGTTCTGCTAGGATGGTATTGCAGTCGGGTGTTAGCCAGCTTTCGGTGATGAAGAGGCAATCTATGTTGTGTTGAGTGATGAAATCATGGATTTCCTGTCTGTGTTTGACTGCCGATCTGGTGTTGATTAGGGCACTTGATAGATGTTGTAGTATCCGTGGGGCTCTAATGTTTTTTCCTGTTGATAGTTGACTAATTCTTAGGATTCGTTCTTTTTGTAGTTTTTTTTGGATGGGTGTTGGTAGTATAGTGGTAAAGTTCTTTAGGCTTCGGATGGTGTCAGCTGAGTATTTAATATTGCCCATGTTGAGAATGATCCAGCTGACGATAATGATGATGATCCCAATGATGATGATTCCTTGCTGCTCCCTGGAGGCTGTTGAAGCTACCCTGAGCCTTCCCGCTAATGGCAGGAACCTGATATACTTACCTGGGTAAAGATGAGTGATGATGGTGATGCCGCTGGTGGTCCTGGTGAAGACGATGATGATCTACCCTATCTAACCCCCCCCCCCCCGTTGATCCAGAGGAAGGCGAAAAACCCCAGCCAAGCACGAGCCAATAGTGCTACAGCGGGGGAAAAAATTCCTTCCTGATCCCTCTAGAGGCGATCGGGTTGTCCTGGATCAGCTAGCTAATGGAGGAACCCGGTATACTTACCTAGTTGAAGATGCAGATGAGGAGGGTGATGATGGTGCTGAGAATGAGGGCAAGATGATAGTAATTGTATTAGCAGTTCTTGCTGCTTGTATTTCTGTAGTACTGTTAAAGTCCTGTAGATATAGGTCCAGGTGTACCAAGATGGCGCCTGGTGCCTAGGCTCGGTAAGGAGAGTGCTGAGGCCGGGCGGGTGTGCCAAGATGGCCGCCGTGGCTGACAAGTTATGCTGGGCCGCGCGCTGTCCTGACAAGGACAGGCGGTGGTAGTTGCGGCTACGAGTCTACTGCCGACTAGAGGATTTCCGATGCGGGAGAGACAGGCGTGCCCGCAAAGGAAGGAAGTGAGGGGGGGCCTCAGCCACGGACTGTCCTGCCGGCCGTTACCGGTCACTGGTGAGTGAGTGGCGGCCTGGATAGCGGCGGTGATGGTACCTGATGGCGGCTGTGCTCCGCTTTAGGTACGGCTGTAAGGGATAGGGCCTGGTCCCGGGGGCTGTAGCCTGTTAGGCAGCCCCTGTATGGGGATAGGAACGCTAGATGTGCCTTGGAAGGCAGAAGGCAGGAGCTCCTGTGACAGACGTCTGCTCACATCTGCTCACAACTGACAAGTGTGACAGCGCTGAAAGCTGAAAAATGGCTTGGGCAGGAAGGGGGTTTTAGTGCCCGGTAGGCAGGTGGTTAAACAGAGGCAAAGATGGCAGCTTCCTTGTCTGAAAACAATAGGAGGGTTTATTTACACTTTGAATGTAGCATGGTTGTTGGTGCCAGACGGGCTGGTCTGAGTATTTCAAAAACTGCTGATCTACTGGGATTTTCACACACAACCATCTCTAGGGTTTACAGAGAATGGTCCGAAAAAGAGAAAATAACCAGTGAGCGGCAGTTGTGTGGACAAAAATGCCTTGTTGATGTCAGAGGTCAGAGGAGAATGGGCAGACTGGTTTGAGATGATAGTAAGGCAACAACAACTCAAATAACCACTTGTTACAACCAAGGTATGCAGAATGCCATCTCTGAACACACAACACATCGAACCTTGAAGCAGATGGGCTACAGCAGCAGAAGACCTCACCGGGTGCCACTCCTGTCAGCTAAAAACAGGAAAATCAGGCTACTAATTGCACAGGCTCACCAAAATTGGACAATAGAAGATTGGAAAAACATTGCTTGGTCTGATGAGTCTCAATTTCAGCTGCGACATTGAGATGGTAGGGTCAGAATTTGCCATAAACAACATGAAAGCATGGATCCATCCTGCCTTGTATCAAAGGTTCAGTCTGGTGATGGTGCTGTAATGGTGTGGGGGATATTTTCTTGGCACACTTTGGGCCCCTTAGTACCAACTGAGCATCGTTTAAACGCCACAGCCTACCTGAGTATTGTTGCTGACCGTGTCCATCCCTTTATGACTACAGTGTTCCCATCTTCTGATGGCTCCTTCCAGCAGGATAATTCTCCATGTCACAAAGCTCCAATCATCTCACCACTGCTGTCTTGAACAGTGGATCTGCACAGGAAGGTCTCTCTCCCTTGAAGTCTCGTGTCCCAAAGAGGCCGAGCCCAGCCTCGCCTCCTCCTTTTACAACCCCTCCCATGAGTCTCTGGGGTGGAAACATTGCTGGAATGGGTTCTGGGTAACGTAGTCTCTCTCCTCTGCTTTCACTTCCAGTAAAGTCTCTTCTCTAAATCTCTACTCCCTCCCGACTCACCTCTCACCCAGAAAGTCCTGTCTCTCTCTATTAAAGAGGAATACCCCGCTACACACTCCCCCCACTTAAATTCTTTGGTCCCTCAAAGACAATTCTAGCATACACTGCGTACAACCCTAGACAACATTTCGTATGACGTTGGCATAGGGAATTCCCACCAAAACAAAGGGGTTGAATTCCCTTGCCCACAGGTCACATTATCATGAGTGGCCTGCCTAACTGTGCCAGAGAGTGAGTGGGGGTTGCCCTCCACCCAATGAACAGTGGAGGGATCCGGATTCTCTACACTCCTCCTGGCAGTGACCACAGAATCTTCTGAGCTCTTCCCCATTTGTGGGTAGGTCAACTTTTTGGGAGGCCTTATGACTCTGCGAGCCCTTTGTTCTCTTGGGGTTTCTGGCTCTGGCGCCACAGGCTCTTCTTCTGTAGCAGGCTCAGGCGACACGGCAGGCTCTGTAATATCTGCTTCAGGAGCCGAGGGATATATAGAGTCTCTAGGGTCCTTTCCAGAGTAAGTATCACAAGCATCCTCCCAGTAATCTGATGAAGGACTAGATGGGATGAACTCAGCGGCTTCTGCATTCAGTTGTCCATCTATAGTGTCTTCAGTGGTTGGAAGATCTATAGCAGAAGTTCCTGGAGTTGGGGAAGGCCACAGCCAGTCAAGTTCTCTTCCTTCATCTCCACTGAGTTCAGAGGCCTCTCCATCTTCAGCCCGAGAGGTCTGGGACCAAGTGTTTGGCCTGGGGGTATCCAGAATAGAGACTGGTTCAGGGGAGTCCCTCACTGGAGGTATCCTGACCGCTTCAGCAAGTGGGAGCAGGTGGTTTCGACGCCACGTCTTCAGTGGTCCTACCTTTCCTTCTGGCTTCAACTTGTAGACAGGTAGGCCCGGCAGCTTCCTACAGATGACATAGGGTTCAGATCTCCATCTGTCTACAAGTTTGTGTTTTCCAGGGACCCCCAGATTGCGTAGCAGTACTCGGTCCCCGGGCTGCAGGTCTTGCACCTGGACCTTCAAGTCGAAGTTTCTTTTGTTTCGAGCTCCCCTTTGATCTGAGGCCGCTTGAGCTTGTTCATAGGCTACTTTCAGGCTGTGTCTGAACCTGTCCACATATCCTTTGTGGGATGTGGCTGAGGAATAGTCTAAAGAGGTGCCAAAGGCCAGGTCCACAGGTAACCTTGCTTCTCTCCCAAACATGAGTCGATATGGGGAGTAGCCTGTAGCATCACTGGTGGTGCAGTTGTAAGCGTGTACTATAGCTGCTATGTGTTTGCTCCAATGTTGTTTCTTCTCACTATCCAGAGTTCCCAACATGTTGAGCAGGGTTCGGTTAAACCTCTCCGGCTGAGCATCTCCCTGTGGGTGATAAGGTGTGGTTCGAGTTTTCTTGATTCCTAACGAATCCAGGAGTTTCCGGATCAGTCGACTCTCAAAGTCCCTTCCTTGATCTGAATGAAGTCGCTGGGGCAGCCCATAATGGACAAAATACTTCTCCATAAGTACCTTGGCTACTGTGGAAGCCTTCTGGTCTTTGGTTGGGAAAGCTTGGGCATACCGGGTGAAATGATCGGTTATCACCAGAACATTTCCTAGTCCACTCAGGTCGTGTTCGAGGCAGAGGAAATCAATGCATACCAGATCCATTGGGCCTTGACTTTGTAGATGGCCCATTGGGGCAGCTTGATGGGATAAAGTCTTCCTCTGGATGCAGCGTGCACATGAATGGCAGTACTCTTCCACTTCTGCCCTCATGCAGGGCCAATAGAACCGATTTCTGACAAGTTGAAAGGTCCTTTCCGCCCCTAGCTGGCCGTGATTGTCATGTAGGGCAATCAGAACAGTCTCTCGATGTTTTTCCGGAAGAAACAATTGCCATTTATCTTCCAGGTCATCAGAGGGGCCCCTTCAGTAGACCACTCCCTGATGCACCTGTAACCTGTCCCACTCTTTCCTCAACAGGCGAGCTTCCTTTGAGGAGTGACTCAGGAGTCTGTTTGGATCCTGATTCTCCAGGGCTTCCAGAACCAATTTCCCCATGGGGTCTTCTAATTGGTCGCATCTTAGTTCCTTCTTGGACAACTTTGGCAGATGGTCTTCTTCCAGTTGAGTTACTCCACAGTATTGTTTGGGGACTCCTACCATGGTAACTCCTATCTCTTCCTCCCTTGAGCCTCCTCTGGCTTGCAATTCAGCCCCTTGACAAAGGGCCCACACCCCGTCAGGTGCCACTTGAGTCCAGTCTTCCATGTCACTGGTGGGACCATGAGATCTCCTGGACAGAGCGTCTGCATCTCGATTTCCAATCCCTGGCCTGTACTTTAGGCTGAAATTGAATCCAGAAAATGCGGACAGCCACCTGTGTACAGTGGCATCCAGCCTTGCTGTAGTGAAAAGGTAAGTAAGGGGGTTGTTGTCGGTCTTCACAGTGAACTCCGCCCCATACAGGTAGTCTTTGAGCTTGTCTACTACCGCCCACTTAAGGGCCAGGAACTCCAGCTTGTGAGTGGGGTAGTTCTTCTTGGAGGGGGTCAGGCTCCTGCTCACGTAGGCAACAGGCCGCAGTTGTCCTTCGTGTTCTTGGTAAAGTACTCCTCCCAGACCATCATGACTAGCATCTACGTGTAGTTCATAGGGTTTGGTCGGGCCTGCGTAGGCCAAGACTGGGGCAGTGGTTAGGTTCTTCTTCAACGCCTGGAAGGCCTCTTCACACTTTTGGTTCCACTGATCTTTGACTGACTCTCCCAGCTTACTGGGCCCTGAGTCGTCCTCTTCCCCCTCGGTCTTGAGTAGTTCATTCAATGGCCTAGCAATTAGGGCGAATCCTTCCACAAACCTCCTGTAATAGGAGCAGAACCCTAAGAAGGATCTGAGTTCTGTTACTGTGGTGGGTCGTGGCCAGGAGGTAACTGCCTCCAATTTCTCAGGGTCTGTGGCCACCCCTTCTTCAGACACTAGGTGCCCCAGATAGTTCACAGAAGACTGGTAGAACTGACACTTCTCAGGCGAAAGCTTGAGTCCCTCCTCACTGAGTCTCCTCAACACTTTTTCCAGCCTCTCCTCGTGTTCCTCCAAGGTTCTCCCAAAGACAATGACATCGTCCAGGTATACAAGGACTTCAATAAGGTTCATGTCTCCTACAGTCTTCTCCATGAGACATTGGAAGGTAGCAGGAGCTCCAGACAGTCCCTGGGGCATTCGATCAAACTCAAAGAACCCCACTGGGGTTATGAAGGCTGTCTTCTCCTTGTCTTCTGGATGCATAGGGATCTGATAGTATCCACTCTTGAGATCCATAACGCTGAACCACTTGGCTCCAGACAAACTCTGTAAAGCATCCTCTATCCTCGGAGTGGTGTACTGGTCGGGTATGGTTCTCCTGTTGAGAGTCCTGTAGTCTATACAGAGCCTCAATGACCCATTCTTCTTCCTGACCACCACTATCAGGGAGGCATAGGGGCTTCTAGACTCCCGGATCACACCAGTCCTCTTGAGTTCTGCAAGTTGTTCCCTTAGATCCTCCAGATCTGCTAGCGGGACCCGCCTGACCCTCTCTCTGAAGGGCTTGTCTTCTTGGAGGCGGATCCGATGGGTGGCACTCCTTGCACACCCCACATCGAACTCATCTTTGGAGAAGATCTTCTCCCATCTGGTCAAATGGGTCTTGGCTCTCTCTTTCCAAGCCCTGGGCAGATTCGGGTTTTCCATGGACAGCTTCTCCCAAACATCTCCTCCTTCACCCGTCCCCTTGACTTCTGACAAGTTAACAGAGGCAGCATGGCTCACCTGGCCCAGCAGCATCCTGGCTGGGATTTCCATGGGGCCATCTGTAGTGTTCCTAACACTCACCGGAACTCTACAATGGGCCTTCTTCAGGGCCTTCAGTGGAATCACTTCTGGTATCACTTCCAGACCGGGGGACTCTTCCCTTGGGTCGGACTCCAACATGACAAAGGGTCCAGGCTGCTCCCAAGTAAGCTTCACAGTGGCTCTGAGACAGGTTACTTCGCCGGGCTGCAACACTACCCCTTCTCTTCCAAGTCTCCACACCTTCCCTATCCCCTCTCCAGGGGTCTTCTGCTCTAGGACCAGCCGTTGGTAGGCCGTCTTCAGCATGGGGTGGATCTTGGTGGCCGCTTGCCTCTTCTCTTCCACTAGAGGGGTCAGGAGTCTTCGGACCAGGTCCGTGTTTGTCCCTATTATAAGGGAACTCTTGTTGGCTCCTGGCGGTCGAGGGCACACAACTGCCAGGGTGTCAAACACTTCGGCCTTCCCAGCCACGGATGGGTCAAAAGTCATCTTGAAGGGCAGATAGCCATCGTAGTGGAAACTCTGGGTTCCAATCCCACATATTTCCAGTTCCTCTATCCTCTGGATGGGCAGGTGACTCAAGTGTTTATCGTAGAAATCCCGGTATAATAGAGTCACTTGTGCCCCAGTATCCAAGATTGCTCTGGTGTAGACTCCCTCCACTTGAATGGGCACTATAGGAGATGGGCCTACCAGCTTCTCCGGATATGGCCTGGCAGGGGTCGCCTTCTTCTGGCCCTTTCCCTTTGGACTCTCTCTTGTCCGACTCCCTTTGGACTTTAATCTTTCTTGAGCCTGGTATGCATTGATTTCCCTCCTTTCAATGGGTGTACAGACCCGCTGAGAGATACTATTGTTTTTCTTAGGTGTGCACCCCCTCTGGGGAGTGCTGTGCCTCTTCTGAGGGGTCTTGCCCCCTTTCTCTGGGGTGTATCTCTGTTGAGGAGTGTTGTGTTTCCTCTGAGGTGTTTTATCTCCTCTTTTCTTCTGCTTTGCATTCAGCTTGGAGCTCACTGAAGATGATGGGCACCCGGTTGACTCCTTCACCGGGGCCCTCTGGAGTTTCCCGCCGGCTTGCGATTATCTGTTTTCTTCTTCTTGGGACTGGAACATGTAGCTGCAATATGGCCAATTCCTCCACAGTTAAAGCAGACTATATCTCCTCATTCTTGTAAAGATGCGGGTGCTGAGGCAATTGGGAATAGTTCCTTCCTTGGTACTTCTCTCCTGGGGCCTTCTGGGTCTTTTGCTATCAGAGAGGTCAACATCTCTAACACCTTGGACATTTGTGATTTTAAAGTGTCTACCTCTGAGTCTCTTTCAGGGGTCATTACTGGGTTGACTAACACCTGTGCGGGGACAACATTTGTCTTAATCATTTGCTGGTCCTGTTGTAGTGCCTCCTCATCTCTGATGATTTTTATCAAATCAGCATAAGTCAGTAACGTTCCTCCTCCCGAGGTTTTCAGATGCAGCCAGACTGGATCCGAGCGCAACGCTCCCTTTAAGACTTGCTTCATTCTTGCCGCATCTGTATCTTGGGGCTTCATTCCCTTCTTCAACACAATCTTGCACAGCAACCTGTTCAGTCTCCTAACATACTCTGAAAGTTTCTCCTTCGGCTGTTGGAAAGTATGTTCAAATTGGTAGACCATCTCTGTCACCTTTTCCAATTGACCAAACTCTTCCTGTAGCATGGCTAGACAGTCTTGAGCCGTGCAGTCTGCATTCCCAAACCGAAAACTTTTCACTGCTTCTGCTGCTGCGCCTTTGAGGCTTTCTATCACTCGTTGCCTCTTCTGCGCTTCAGGCACCTCCCATGCCTCTACTGCTTGTAATGCCTGCTCCACCCAGGTATCAAAATCTTCTTCCCCTGCAGGGACAGGGAGCTTCCCTGAGAATGTCTTCAGTCTCCAGTAGCTAGTCTCTACATGCACCGTGTTTGTCTTCTGACATTTGATTAGCAGATCCCCTATTGCCTTTATCAATTCTGGTGATATAGCAGTGGCGGGTGCGGCTGCCACCGGGGACGTCACCCCGTCTCCTCCTTTTGGTGAGGTACGGGCCGCAGTCTGCGGTGATCCCATTGGTGATGGTTCCTTCTTTACAGTTACTGCGTGCGCCAACCTATAGGTTCTGTTATCTGGCGTCCGCACACAGTTGCGCTTGCAAGCCTCTGGCATCCCGTCCCAGTACTCCACTAGTGCATACTGATATGAGGTGTCTGGGTCTGACTTTATCTCCTTCACCCACGGTGTGTGATCTGGGGACACTGACTTCATTAACTCCTCTACCATCTCAGTCGACCATTCCTCCCCAGGGAGGCTGATGACAATCGAGTTGTTTGGCTTTGCCCTAGAGGCTTTGCACCACTCTTCTACTGCTTGTGGGTCCATGCCGGCACTTCTGGCGTTCACCTGCTGTATCAGGATCCGGACGAGAACCCCCACGTGTAGCGATACCTTCAACTAAGAGAGCCGCAGATTTAGTTTCGGCCCTGAAGACAGCTCCGCCAACCCCCGGCAATTTACTCGACCCCCTACTGGCACAGTTAGTCTAGGGTAATATGTGTATATCTTATGCTCTATGATTAAATTCAAACACCAAGACAGTGATAAAAGAATAACGAATTTACTTTCTATGGCAATGGAAATCAACAGTGATAACAGATCATAAGAATCTATCTGCAGAGCCCTGCAGCAGTAGTCACACTATAACTATAGAGATATGGCGCACACGCGACACGTGTAACAGTACTTCACTATGCACCCTATGGCGCAGCAACTAAATAAACTACCTAGATGGCCAGGCCTGACCATATAACTCAGTCTCTAGTAGGGGTAAAATTCTTCGCATGCAAGTCTTTAAACGGTGGTGCACATTTCAGGAACACATTTGTAATCCAGGGGGGGGGGGGGAAATGCCGACACAGTACACTCCACTAAAGATCCGTTCAACTCAGTTCTGCTTTGGATCTCAAATGGGGAAAAGAACTCAAATAGGAACTAGTGGGCCACGGCAGTCTGTAGGCCTAACAATGATATAAAGTATTTGTGGATTGAGCAAGTGCTTGCTCACCCCTCCGGACGCGATCCCAGTCCGGGAACTTCCACCTGCTGTGTCTCCTCACACAGCTCTGCAGCAGTCTGGTCTCCGGCTCAGCAGCGGTTGAAAAAAACTGAGTCAGATGCCACCCAGGCTCGAGATGGGGTGGAAGGCTCTTTGGGTAACAGCGCAAGGCCCCAGGCTTCAGGCCTTGCACCACAGTGGATCCGCACAGGAAGGTCTCTCTCCCTTGAAGTCTCGTGTCCCAAAGAGGCCGAGCCCAGCCTCGCCTCCTCCTTTTATAACCCCTCCCATGAGTCCCTGGGGTGGAAACATTGCTGGAAGGGGTTCTGGGTAACGTAGTCTCTCTCCTCTGCTTTCACTTCCAGTAAAGTCTCTTCTCTACTCCCTCCCGACTCACCTCTCACCCGGAAAGTCCTGTCTCTCTCTATTAAAGGGGAATACCCCGCTACACATGTAACAAAGTACATGTAGAACCAGGTTCTTAGGTGTTTTTTTACCCTAGTTATGAGGTCCGACCTTCTCCCCTTCCCCTCCTGCTGCCGATCAGACAACAGCAATGAAGGAGATGTCTGGTTCATAGCTGCAGCACATCTTGGCTTTGAGACACACAACGGCAAGAAGAATGCAGAGGCTGACACTTCCCTCTGCTTTCCTCTTGCCATCACAGCTGAGACAAGCTGCAGCAACGAATCAGCCATCTCCTTCATAGATGTTGGGTCGGCCATGGAAGGAGGAGAGAGTTGGAGCTCATAACTAGCACTAGAAAGCACCTAGAATCACGGGACTTAATACCACTCCCCTAGGGCTGGGGGACATGGCGATTAAAATCTTGCATTTTTGAGATGGCATGCTTGCAAGCACAGCATGTTAATAAAATATTGTGTTGAACATATGTGAACAGCGGTTAGAATTTTCTTAACTCTTTAACCCCCTTTCATTTCTGTCTTAAATGCTAGTTTTTTTTGTTTTTTGTTTTTTATGTTGAAGTAATTCATGGAAAGTTTTCTGTTCTGTTAACTTTCTCTCACATAAAATTCAGGATTTTGTTATTGTAGTTAAAACTCACCAAGTGCTTCTATCAACAAACAACATTTTATAGGTAGGGCAACCAAAAGATTGGAATGTCATATTTTACTTCCGCTTTATGATATAATTAAAACAGCCTTTATGGCTCTGAGATCATTATAGTCTGATTATGTGTCAGTGTAACTTAATGGAGGAGAAAAGGTTATTGTCTACACTAGCTGGATGTTTGGAATTTTCAATGTGAATAAAGAATTCTTTAGCTGTTAGTTGTAGTAGCTCAGATACACTAATATGTACTTTTCCATTAAAGTGACCCTAAATGATATCCTTATTCACCAAAAATAATCAATACATATCCAGTACTTAATGGCCCTGTTATCTATTTTTCATGTGTTTACTGTGTTTTCTGCCTCCTTATAATGTAAGGTGACCAGATTTTTTAAATTAAATCCGGGGACATATTTTTTTTTTATACTAGTAATGGTGGCAATTAGCGACTCTCTGCCCGTCGCCGCCCGCCTCACAGCCTGTCAAGTCTTACTCTCCGGGCCCCGGCTACTACTGGGTGGGGAACGGAGGAAGATCACTCCGCCACGGAAGGCAAGGCGATAAGCAGGCAGGTGGCTGGCCGGGACTTGGGCATGCACCCGAAACTGAAGAAATATTCCCTCCACTCCGACCAGCACATGATCATCAGAAAGGGGCACAGATAATGGAAAAAATACACCCCCTAGGCTAGTAGGAGCGGCAGAGCAGGGGGGGGGGTGGGGGGTGTAATTTAAAAAAAAAACTTTTTTTATTCTGCACTGACTGTCTTTGAAATTGCCCCAGCCCCTATTTAAATTCAATCTGGGGACAAAACCGGGGACAGACTTGGTCCGGGGACAGTGTCCTCAATCCGGGGACTGTCCCCTGAAACTGGGGATGTCTGGTAACCCTGTTGTAATGTCCTCCGTGAGCTTCCGATCCTCTCCTTTTCCCCTTGACTTCCCGTTTTGTTGCGCTACCCCCGCAGGAGCCACTGGTAGTTTGGTCCTTTTATCCCACCCCCACCCCCAAAGGACACATAGCCAGGCACAAAGCAATTTTGTCATTCTTTCTCTGGCTCAATAGATCAGTCTAGAGTTTTTTTTGTAGGGTTTTTATTAGAACAGTAACTTGGATAGGGATAGGAAACATGGGATACCGCAGAACAGTACAGCTTGAGGATTGCTTGGCTTCAGGCTGCTATGTACAAATTTCAGGCTCTATTGCACAACCCCTGGCTGTACTACACTCTCCTGGCTGTTTTGCACTACTCCTGGCTGTACTGAATTTGCAAAAGAAATATCCTGCAGTCCTAACATGCAGTGGTATCATGAATGAGGACTGTAGCCGCCCTCTAGCAGGAAGTCAGATCACACTAAACCAGAGTTTAGTGTAGTAGATCTGTACTGTAACTGGACAATATTTTGTGCATTAAGTACCTTAAGGCGGTTGCTAAAGAATGTAAAAAAATAAACATACCTGCAAGTCATACTAGCACATTATGAAATACTTACCTTAGAACAAAGCTCTTACAGCATTGCCCACTCACCGCTGAGGCGGCTGACATCTTCCCCTGGTGTTTCTTACGGGTTCACGGGCTCCGGCGCTGTGAGTGGCCGGAGCCGCGATGACATCACTCTTGTGAATGGGCGCGGGAGCCGCCATTTCTGGCACGGGCACTGTAAGCCGGACCTTCAGAGCGCATGCGCCGATGATGTCATCGGGTGCATGCACTCTAAATGTCTCCTAAACGGTGCAAGTTTAAGAGATATTTACAGTACCTACAGGCAACGCTGTATCCTGGCCTAGGCCAACAAGGCCCAGGCCTAGGGAAGCACTTTGCAGGGGGGCAGCACAGAAAGAGTCACCACTGGCTTGCGCTACACTGTTAGTGTAGCGCCAGTCTTATGGGGTGGACTGGGCTGGGAGGCAAATTAGTCCAGTGCCCCCATAAAGTGCTTCCGGTATACGGGCGGCCAGCAACTTTTTCAATTTGGATACAGTAAGGGAGGGTTATAGCCCCTGCCAGTTTATTTTTTACCATCCCTGTCCCATTGCAGAGGTTTCCCTTCACTTCCTGCCCCATAGCCAAACAGGAAGTGATAGGAAATCTATGCAAATTAAGGGAATCCATTGCCCCCTCAGGCCTTCAGAACTAGTGTCCCCACTCGAAAATTTCAGGGCGGGTCTTAAACAGAAAGGGGTGTGGCCTTGACAGGAAGGGGTGGGTCATATTTAAATTAGGGGGTGCACAAGTTTAGTCAGGCCTAGGGCAACACAAAACCTAAATACACTACTGCCTACAAGTAAACCTTATTATAGGTAAACCTTATTACATGTAGGTACAAGTGGTAGTACAGAGTTTCCAACAAGTTTTGTGTTTTCGTTTCTTAGAAATACTGATAGCAAAAGGGCATGGGGCCTGTATGAAAGGGTGTTGTTGCTCGTTGGGCCTAGGTATACATGATCTATAATAGGCAGACCTAAACTTAATTCTTTTTTACATTTCTGTTGTACTAAATGTTGGCTGCATCATCTGCAGAGCTTTTGTGACATCTCACAGCTCTTCCTAAACCCATATCCTGTTGCCCCTCATTTGTCCACACTTGGCCTTCTTTTAGGCCGAAGGCTGGTTGCAGGTGGAATGTATTTTTGGGCCAGCCAATGAAGATTTAACAAACTAAAATGACAGTTGGTTCCTTTCATTTATAAAATGATAAACAGCTAATTATTGAACCGTTTTCTCAGCAGAATGGAAAATCATTAATTGCTGTGTGTCACTAATGAGAAATTTGCTCCCGAGATGATACATCCACTTTATTGTGGAACTCCCCCCTAAACGTTTTTTAGTTGTGGATAGAGCGGGGAAGGGTTAGAATGTTTGTCTGGGTTGGTAGTGCCCTGTTAAAGATATTTCCCTATAGGAACTATCCCAAGGATATGTCAAAATGGGAACCTTAAAGTGGAAGTAAACCCTTCTATCGTTTTCAGCCAAGAAAGCTGCCATCTTGGCCTCTGTTTAATCTACAACTGCCATGATGCTGCACATGTGATCAGTTATGACACCAGCCATTGGATGGTTTGACAGTTTGGTTGAGAGCACAACCAATGTGAGTGTTACATTGCATGTGCCGGAAATGAAACTGGTAAATAGATGGGTTTGCTTCCGTTTTAAAGTGGAAGATAAAACTAAAAGTGTTTAATGTTCAAAATGGGTCAAAGATAAACCTCATTGAGGCACCATCCCAATTGTACCAGTATATGTAAGTGGGGCTTCTTCTATATCAAGGATACCATCCTATGTGAGGTGGAGGTCCCCAAGAAGAAACGGGACTTTATACTATAAAGAAGATTTTGCCAAGAGACACACGTACAGAGGTGGAACAAGCATTTGGTCCAGTCCATAATAATCCCGCTTCTGACTATGACAGAATGCAATCCAGCACATGTGGCTCTTGCCAATATCTTTATTAAAGGGGACAGTGTGTCTGTTGCAGTTATTGTGACTATTCTGCTGTTCTCAGTTGAATAGATATTTGCTATATGGTGAAGTTTTCTATTCTGCCAACCTATGGTTGAATGGTCCAGCCTTGTTTATGCATCCAATATGTCTTTATGTTTCAAGCTAGTAGTGGAAAACTTGTAGATGTCATTTATGTACAAGCGTGCATCCTGAGGCAGCAAGTTCTGCGAAACGTGTTGATATCATGCGCTGTTATAGTGCTATAATGATCTATACCTGTAATATTGGATGCTGTAGACTATTAACCCACTTCAACCCTGGAAGGTTTTACCCACTTCCTGATCGGACCATTTTTTGCGATACGGCACTGCAGCGCTTTAACTGACAATTGTGCGGTCGTGCAACGCTGTACGCAAATAAAATTGATGTCCTTTTTTTCCCACAAATAGAGCTCTCTTTTGGTGGCATGTGATTACCTATGCGATTTTTATTTTTTGCGCACTTTGTTTTTTTAGCAAAAGTGGTCTCACCCTTTATGGTTGTTATGCTTTGAAATATATCCCCCTTTTCCATCTCAGAAATCTGGGAGGCATAACGTCTAGCAGAGAAATAACAGGAGCACATTCTGATGGCTTCAACTAAGTCATAGATCTTCAAAGTATCCCCTAATAATATCTTTAATGCAAGAAAATTGTGTACATTATTCCTTTTATGGCCTACATTTCTTGTTAAATTTATGGAAATTGCTCCTCTAAAATCATCCGGAGGTCAATAATGTAACAAGTAATGTAATGTAAAAATATTTTCTTGGTTTGTAGTATATATTTTATACATGTAAATTATAAATATAAAATCACATATATGATTTATAGTAATATTCTGGTTTCTGTTTTGTTTTGCAGTGTTGCATATTCGGTACATGTCTCTGAGGATTATCCAGGTATAGTAGACTTTATTTCATTCAAGATGAAGCAAATGTTTAGTGCTTTCCGGTGGATCAAAAAAGTGGCATGAAGGCTGCATGCAGTGTGCAGCAAACTTCTGCTTCCCATTGTATTTCACTCGCTGACCAACTTCAGGGAAGATGCTTCTAAAGCCTCGTACACACGATCTGATTTTTGGCCAACCGAACGTCAGAATTTTGTCCAAAGGGAGTGTGCCTGAATTTTGTCTTGCATACTAATGGCACACAATTGTCTGCCAACAAACACGAATGTAGTGACGTACTACGTGGAATTTCAGCTCTTGAGCGCCACCCTTTGGGCACCTTCTGCTAATGTTGTGTTTGGTGAGCATTGATTCTGAGCATTCGTGTTTGTACTTTGGACTTTTGCACAGACGATACGAAAATCTGACAACAGACCGTTGTCCACCGAAAATTTACTAGCCTGCTATCCAACATTTGTTGGCCGAAAGTTGCACAGCAATTGTCTGAAGGAGCGTACTAAGGGTCGGATTTTAGGCCAACAGTCTGTCATCAGACAATCCCCTGCCAACAATCGGATCGTGTGTACGAGGCTTTAGACTTAGTTAAGGGAGTTGGCTTAAAGCCATATATATGCCGATGTTTCTGTGCTGAGAGCACGCTCTCGACGCTGTCGAAGACAGCTCTTGGTCCCCACAATTGATCATTGCCCAGTGTGACCAGCTCTCCATTTTGTGACCACTGGGATAGCCAATCACAGTGGTGACATGATTACCAATCCTTCCAGACCCCCGGGTGTACAGGGCCTGTTAAAGGGAAGCTGGGGCTGGGTGGGAAGAGATTAATGTGGTGGGTGGGCAGGGGAACACTTAGGGGTCTATTTATGAGAAAATAGAAGGACTAATGTCACAAGCATTTGCCCAGTCCTCACAAATTCTGAGAATGTTTTGCTTGCTGTGTTGATTTCCTATGATCGTCACCTCCATCTAGTGGCCACAATGCAGCATTTTTCCTAAAATACCTCAATCAGAAAAAAATACCACATTATGGCTATAAGATGGGGCTGACAATCATAGGAAATAACTGTATTAAGCAAAATCTCAAAGAAAGTTGGCACCACAGTGTAATCTCTGCAAACACGTTTGCAGAGATTGCACTGTGGTGCTAGCTTTTTTTGATGTTTGACTTGGGCGAGGCTTCAGATTCCTCAGCCTGGGCACTGGTGGTACATATGTGGGATACAGCTGGAGGTAGAAGCATCTACAGTATATGATTGTTGAAATTAAGCAAAATATGGTCACAGTTTGTGAGGGCTAAGCAAATTATTGTCACATTCGTCCAACATTCTTTAACCACTTCAGCCCCAGAAGATTTGGCTGCTCACTGACCGGGCTATTTTTTGCGATACGGCACTGCGTCGCTTTAACTGACAATTGCGCGGTCGTGCGGCATTGTACCCAAACAAAATTGACGTCCTTTTTTTCTCACAAATAGAGCTTTCTTTTGGTGGTATTTGATCATCTCTGTGGTTTTTATTTTTTGCGCTATAAACAAAAAAAAGTCACTATTTAAAAAAATTATTAAAAAAAACACAATATTTTGTACTTTTTGCTATAATAAATATCCCCAATTTTTTTTCAAAAAAGCTATTTTTTTCTCAGTTTAGGCCGATATGTATTCTTCTACATATTTTTGGTAATAAAAATCACAATAAGCATATATTGATTGGTTTGCGCAAAAGTTATAGCGTTTCCAAAATAGGGGATAGATGTATGGCTTTTTTATTATTGTTATTTTTTTTACTAGTAATAGCGGTGATCTGCGGTACTTTTATCGGTACTGCAACATTATGGCGGACACTTTTGACACTTTTTTGGGTCCATTGGAATTTATACAGCGATTAGTGTTCTAAAAATGCACTGATTACTGTGTAAATGTCACTGGCAGGGAAGGGGTTAACACTTAGGGGCGATAAAGGGGTTAATTGTGTTCCCTATTGTGTGTTCTAACTGTAGGGGGATGAGACTCACTATAGGAGATGACAGATCGTGGTTCCCAGCTTATAGGAACTCACGATCTGCATCTCCTCTCAGAACAGAACAGAGATGTGTGTGTTTACACACACTCGTCCCTGTTCTGCCTCTTGTGCCCGCGATCGTCGTGGCCGGCGGTCATCGCGACCCCCTTTCGCGATCATCGGCACCCCCCCCAGTACAGGGGGCGCGTGCGCGTGCCCGCTACCCCACTTTAACGAACCAACGTACAGCTACGCAGTATAATGCCGGCGGCAGGTCGGCAAGTGGTTAAAAATAAACCCCTTAGAATCTAAGCCTAAGTCAAGTCCCCCTAAAGGTGTTGGGTGGACAGGGAGGCATCCACCTTGAAGGTGATGGATGGGCAGGGAGAAGCTTGGAGTCTTATGCCGCGTACACACCACCGTGAATCACGACATGAAATTAAATGAAAAACGAGGGAACGGCATTTTCCCCCACAAAAATGATGGAAAAAACGATGAGAAAATTTAGAACATGTTCTAATTTTTCTCGTTGTTTTTCCTGCCGTTTTTCTCAACGAGAAAAACGGCATAAAGCCCACAGACGATCGTTTTTCTCTGCGAAAAAAAAAATGACATTTTTCCCGACGGGAAAAATGATCGTGTGTACGCGGCATTAGGCAGTCTAATGCTGTGTACACATGACTGTTTTTCCTGTCATGCAAAAAAACAAAGTTTTTCTCAAAGTGATTCGTCGTGATTCCTCTCAAGCATTCAAGCCTGCCTTGAAAAAAAAAACTTTGAGCAAAGCACAGTGACGTACAACACATACGACGGCACTATAAAGGGGAAGATCCATTCTAATAGCGCCACCCTTTGGGCTGCTTTTGCTGATCTCGTGTTAGTAAAGTTTGGTGAGAGACGATTTACGCTTTTCTGCCTTGTGCTTTTCAGTCCGTTACAGCGTGACGAATGTGATATCTCCATTTCAAACGCTAGTTTTACCAGAACGAGCGCTCCCATCTCATAGTTGATTCTGAGAATGCACGTTTTTTTCCCCTCGGAAAAGCATACACATGAGCGTTTTTTGGGACGAGAAAAAGAACGACAGGAAAAACAGCAAGAAAAATAGAGCAGGTTCTAATTTTTTTGCGGGCAGTTTTCTCGTCGAGAAAACTGCTATGGAGCATACACACGACCGTTTTTCACGACCAATCTAAAAAAAATGGCAGTTTTCTTGTCATGAAAAACGGTCGTGTGTACACGGCATTAGTGGTGTCTCCCTTGAAGGTAATGAGTGATTTTTTTAATGCAGCCTGTGCAGTGGCGGTGCGTCCATAGTGGGCGCAGGAGCGCCACCCCCCCTCTCCCCTGCACTGTCAACAATACATACATTCATGCATTGCATGAATGTATGTATTGTCGCCGCTGCCGCCCACTATTCAGATGGCCGGCCCCCTGGCAAGCGCCGGCCATCTGAATAACAGCAGTTGGTTGGCTTTTGGAAGTGTCTATCAGAGCCAGAGCCTGTGGGTTGTAATCGGCTTCCAAATAATTAACCAGGGGGATGCATGGGCTGTGCGTTCCTTGGTTAACACTGACACGCGTCTCAGCCAATCAGGTTCACCGGTAACCTGATTGGCTGAAGCGACATCGAGGGCGGGAGAAGACATCGAGGATGGAAGAAGACATGAGGGAGCGTGGAGGAGGACCGCGCTGATCCGAGGAAGGTAAGTGCAGGGCTGGGGGGAAACCGGCTGCATTTGATGGGGAAACTGGCTGCATTTGGGGAAACTGGCTGCATTTGGGGACAAACTGGCTGCATTTGGGGGGAAACTGACTGCATTTGGGGGGAAGCTGTAAGAAGAATGAAACCTCATCAAACTGCACTACCTTGGAGCGCCTAATGCCGCGTAAACACGATCATTATTCACGGCGGTTAAAAAACCGCCGTGAATAATGACAGGAAAAACGAGGGAACCGCTTGGTTCCCTACACACGGTCGTTTTTCCCGTCATTTTTTCTCTTGACGAGAAAAACGACCGTCTGTGGGCTCCGCGGCAGTGTTTCCCTATGGGAAAACTGCCGCGGAAAAAATGCTGGAAAAAACGACGAGAAAATTTAGAACATGTTCTAATTTTTCTCGTAGTTTTTTATGCCGTTTTTCTCGACGAGAAAAAAGACATAAAGCCCACAGACGATCGTTTTTCTCGGCGAAAAGAAAAAATGCAGTTTTTCTCGTCTAGAAAAGCGGTCGTGTGTACGCGGCATTAGACCTCTATCTTGGCTGTCTACATGTTTTATATTAAAAAATGGTGCCAATGCAAGCATAACTTTAGAAAAGATACAGAAGAAAATTGTATTTAAATAACAAAACAGTATCTCTTCAAGTGAAGCACTATATATAGATACTGCAGAAAAAAAAGAGAGAGAGAGAGAGAGAGAGAGAGAGAGAGAGAATACAATACTGTATGTAAGAGGGGATTTATCACACAAGGTAACAAAAGAATCATGGTCATGTTTAGTGCAAACCAGCCTGCCTCTCCTTTAGAAAAGGATTTCTGACTTTTCTGATTTTTGTGTGTTTTTGATCTCTGCATCTGCAGTGTCGGTCAGAAGACAGTTTTGCGTATGTTTGAAGCAGATTTATCATGTGACTTGCCACAATTTTTGTGCAAAGTGGCCAGGGGCAGGGGATATTTTATCTCAGGGCTACATTTAAACAGGAAAGGCAAAATGTATGAATCAAACTGCAATCTTATAGCAAATCTGTCTGAAAAGATGCATTGCTGCTCCCATTTTGCGCTGCTTTGCTGTCCCGCAAAGTTGATAAATGTTTCCCGTAATGTATAAACTATTGAGCAATGTGTAGCGCATTCATAAACTGGAAAGAAAGCCTAATCAATAGATGACTTCCAGGAATACAGTAGTTAGTGTATGGATAAATAATAGACTGACAACGCAGAGACAGATTCAGCTGTCATTCTAAATAAAAGTGTTTATTTATAATTGGTCTTCAAGGTATCTAGACCCCAAAAACAGTATCACTCTGAAGTTTTCAGTCCTGAGACATGGTGGCTGCATTCGTTTTTTTAAATTACAAAATATTACATTTTTATTCTAGGGTATAGACCTTTAAAGGAAACAATACACACTTTGAGGTCAGTGGTGGCTGGTGCTGTATATTTTGGGGGGTTGGGGGCCGCAAACAAGAGACCCGTCGCCAAACCCCCCCCCCCGTTGGTCTGTCTGTCGGTCCATAGGTCGCTCGTCCATCCCAGCAGTATATGCATGCAAAAAAATCAGAAAGGCCGGTTGTGCTGAAGTTGATCGATGGATCGACTTCAGTACAACCAGCCTGCCCATAGGTGGATCAAATCTCAACCAGTTCCTGCTGAAGTGTACGAGAATCGATCTATCTGCGGCACGCTTAACCACTTGAGGACCGAGTCTCTTTCTGAGATTTGGTGTTTACAAGTTAAAAACAATTTTTTTTTTTGCTAGAAAATTACTTAGAACCCCAAACATTATATCCTTTTTTTCTAACACCCTAGAGAATAAAATGGCGGTCGTTGCAATACTTTTTGCCACACCGTATTTGCGCACTGGTCTTACTAGCGCACTTTGTTTGAAAAAAAAACAACACTTTTTTTAATAAAAAAATAAGACAACAGTAAAGTTAGCCCAATTTCTTTTTATATTGGGAAAGATGATGTTACACTGAGTAAATTGATACCCAACATGTCACGCTTCAAAGTTGCGCCCGCTGGTGGAATGGCAACAAACTTTTACCTTTAAAAATCTCCATAGGCGACGTTTAAAAAATTCTACAGGATGCATGTTTTGAGTTACAGAGGTGGTCTTAGGCTAGAATTATTGCTCTCGCTCTAACGATTATGGCGATACCTCACATGTGTGGTTTGAACACCATTTTCATATACGAGCACTGCTCAGGTATACGTTTGCTTCTGCGCGCAAGCTCATCGGGACGGGGCGCTTTAAAAAAAAAGAATTTTTCTTATTTTTTATTTTGACACTGTTTTTTTTTTTTTTTTTGGGTCACTTTCATTTCTATTACAAGGAATGTAAACATCCCTTGTAATAGAAAAAAGTATGACTGGTCCTCTTAAATATGAAATCTGGGGTCAAAAAGACCTCAGATCTCATATTTACACTAAAATGCAATAATAATAAAAAAAATGGCCCTTTAGGAGCAGTGGTATGGAGACGGGTGGGGGCCAGCTTCCCCTCACTCGTCTCCATACCCAGCCGGCAAGAAGACGTGATCGCCTCCACTGCTGCCGAGGGCACCGGAGAGCGGCCGGCGGGAGCACCGGAGAGCGGCGGGAGAGGGGGCACCCCCCGCCGACGATAAAAGTGATCTTGCGGCATATCCGATGCAGAGACCACTTTTATCTGAAAGAGGACTGCCCACTCTTGAAGAGGGTACTGGGGTTATGGTAGCTAGCTCTTCAAAGTAGCGACATATAACGACGACGGGCAAGCTGTAAGTGGTTAAAGGATGAGTTCACCTTTGGGAACATGTTACATGTCCAGCACATTTTTAGGGTGGTACATGTACCATGTTCCCACTGCTGCAGCCGCCGCCTGCAGCTCTCTCCCTGTGACAGCAGTACAGGGAGAAGTTCCCCGTACTAGCTGACACTTTTTTGAAACAGAGTGGCTGTGCGGGGCTCAGTCCACACGGTCACGTCATTCTTTCACAAAGCTCTGTGTGTGAATTCACTACAAGCCCGCCATCCTTTCGGCTGCAGGAGACCTGAATGGCATCAGAGACCTGCTGATCGTGGGTGCAATGCTTTCCAGGCTCCTAAAAAAGAAAAAAAAAAAAGTAGATTTTACCAGCAAAAAAAATGTGCATTTATTTTTTATTTTTTTTAAAGTGAACTTATCCTTTTAGTAAAATGACATGCATTGGGGAAGATAAACAACAAACTACAATCACTACAGTGCATTGCTTAGCAAGCAGTACAACTTGCATATGTAACAAGGTAGGCTTCCCTTGAGTACATAAAATATTTAATAAAAACACTATACCTAGAGACAAGGTTTATGAAGTACCATAATATATTTAAAGAATAATTTCCATTAAGCTAATCAAATTAACATACCTAATGTCTTAGAAAGAAAAAAAAAGAAAGAAATGAATTCAAGTTTAAATTTAAATTAAAGACTGTCCATTTTTGCAAACTTCTCCTTTCAAAAATACTTGCTGTCTGGCTGTCAGGCTGATCTAATGTCTTTGGCCTCTTACACACGGCCGAGAATCTCGTCAGGAAAAAACACATAGTATTTCTTGACGAGATTCTTGGACAAGAAACTTGTCCCGGCCGAGTGTACACACGCTCCATTCAAAGAACCCGCGGTTCTTTGAATGGAGCGAACGCGGTGACGCCATCTTGCTACACCCTACCTATGCCTAGGAAGCTACCACGCATGCGTCAAAGTCAATTCGAGCATGCGCGGGTTTCCACGGCGACAGGTAAGTGTACACACACACACTTTTCTCGTCGAGAAACATGCCGACGAGAATCTCGACGAGAAAATAGAGAGCAGGTTCTTTTTTTTTCTCGTCGAGATTCTGGTCAGTTTTCTCAACGAGAAACCATACACATGAACGATTTTCTCGGCAAGAAAGCTCTCTCGGCAGTTTTCTTGTCGTTTCTTGCCGAGAAACTTGTTCGTGTGTACAAGGCTTCAATTTCTGAGCCACTGACCTGGACGCTTGCAAATCTGGAATTCTGACTAGTAACTACATTTGCTGCATGCTTGTTCCAGCTCAGTGGCTCAGAATGTATTGAAGTCTGAGGATATGGTTTCCCAAAACTTTTTTCAGCTAAAATGAAGAAGGTTTAGATCCTGTTGGGATGTTACTGCTGTTTCAGGACATATTTCCTAATTGTTGCTTGCTATTCAATTATGATGCCAATATCATCCACATTGTAAGAAGAGCCCAGGTATGCAATTGAGGCCAAAATGAAAAGCTATTGTGCAGCAGAGAAACCTCTGCAAATGATGCCAAGAGAACTCCTTGCAGCCCCCATCAACTCTGTGAGATCAGTGTCTTAGCTGGTGGCCTTATGTTGTAAGGAACATTTTTTTTTATTTTTTTTGCATAGGGACACAGTGTTGATTAGGCATAGGACTTTTTTTATTTAAAGTTGGCATTGCCGTCCCTGCCCATGGTAACTTCAACAGGACAGGGACGGCCATATAATGGAAAAAAGGAAAAGCTACTGTTTAAAAAACACTATAGTCTTGCCTTACCTTGGAGGGGTATTTTCTAAATTTAATGGCAGCTATGGCAATCTAGGGGATTGAAGGGGACAAAAATTTGGTGCTTGGGTGGACAACACTGTACCTCACAAATATGCAGTGATGTGCTTGTAGGTGGGGTGTAGCAGCAATAACACACACAGTCCAAGTGCAATATAGAAACTTGTATTGAAGTAATGCAGAGACCGTTCATAATAAACCTAGTGGGAGGACAGCACAACTGGGAACACTTATGGTTCCAGCAGCCTGTAGGGAGCAGGTTTTAGCTGAACTGACAGCACCTGTTAGGAGAGGCAGAATGCGGCCTGGCCATCTCGTGCTCAAGCGGAAATATTTCCAGTCAGTATAAATACTTCCAAAGAAGTGGTGAGCCCTATGCTTTGCTCCTTGTCAGGAACCTTTCCCTGCCACTAGTTCTGCCCCTACCAGGCGGGGTACCTGTCCCCACTCTACCCACTCACCATAACGCACCAAACCTGGGATCCAGGCCTTTAATAGGCTCTGTCTGACCCTAGATGGCTGTGAGAGTCACATGGGGCAGCAGCATCCAACCAGATGGCTTCCCCAGTGACCCTGGAAGCCATAGAGGAGCCATGTTCCCCTTGACTTCCTCCCCAGCTGTACTTCCGTAGCACATGAGCACCACCCAGAGTGGAGAAAGTATACTACACCTGCCTACATGCTGTGACTATCAAAGCAAAGCCACTTTGTGGAAGGGTGGTCTGCCTGTACCTGCCTGTTAGGTTTTCTCCGTGCAACATTGCCTAAAGTGTGGGGGATCCAGCCACCATTAGAAAATGCAGGAGAGTTTCTTTGCTCAAAATCCTCAGATTGCATAATATTTGCCCATTTTTGGATGTTGGCAGTAGATCACCCAGGTCTTTCCCTTTTATGATGGGGGGGGGGCATCCCTCTTAAGCCTCCCCCAAAAAATGTACTCCTCCTCACTGTTAGTACCTCAATAGTGCCTGCGTGACCTAATTTGCTGGCTGCAGTCTTTCCTTTTCCCAATGTTGTGGAAGGGTGGGCAGCCTAAGGCTGTAGGTTTTCCCTCTGCAACTATACCTCTAGTTTTGAGGATCCACCCATCAGTAAATGCAAAGATTTTTTTTGCAGCATCTCCTAAGAGTGGAGCATTTGGGGCACCCTCTTGGATGGCGGCAGAAGATATGAGATTTTCCCCTTTTATTAGGGAGGGGAGAAACATCCCCCTTGAAGCCGTTCCAAATTTCCTACTCCTCACAGCATTGACAACCCTCCTCCTCCTCACAGCCAGCACCCCAACCCTCCCCCCCATATTCCTCTGTCTCCTGCTGCTTAATGTCATTCCATATACTGGGGTTGAACAGGCATTGCTTTCTGTGCAAAATAATGGCAGTTGGCATATAGCCTGAGTACCTGACACAAAACATGATGGGCAATTCTGCACTTACCACCATTGAAAAGGGAAATGTACACTGAACACCAATGTAATGAAAAATTTACACTGACAAACAACATAATGGGGGATTATACATCAACAACCAATAAAGGGGGATTTCTACACTGGCCACCAATGTAAGAGGGGATTTCCACTCATCACAAATGTAAAAGGGGCTTCTACATGGACCACCAATGTAAGTGAAGATTCAAAACTGACCACAAATGTAAGTTTGGATTTTTTTTTACCGATTACCAATATAAGGAGGAGTTTCTACACTTGCCACCAATGTATTGGGGATTTGCACTGACCACTAATGTAAGAAGGACCTTCAAACTGGCCATTACAGCGAATGAAAGGATTGTACACCAAGCCTCAATCTAATAAGATTTACACTGACCACCAATGTAACTAAGACATTTTGCCTGCATTCCCATTTGTGTGTCTTGGAAATGCATGCAAAATCGCTTTCCTGACACCACAGAAATATGCTGCCCTTTAGCAGATACACAGCAGTGCCATCAATTGTTATGGACACCCTCACGCATCTGCTGAGATGTGCGTATTCACATGCACCAAAATTCAGGGTGCCGTGGCACCATGTTATTTTGAAAATTTGCTTACCTTTGCAGAACAGGCTGATGTTAGGCTTAATGACTATTGTTTTACGCAGGACTTTGCAGCATGCCCCTTACCTCCCCAGTGGGCAGCATTCAGCAGAACTGATGGTGGTATAGCGGCTGTTTACTTGTTAATGCCGCCGCTATTTACATATCAATGCAGGTTATTTGCATGTAATTACAGGGTCTGCAGGTGAGTCAACTGTACACAGCAATAGTGCAGAGCTGGACAGCATTAGTAACAGAACTACACACTGAGATATTGGGACACAGCACGGGACTAAATCTTCAAGGGACAAGGGAATTTAAACTGGGATAGTTGGCAAGTATGGGGCAGCTGCTTTGGGCCCCACAACAATGTCCGTTCTCAGGGCTCCCCGACCAGAGAGCTGGTAAATGTCAGTCACCGTCTCGCTGCTCTGCCCCCCACCCAGCTCACTGGAGCGCTGGGCTGTGGAGGGGGCGGGATCGGCCAGCTCAGGCTCTCAGCGGCTCGCTGTGAGGCTGAGCCGTGTGCCGGTGCAGGCATGTGGGCAGATCTTGATTTCATTGTGGCGATCTTGCCCGAGCCTGGACCGGCTCTGTGACGTCAGCAGACAATGGACTTCAGCCCACTGTCTACTAAAAGCGAGTCACAGGAGTGCAGAACGAACTGCACTCTTGTGTGTATCACAGGAGAAGTACAGCCAAATGAGCTTTGACTGTACTTCTCCTTTAAGTCTATCATTGCTGACCTCGCTTTAAAAATAAATAAATAAATGAAAGCAACACTACATTGCTAAGAGGTTCAGATGCAACTTTCTTCTGATATTCTGATAAAAGTCTGGGGGGATCTAAAAAGTAGCCAACGCATTTAGGGGGTCCAAGAGCGCCCCCTTGACTAGGTCTTGATTGACAACAATGTAAATAAACTAAAAGTGAACTGGATATTTAATGTTATTTTTTGCCCCGTGTGATTACAAGCACAAGCTTTGTCAGCAGCTTGTTCGGCCTTTCTCCACTTCTCACTTCTAAAAAAGACTAGCTTTCTGATTGTCATTCTGATCCAATGGCTTACAAACTTTGTTACTTACTGTACTAGAATAAGTACTGTATGTAGATCAGGGCTTCTGACATTCCCGAGGCAGAGGGTTACAATTACATTCAAGAAGATGATTTTTTTTAAAAGATGAAAACAGTGGCTGCATCCATGAAAATTTCATGAGGAACGCTGCACAGGTGCCGATGACCACCGGCCACGAGCGATCGTGGGCACGAGAGGCAGAACAGGGACGTGTGTGTGTAAACACACACATCCCTGTTCTGTTCTGAGAGGAGATGCAGATTGTGTGTTCCTACAAGCTGGGAACCACGATCTGTCATCTCCTATAGTGAGTCCCCCCTCCCACAGTTAGAACATTAGGGAACACAGTTAACCCCTTGATCGCCCCTGGTGTTAACCCCTACCCTGCCAGTGACATTTACACAGTAATCAGTGCATTTTTATAGCATTAATCGCTGTATAAATGCCAATGGTCCCAAAAATGTGTGAAACGTGTCCGATATGCCTGCCATAATGTTGCAGTCCGATAAAAAATCGCTGCCATTACTAGTAAAAAAGAAAAAAGAATAGTAATAATAATAAAAATGCCATAAATCTATTCCCTATTTTGTAGACGCTATAACTTTTGTGCAAACCAATCAATAAACTGTATATATTCGAGTATAAGCCAAGTTTTTCAGCACATTTTTTTTGTGCTGAAAATGCCCCCCATGGCACCTTTTTGCACCTGATCTCCTGGACTTTGCGGACCCGGTACTGGCCCGCCATAGGTCCCCAAACTTGGCACACATGTAGCCCCACTCTTCCTCTACAAGTGTGCAAAGTTTGTTGTCCGGGGAACCTACGGCCGGGGAGCAGCGATTTTTCAAATCCGGGCACCCCTTCCATGGACTCCCATGTAAAAATGGTAATTTCTCCGGTAACTTTGGAGACCCTCTACCGGCCGGTTGTAGGTCTCCTGGACCCGAAACATGGCACACATGTAGCCCCACTCTTCCTCTACAAGTGTGCAAAGTTTGTTGTCTGGGGAACCTACGGCCGGGGAACACCGATTTTTCAAAGCTGGGCACCCCTTCCATAGACTCCATGTTAAACGTCAGTCTAATCATGGACACAGTGAGGCATGGGCACAGTGAGGCATGGGCACAGTGAGGCATGCACATGGACACAGTGAGGCAAAGTGAGGCACAGTGAGGCATGCAGATGGACACCCTAGGCTTATACTCGAGTCAATACGTTTTCCAATTTTTTTGTGGTACAATTAGGTGCCTTGGCTTATATTCGGGTCGGCTTATACTCGAGTATATACGGTACGCTTTCTGTAATTTTTATTACCAAAAATATGTAGAAGAATACATATCAGCCTAAACTGAGAATTTTTTATTTATTTTTTTAAACAAAATGGAGGCTATTTATTACAGCAAAAAGTACAAAATATTGTGTTTTTTTCAAAATCGTCGCTATTCTTTTGTTTATAACGCAAAAAATAAAAACCTCAGAGGTGATCAAATACCACCAAAAGAAAGCTCTATTTGTGGGGAAAAAGGGATGTCAATTTTGTTTGGGTACAGCATCGCACGACCACGCAAACTTCAGTTAAAGCGACGCAGTGCCGTATTGCAAAAAATGGCCTGGTCATTGAGCAGCCAATTCTTCCGGGGCTGAAGTGGTTAAAGTGTCAGTATTGTCTTCTGCTTTAAATGTTGCCAGAAGCTTCTGTTATATCTAAAGCCATTTTTTTTTTATTGTTGCAGACAATACTTATGTGTCAAGTTCAGAAAATGATGAAGATGTGTTAGTTACAACAGAACCCATCCCTATCATCTTCCACAGGATCACAGGTAACACATCGGTATTTGTAAAAATAGAACTATTTGACAGCTTGTTGCATTGTTTAACACTGTGACCAGAGAGAAGCACTGTGATAGATATTCATGGTCCTATTTGACAAATCACTGGCAAAGGTATCAAATAGCTTAACATTTTAACAGTGAATATGACAATTTTCTGACTACTTTAATAACACAAGATCCCCCTACCGCAAGAAATTAGTCAATTCCCCCATCCATGCTAAACAGCGTAGATGGAGGAATCTCCTCTACTGGGTAATGTATTCAGACAGCTGCAGCACTCATGGCTGCTTGAATACTGAAACACTGACTGCATCTTGGATCATTCAAAAGTTTTTTATGCAGCTCAGTTGATTTTTAAATTGACTGTTGTTGAGCCAGGTCGTGCCAATCACCGTTTGAATTTTGGTAAATTCTGCAGGAATTTATTTATTTTATTTATTACAGGTACTTATATAGCGCCATTAATTTACACAGCGCTTTACATATACACTATATTACCAAAAGTATTGGGCCGCCTGCCTTTACACACACATGAACTTTAATGGCATCCCAGTCTTAAGCCACATACACACGATCGGATTTTCTGCGGACAAAGCGTAGGACTTTTGTCTGAAGGGCGTTGTCCAGGAACTTGTATTGCATACAAACAGCAAAGAATTGTCGGCCAACATACACAAAATGACGTGGTTTTTCAGGTCTTTAGCGCCACCCTTTGGGCAAATTCTGCTAATGTTTTGTTATGGTGAGCATTGGTTCTGAGCATGCGTGTTTGTACTTTGGAGTTTTATCCGACGGACTTGTGTACACACGATCGGATAATCCGACAACACACAATTGTTACAAACAAGGATTGCCGCTCCAAACAGGCTTACCCAAAATAAAATTCACCTTTCCAGGAACCGAGGGTGCTGGCAATGCACTAGGCAATTGAGAAAATAATGATGATCTGGACAGCTGCACTCCAATCCAACGTGGCTTTATTCACAAAGTAAAATGAAAACAGGCACTACATGTCACAGCAACAGAAAAATGGGGATAGCTAACACGTTTCACACTTAGAAGTGCTTACTCATAGCTATGAGTAAGCACTTCTAAGTGTGAAACGCGTTAGGTGTCCCCATTTTTCTGTTGCTGTGACATGTAGTGCCTGTTTTCATTTTACTTTGTGAATAAAGCCACGTTGGATTGGAGTGTGGATGTCCAGATCATCATTATTTTCTCAACACACAATTGTTGGCAGACAATTTTAAAGCATGCTATCCCACATTTGTTCACGGAAAATCCGACAACAATTGTCCGATGGAGCATACAAACGGTCGGATTTTCCGACAGCAGCCTGTCATCACACAGTTCCCGTCAGATAATCCGATCGTGTGTATGAGGAATTAGTCTATAGGGTTCAATATTGAGTTGGCCCACCTTTGAAGCTGCAAAGGGTGGGCCAGCTCAATATTGAACCCTACAGACTAACACTGGGATGCCATTAAAGTGCATGTAAAGGCAGGCGTCCCAATGCGTTTGGCAATATAGTGTATACATTATGCATTCACATCAGTCCCTCCCTCAAGGAGCTTACAATCTAAGGTCTCTCTAATTCACATTCATACATACACATGCTAGGGCCAATTAACCTAACAGAATCTCTTTGGAGTATGGGAGAAAACCCACACAGGCACAGGGATTACATGCAAATTCCATGCAGGTTGTGCCGTGGTTGGGATTCGAACCCGAATGCTGCCAGGCGGAGGTGCCAACCACTTAGCCACTGTTGGCCATAATCATAGCTCTGTAAGTCTAATTTAAGCTAAGGTGTCATCTGGTGTTGGAGCTTAGACAAGGGGATGACATCATGGCTCCCACCATGTGACAGTGTTCAGGCCTGGACATGCTCCCCCATATCCAAAAGCCCACTCCGTTAACCAGGGCTCTGACAGTGCTAGTTGTGTTGGATACAATGATGTATATGAGTTCATTACAACTGCATCCTCATCTGTAGATATAACAAGGCCCCAGGTCAGTGTAACATTGGGCCTTCGGATATTAAAGAAGGGCATGTTTAAAGCCTAATTCCAGGCACAACCTTTTTTCAAAGAGGAATTCCAAAAATGGATACTTTATACATACAGTAGTTATATTGGTCCAGCTTGGACCAATGTAACTATGTGTATACCATGTCGTTAAAAGCTTGAAATCACCAAAGTAGACACTGCAACCCTAGTGATCTCTGCTTGCTTTTGGGTCCCATGCTGAGCGGCTGCCTAAGGTAAGGTGACCAGATTTTTCAAATGAAATCGGCGACATATTTTCTTTTTTACTAGTAATGGTGGCAATCAGCGACTTTCTGCCCGTCGCTGCCCATCACACAGCCTGTCAAGTCTTACTTTCCGGGCCCCGGCTACTACTGGGTGGGGAGCAGAGGAAGATCACACCGCCAGGGAAGGCAAGGAGATAAGCAGGCAGGTGGCTGGCCGGGACATGAGCCAAGGCAGGAGAACATGCGAGTGGAGCTGAAGAAATATTCCCTCCACCCTGACCAGCACATGATCATCACAAAGGGGCACAGATAATGGAAAAAAATACACCCCCTAAGCTAGTAGGAGCGGGGGGTGTAATTCTGAACTCTTTTTCTTTTTATTCAGCACTGACTGTCTTTGAAATTGCCCCAGCCCCTGATCAAATCCAATCCGGGGACAAAACCGGGGACAGACTTGTTTCAGGGACAGTGTCCTCAATCCGGGGACTGTCCCCAGAAACCGGGGATGTCTGGTCACCCTAGCCTAAGGTAAACTATACAGTATACAAAATATCCATACCTGGAATTGTTCTTCAAATTTTGGATAGAGCTCGGAGGAGTTAGAACATAAACCTGATTTCTATTGCTGTCGTGACCCCTCTGGGGAGATTTCCCTTCAAATCCTGTGTTGTCATCAGGTCAAGAAGTAAGGATATTCTCTACATCAGAATCATAAATGATAAATGCATATTTTTGTTTAGGAGAATGGGAAAAGGGTAGAACACTTTTGTTTTTTGCCATTTCCTTGTTGAGCAAGTTTTATTCACACCCTGACCGCAACTGAGGGGAAATCGTTCCAATAGCAATACAGACAACCAAAAAAATCCTGTTGGATTATAATGCTTCCTCGATGTATCCAAAAATTAATACAATCTTTTGGCTGGACTTGGACTTTAAATATTTAGTACAAACTGCCAGAAATCTGTCACATTTCTTCTCTCTCATTGGGGAAGATTTACTAAGACTGGGAGATGCAAAATCCGGTGCTGCTCTATATAGAAATCAATTCGCTTCCAGGTTTGTGGCGCTCAGCAAAAACATAGTGAATAAATGTAGCTAATTGTCTGAGAACCCCTACATTTATTGTGGAACCTCATCATGTGTGTGGCCCATCATGGTACCAAAGTCCCCTTACTTTTCTACTGTTTCACATTGTTCTGACAGAGGCATTGCTCGTGTAGCGGCCTCACCCCATCTCCTTTGTCTAGGGGTATGTTACACGACAGGGTGAGATGCGCTACGGCCCATGTCCTCCCCATAGCTGTGGGCGAGGTGAAGGCCAGTACCAGATATTTCCTCGGGCCTATGTGCTTTTGTCTGGAATACAGTCCTGCTGTGTCAACACTTCCCTCTGCTCCCATTAACCAGAGTTCCACACACCGATCACAGTCCAACTCTTGCTTTATTGTACATCTCACAATAAACAGTGCTTCAGTAGCCAACTGGTTGCGACTTGATAACATTTTGATACAGGGAATGAGCAGGTCGAGGCACTATCCTGGTTATTAACTAAACCACTGCGATCTCGCCAGCGGTTACTATAGCATTCAGCTAGAAAGGACTTAGAATCTGAGAGTCTCTACCAGCGACTCAAGAGAACATAGATAGGAGTACCTTCGCTGCGTCGCGGCCCCTGTCAGGGGAAGATGTCCCTCCAAGGGAGTTACCAGAGGCCCATCTGTCACTGGGTTGATGCTGCTCCAGACTCTCCGGACGGGTAACCTCCCCGGCCTCCTCACCTCAGACATGGGCCCCATCCACCTCAGGGACCCTCGGACGTCTCCACCCTCGCGGGATCCAGTCAAAGTCACTGGACCCCAGGCCTCCTAGTTTAGTACCTCACCCCAGGCTGAAGGTGCCTGGGATGGACTCCAACTCCATTCCGGTCAGGCCTAGGGCGCCTGGGCTGGAATCTAGAACCGCCCGCACCCAGGCCTAAGGTGCCTGGGCGCGTGAAGAAGATCCTCCTGAAGACCTCGTGGTAAGGGCGTCTCCCCCTTTTATCTCCTCCCATCGACACCACTGCAGGTTCCCCGCCCTCGCCGTACCATCTCCGGAAAGGGACAAAAAGGGTAGCACTATCATGGCAAATCTACCTTGAGCCTCCAGGTACCCCGCCACCCAGAGGCCAAAGAGATTATTACACCATCCAATCCTCCACGAACACAAATGGTCCACTATTCCCATACTTACAAACCTGGGTGTCCCACCTAAATTTAGAGACCCCGCTACACTTGCAAGCTGTATCCTACATATTTAAAACATACAATATAAACACAGTAAGCTTGTCATCTAAGTTATTGTGTAATCTCTTTTTATGTGTTCAGTACCTAATAAAACATATTTCAGTAGCAGGTGTGAATCAGAACTTGGCAGTGATTTTTATTCCTTAGGGAGGCAGAAGGAACTGTGAAAAGTAATATAAAACAAAATCTGCTAGCTAAATATCACAATTAAATGTCTTATAAAAAAGACAAACAAACAGTTCCCTTAACTGTACTGCAGTGGAATAAATGGAATGTGTATTTGCTATGTTGTGCGCTCAGATGTTCAAAGCCATTTTGTTTTAGGAGGAGGGTAATAAATGTAACCTACTGTATAAAAGTCATAGGACTTTGGGTCTGGGGTACAGAGGGCACATAACTGACTAGGGATGAGCTTCGAGTTCGAGTCAAACCCATGTTCGACTCGAACAGCGCCTGTTCGGTTGTTCGCCGAATTGCCAACATTATGGGCCGTTCGCGTCAAATTTGAGTGGCGCGTCACGGCCCATAGTTCACTGCGGCATCGCAGTGCATTGCTGGCTGATGATTGGCCAAGCATGCACTATGACCCGCATGCTTTGGCCAATCACAGCGCGCAAAAAACAGAGAGCCATAATTGGCCAAAGCCAGGGCCAAAGTCGGCGTTAGGCATAAAAAAACGGGAAGCGTTAAAAAACGCTTAATAACGCTAAACGCGATTGCAATTGCGTTTTTGAGCTCCGAAGTTTTAAAAAAAAAAAAAAAGGACAAAAAATGTATACAATAACATGGACAGGCGTTTTTAAGCTGTAAAAAACGCGGCTGTAAAACCGTCCGTGTGCATGAGGCCTTAAAGATGATGTTACTCCCAGTAAATAGATACCTAAAATGTCACACTTGTGGAATGGCAGCAAACTACAATACTGTTATGCCTTGTACACACGATCGGATTTCCAATGGAATAAAATCTGATGTAATTTTCCGTCGGAATTCCGATGAAGCTGGCTTCCATCAGTCTTGCATACACACTGTCAGACTAAATTCCGACCATCCAAAACGCAGTGACGTAAAACACTATGACGAGCCGAGAAAAATTAAGTTCAATGCTTCCGAGCATGCGTCGACTTGATTGTGAGCATGCGTGGATTTTTCTCCGATGGAATTCCACCCAGACGATCGGAATTTCGGACTTTTTTTCCATCGAAAAAATTTAAAACAAGTTCTATTTTTTTACTCCGATGGAAAAAAGTCCGATGGGGCCCACACACGATTGGAATTTCCGATGAAACAAGTCCATCGGATTTTATTCCATCGGAAATCCGATCGTGTGTACAAGGCATTACAGTAAAATACTTTTATAACATAACGCTCAAGTGATATATTTGAATTAATCACTAATCTTACATAAATAATATACTTTTCCTTCTTTCACTTTCTGGCCGGCTTCCCAGTTTTCTTCCCTATATAAGACATGCTCAGTGCTGCCCGCGTTGTCTGAACAACTTCCCAATTCTCTGAGTCCCTGTTTGCTAGTGTTTTGTGTATTCAGTGTCTGACTTCCCGTGTACTGACCCCAACTTCATCTTCCATTTGTGCTAGTCTGCCACCCACCCTGAACTCGGCTTGTATACCGCACCTTCTTTTGTCTCCTGCCATTTGTACTCTGCACACGTTGGTGGTGTTCGTATCGTCAGCTGGGCTTACTTGGGGGCAGCGACCTGATTCCAGCTGGTGCAAGTCCATCCCCACCATCAGGGCCCTGGTGAATAAGCATGCTGGGGCTTAGAGTCTGTATTCATATATATATATATATTGAACATATGAGCAGCTGCAAAGTAAATCTAATAGGTGGATTTACTAAAGGCAAATAGACCTGGTATGTTGTAAGTACAGTTGCTCCAAAGCTTAGTAAATGAGGTGAAAGTTCACTTTGCACAGAATACCCAATCACATGTGTAGCGGCCTCACCCCATCTCCTTTGTCTAGGGGTATGTCATACGACAGGGTGAGATGCGCTACAGCCCATGTCCTCCCCATAGCTGTGGGTGAGGTGAAGGCCAGTACCAGATATTTCCACGGGCCTATGTGCTTTTGTCTAGAATCAAGTCCCGCTGTGCCAATACTTCCCTCTGCTCCCATTAACCAGAGTTCCACACACCGATCACAGTCCAACTCTTGTTTTATTGTATATCTCACAATAAACAGTGCTTCAGTAGCCAACTGGTTGCGACTTGATAACATTTTGATACGGGGAATGAGCAGGTCGAGGCACTATCCTAGTTGTCAGCTAAACCACTGCGATCTCGCCAGCGGTTACTATAGCCTTAGCTAGAAAGGACTTAGAACTTGAGAGTCTCTACCAGTGACTCAAGAGAACGTAGATAGGAGTACCAAGGCTGCGTTGTGGCCCCTGTCAGGGGAAGATGTCCCTCCAAGGGAGTTACCAGAGGCCCATCCGTCACTGGGTTGATGCTGCTTCAGACACTCCGAATGGGTAACCTCCCCGGCCTCCTCACCTCAGACATGGGCCCCATCCACTCCAGGGACCCTCGGACCTCTCCACCCTCGCGGGACCCAGTCGAAGTCACTGGGCCCCAGGCCTCCTAGTTTCGTACCTCACCCCAGGCTGAAGGTGCCTGGGATGGACTCCAACTCCATTCCGGTCAGGCCTAGGGCGCCTGGGCCGGAATCCGGAACCGCCCGCACCCAGGCCTAAGGTGCCTGGGCACGTGAAGAAGATCCTCCTGAAGACCTCGTGCTTAGGGCGTCTCCCCCTTTTATCCCCTCCCATCGACACCACGGCAGGTTCCCCGCCCTCGCCGTACCATCTCCGGAAAGGGACAAAAAGTGTAGCACTGTGACGGCCAATCTACCTTGAGCCTACGGGTACCCCGCCACCCAGAGGCCAAAGAGATTATTACACCGTCCAATCCTCCACGAACACAAATGGTCCACCATTCCCATACTTACACACCTGAGTGCCCTACCTAAATTTAGGGACCCCGCTACACATGCAAGAAAAATAAAAAAACAGCATTTTTGCTTGCACATAATTGGATGATGCAAGTCAGTAGAGCTTCCCCTCATTTACTAAATGTTTCATCGAGGGCAAGCTTTATTGGGGATGGTATCTATTGGAATAACCTGGGGCATTCTTACCCTAGGATGGGGGTCATATGCCCTATATAAGAAGAGAATCCCAGTTACCTGATCAAAGAGCCCCATATGTTCAGGAAGGATTGTTTGAGCTGGAGGAAAAAGAAGGGAAACACCTAGGAGAGGGATATTATAGGAAAAAAGGATAGAGGATTCCAGATGGACCCATAATAATATTTACTTGCCTCTTGATAGCACCCTGTTATTAATTAAGAACTTGTTAACACGAAAGGTCGCAACCCTTTTAAGTTGGGCATCCTTCTCTCCAATTTCTAATCACCAGACCTCTCCTCCATACCTTCCCCATCCCCTCTGTCCTAGTCATAGTTACATAGTAGTTACATAGTAAGGTTGAATAAAGACACTAGTCCATCCAGTTCAACCTGAGTGAGTGTCTACAATTCTCCGTATCCCTGTACATTGGAGTCCCTACCCTCAAGGAGCCCACAATCCAAGGTCCCCAACTCAAATTCATATACAAGGGCCAATTTTGGACGGAAAACAAATAACCTACCAGCATGTCTTTGGAGTGTGGGGGGAAACCGGAGTACCCGGAGGAAACCCACGCAGGCACAGGGAGAACATGCAAACTCCAGGCAGATAGTGTCATGGTTGGGATTCAAACCAGCGACCAATTTTACTGCTAGGCGAGAGTGCTATCCACTACACCACTGTGCCGCCCACAGAGTCCTTCTCTTTTTCCTTCCTATTTGCTTCTACCTCGAAGAAGCCAGTTACTTTCAGTTATGAGGAAGATCAGCCTTGTACAATCCCTAATCTACATATATTGTACCAACCATTATTAATGTCAGAAGGCAGTCCTGCCGAATGGACATATTTAATAATATTGTGCCATGGAATTGGATTCTCAAACAGTACGATATGTTTTATACGTATCCGTTGTCAAAATCACAAGACTGAAAATCCCACTCTCTTCTGTCTGTAAGTTGTAAAATACAAATATAATATTTTATTACGGGGGCACAAAGAAAATGCTTGCAGTCATCTCTGCTGGCCACCTCTTCCCTGAATGTGTTAGGTATATGGAGATACGTGCTACAGACACCACTTATAAGAGGGAAATCAGTTGTGATTTCCCAAGGTTTTCCAACAGCTGTTACCTCTGATGAGCTTTGGTGTGTCTGAAGGGAACCCATAGTCATTAGATTATTGCTGTCAGAAAACTGTCTCTGAATGTCTATGAATCTATCAAGAGAAGATAAATTAAATTTACATCCCAAGACCTTTAGCAACAACTCTGATGTAATAAGGAAAAGAGAACAGAAATAAATAAACCCTTTTATTGCATTGCAGCTGCTTTGCAAAGATTTTAAGTCCTAAACTTTGCCAATAGCAAGGCCTGGGCAGGTCTTCAGGGAAGCCAAGGAACACACCTGCTTGACTCTCTATGGCGTAACAAACTTCATTGTAGTGAACAGTCCCTCTTATCAACAGCTGGTCCCCTTGGAACTCATCTGGGCCTAAGCTTGTTTTTATAACAGTTATGCCGCGTACACACGGCCGTTTTTCTCGTAGAGAAAAACGAAAATTTTTCCTTTCGACGAGAAAAACGATCGTCTGTGGGCTTTCTGACATTTTTTTCGACGAGAAAAACGGCATTAAAAACGACGAGAAAAATTAGAACATGTTCAACATGTTTTCCGCCCACACACGGTCGTTTTTTTCGACCAAAAAAAAAATGACATTTAAAACGGCCGTGTGTGGGGGGGAACAAGCTGCTCCTCGTTTTTCACGTCGATTTTCTCGACGGTGTTTTCACCGTCGAAAAAATCGATCGTGTGTACGCGGCATAAGCACTGAAATTTCCCTTGCAGAGCCCAAACTCCCAGCAGACAGATCTGGTATCATGCACATTAACCACTTCAGCCCCAGAAGAATTTCCTGACCTAGCCATGTTTTGCAATACAGCACTACGTCACTTTAACTGACAATTGAGTGGCCGTGCAACGTTGTACTCAAACAAAATTGATGTCCTTTTTTTCCCACAAATAGAGCTTGCTTTTGGTGATATTTTATCACCAATATTTAGTTTTATTTAAAAAAAACAAAAAAAATATGGTTTTCCTTAGTTTAGGCCGATTTGTAATCTTCTACATATTTTTTATAAAAAGAAACGCAATAGGCGTATATTGATTGGTTTGCGCAAACGTTAGAGCGCTTACAAAATAGGTTATTGATTTATGGCATTTTTATTATTATTATTTTTTTACTAGTAATGGCGGCGATCTGCGATTTATATCGGGACTGTGACATTGCGGCAGACAGATCGAACACTTTTAACACTTTATTTAAACCATTGACATTTATACAGCGATCAGAGCTATAAATAGCCACTGATTACTGTATAAATGCCACTGGGAGGGAAGGGGTTAACACTAGGTTGGTGATCAAGGGGTTAAATGTGTTCCCTCACTGTGTGTTCTAACTGTGGGGGGATGGGACTGACAATACTAGGAACACACAATCTGTCTCCTCTCCCCTGACAGGATGTGGATTTGTGTGTTTACACACACAGATCCACGTTCCTGCTCTGCCACGAGCGATCGTGGATGCCCGGTGAACATCGCGGCCACCAGGCCCATGCATCAGCTCCTCAGTGGGGGCAAATTACTGGGGACACATTAGGGCAAATTATGTTGGGGCAGCAGGGGGCATTACATGTGGGGGCAGTAGAGCACATTATGGGACACAGTAGGGCACATTACATGGGGAGGCAGCAGTGCACATTTAGGGGGATCAACAGGGCACATTATGGGGCACAGCAAGGCGTATTGTATGGGAGCAAGAGGGCACAGCAGGCAGGAAAGCACATTATGGGGCACAGCAGGACATATTACATGGGGACAGGAGGGCACATTATAAGGCACACAGCAGGGAACATTATAGGGCACAGCAGGGTATATTATATGAGAGTAGGAGAACACATTATTGGGCACATTATAGGGCAAATGTGGGCATGTCCCTGTTACATTTTCTTTAGTGCAGCTGAGCCCAAAGACCCAAAGCTGTTAACCACACAGCGCTGGAAATTTAGCAACAGGAAGATAACAGAGGACAGGACAACACTGCATTTAAAGTGGTTATCTGTGGGCTCAGCTGAACTAAAGATAATCTGTGAATGGGGAGAGTGTGATCAGTCATATTATTCTCTCCCCCATTCACAAATCGTGTTATAGGCAGTGTAATCAATGGAAATGAGGGGGGTGGGCGTGTCCCCATCAGGTTTTATTTAGTGCAGCTAAGCCCAAAGACCCAAAGCTGGTAACCCCACAGCGCTGGAACTTTAGCAGCAGGAAGAGAACAGAGGACAGGACAACTCTGCAGTAGGGATGAGCCGAAAACCTCCCGGTTCGGTTCGCAGCAGAACATGCGAACAGGCAAAAAATTTGTTTGAACACGCAAACACCGTTAAAGTCTATGGGACACGAATGTGAAAAATCAAAAGTGCTAAATTTAAAGGTTAATATGCAATTAATTGTCATAAAAAGTGTTTGAGGACCTGGGTCCTGCCCCAGGGGACATGTATCAATGCAAAAAAAAGTTTTTAAAACTGCAGTTTTTTCGGGAGCAGTGATTTTAATAATGCTTAAAGTGAAACAATAAAAGTGAAATATTCCTTTAAATTTCGTACCTGGGGGTGTGTATAGTATGCCTGTAAAGTGGCGCATTTTTCCCGTGTTTAGAACAGTCCCTGCACAAAATGACATTTCTAAAGGAAAAAGTCATTTAAAACTACTCGCGGCTATAATGAATTGTCGGGTCCCGGCAATACAGATAAAAGTCATTGAAAAAAACGGCATGGGTTCCCCCCCCAGTCCATTACCAGGCTCTTTGGGTCTGGTATGAATATTAAGGGGAACCCCGAACCAATTTTTTTTTTTAAATGTGTGGGGGTCCCCCCAAATTCAATATCAGGCCCTTCAGGTCTGGTATGGATATTAAGGGAACCCTGCGCCAAAATGGAAAAAAAATGGCGTGGGGTTCCCCCCAAAAATCCATACCAGACCCTTATCTGAGCACACAACCTGGCAGGCCGCAGGAAAAGAGCAGGGGACGAGAGAGTGCCCCCCCTCCTGAACTGTACCAGGCCACATGCCCTCAACTGTTGATGGGGACAAGGGCCTCATCCCCACAACCCTTGCCCGGTGTGGGGGTCTGCAGGTGGGGGGCTTATCGGAATCTGGAAGCCCCCTTTAACAAAGGGGACCCCCAGATCCCACCCCCCTATGTGAATTGGTAACGGGGTACATTGTACCCCTACCATTTCACAAAAAAAGTGTCACAAATGGTAAAAAAAAACACAGACATAGCTTGGGACAAGTTCTTTATTAAAAAAAAAAATAAAAAATTCCGGCGATGTAATCTATTCTCGAGCGAAGGATACAGAGAAAAAAAAACGCAGACATGGGAGGCGCCCGCCGAATGACGCTAGCCCCGCCGTGACAGCTCTTAAATAGCTGAGGGCGGGGCCACCCGCGTTGATGGGGAAACCCCTGTTGCGTCAAAGGGGGGTGGGGTCACCCGTACATGTCACTGGGTAACCCTGCGGTGTTTCCCTGTTGCGTCAGAGGGGGGCGGGGTCGCACGTGACGGGTGACCCTGCCCTCAGCTATTTAAGAGCTGTCATGGGGGGGCTAGCGTCATTCGGCGGGCGCCTCCCATGGAGGTGGATCGTGTTGTTTTTATTTTTTCCCTCTGTATCCTCCGCTCGAGAATGGATTACATTGCTGGAATTTTTTTTTCTTTTTTTTTTTTTTTTTTTAATAAAGGACTTATCCCAAGCTGTGTCTGTGTGTTTTTTTTACCATTTTTGACACTTTTATTAAAATAATACCTGGTGGTTATACCTTAAAGGTTCTTGATTTACGGTATATACTCGAGTATAAGCCGAGTTTTTCAGCACATTTTTTTGTTCTGAAAATGCCCCCCTCGGCTTCTACTCGAGTCACCTTTTTGTGCCTGATCTCCCGGATTTTGAGGATCTGGTACCGGCCTGCCTGCCCAAACTTGACACACATGTAGCCCCACTCTCCCTCTACAAGTGTGCAAAGTTTGTTGTCCGGGGGACCTACGGCCGGGGAGCACCGATTTTTCAAAGCCGGGCACCCCTTCCATAGACTCTCTCATGTTTAAACTGTCATTTCTCTGGTGACTTTTGGGACCCGGTACTGGCCGGTCTTAGGTCCCCTGGATCCGGAACTTGGCACACATATAGCCCCATTTCTCCTCTATAAGTGTACAAAGTGTGTTGTCTGGGGGACCTACGGCCAGGGAGCACCGATTTTTCAAAACCGGGCACCCCTTCTGTAGACTCCCATGTTAAATGTCAGTCTAGTCATGGACACAGTGAGGCAAAGTGAGGCACAGTTAAGCCTCGTACACACGACCGAGTTTCTCGTCTAAAAATGACAAGAAACTTGCTGGCAGAGCTTTCTTGCCGAGTAAATCGGTCGTGTGTACGCGGCTATCAGGTTTCTCGTCAAGAAAACTGACAAGAATCTCAACGAGAAAAATAGAGAACCTGCTCTCTATTTTCTCGTTGAGATTCTTGTCAGCAGGTTTCTCAACGACAAAATTGTATGTGTGTACACTTCCTCCGGGAAGCCCGCGCATGTTCGAAATGACTTTGACGCATGCGCGGTACCTTCCTAGGCATAGGTAGGGTGTAGCAAGATGGCGGCGACGGCATCGAATGTGACTAACGCACGCTCGTCGTAGTCGATTTTGTCACCGCGTTCGCTCCATTCAAAGAACCGCAGGTTCGAGATTCTTGGACAAGAAACTTGTCCCGGCCGAGCGTCTGTACACTCGGCCGGGACAAGTTTCTCGTCCAAGAATCTCGTCAAGAAAAACGACGTGTTTTTTCTTGACGAGATTCTCAGTCATGTGTATGAGGCTTGAGGCTTGCAGATGGACGCCCTAGGCTTATACTTGAGTCAATACGTTTTCCCAGTTTTTGTGGTAAAATTAGGTGCCTTGGCTTATATTCGGGTCGGCTTATACTCAAGTATATACGGTATGTTATAATATGAGAAAATAAATTTGTGCTCCTGCCTTGTCGCTTTGTCACACAAGCTTCTGATGGAGATGCCAAGTGTCCATATCAACACATTTTAAAAAGGCATGAAAAGAATGAGCAGATGAACATATGTTCCTATATATATGAAGAAGATGCAGAGAGACTGCAGACGATGAGTTGCAACAAAAGATGAAAAAAATTAAAACAAGTCATTTATTTTGAAAAGGTGTTTATCTTGCACAATACTTAAGCAAACTTACTGTCTTTCATTAAGAGTATACATCTACTTTAAAGTGGTTGTAAACTCTCTAAAAAACAAACAAAAAAAAAACCTGCAAGACAAAGGCATAATGAGCTAGTATGCATTGCATACTAGCTCATTATGAAATACTTACCTTAGAACAAAGCTGTTGCAGCGGTCCCCACACACCGATGTGACCGGTGACATCTCTCCCGGAGTTATTTCCGGGTTCGCGGGTTTGCAATGACGTCACTCCCGCGCATGTGTGCGGTTGCTGCTGGTCACGGTACAGCTCCTGAAGAAACGGCACGAGCGAGCTGTTTCTTCAGTGTGCATGTGCCAATGACGTCGGCACATGAGGATATAGTGAATATTTCCCAAACGGTGCAAGTTTAGGAGATATTCACGTTACCTACAGCTAAGCTTTACTATAGGCTTACCTGTAGGTAAAAGTGGTAGTAAAGGGTTTACAACCACTTTTAATATTTAACACAGAGCTTTTATACACATCTATGTACATCCATCAGTTTAATGTTTCTGAAGTGTAAAGATCTGTGATCGGTATTCAGGATTTACAAGGCCTGATCACAGCGAAAATGTTATACTTCTTTACATGAGCCACTAATTTTGATGCTATGCAAAATATACATAAAGTAAAATCAGATGCACATTCACATAAAATTGATCATAAGCAATAAATCATTTTCATGGCTGAACATTCAGCAATAAAATGTGTACATGCTAACAAATTTGTGTCACACAGACACATTCTGGAAAAATCATGGCAAACTGAATTCTGGTGGTAATATAGAAAAGAGATTGCATATTGGGGAATGGGATCTTCATTTAGAGAGAGAGGGCAGGGGCGGTGGAAGAATAATGGTGGAAAACTGGAAGACAGATTTACTCATAGTTCAGCAGGTAAATGGAATGACTAAAGCTTGGACAGAATACCATTGCTAAAAAAAATTGAGTGGTAGAGCGGGATATTTAATTTGGAAGAACAGCAGGACAACTAGATGTTGGAAGAGGAGGCAATTAACCGCTTGCCGACCAGCTGCCGCAGTTTTACTGCGGCAACATGTCTCGGCTGTGCAAAACAACGTTATGTTATGTCACTTCGCCCTGTGGCCACTAGGGGCGCGCACCCGTTGCTCACCCCGGAGCCGATGCGAGTGCCCGGCGGGCGTGATGACCGCCAGGCTCCCGCGTTCGCTCGTGACAGAGCGAGGACCGGGAGCTGTGTGTGTAAACACACAGCTCCCGGGTCTTTCAGGGGAGAAATGACTGATCGTCTGTTCATACAAAGTATGAACAGCGATTTGTCATTTCCCCTAGTAGGTCCCATCCCCCCCAACAGTTAGAATCACTCCCTAGGACACAATTAGCCCCTTGATCGCCCCCTAGTGTTAAGCCCTTCCCTGCCAGTGATATTTTTACAGTAACCAGTGCATTTTTATAGCACTGATCGCTGTAAAATTGTCAATGGTCCCAAAAATGTGTCAAAAGTGTTCGATCTGTCCGCCATAATGTCAGAGTCCCGATAAAAATCGCAGATTGCCGCCATAACTAGTAAAAATAATAATAATAATAAAAATGCCATAATTCTATCCCCTATTTTTTAGACGCTATAACTTTTGCGCGAACCAATCAATATACGCTTATTGCGTTTTTTTTTTTTTTTACCAAAAATATGTAGAAGAATACATATCGGCCTAAACTGAGGAAAAAAATTGTTATTTAAAAAAAAAAAAATTGGGATATTTATTATAGCAAAAAGTAAAAGATATTGTGTTTTTTTCAAAATTGTCGCTGTTCTTTTGTTTATAGCGCAAAAAATAAAAACCGTAGCGGTGATCAAATACCACCCACCAAAAGAAAGCTCTATTTGTGGGAAAAAAAGGATGCAAATGTTGTTTGAGTACAACGTCGCACGACCGCGCAATTGTCAGTTAAAGCGACAGAGTGCAAAATTGTAAAAAGTGCTCTGGTCAGGAAGGAGGTAAAATCTTTCGGGGCTGAAGCGGTTAAATACAGAAAATGGTACAAAATAGGAGTATTTTCCATGGACAGTAATGGCTATCTGACATTATATAAAAAGAGAACCACTTGCAAAACAGCTAGAAAACCTGGATGGGTAAGAAATGCACTGAAACAGCATTCTTAATAAATGTCAATAAAATATCTATAGGTTCTATTGCTAGATATACGTTTTAATCTAAACAGTAAAGGAAATCATATGCACAGACAAGGGAAAAATACGTTTCTATTGCTGACAATTAGGGATGAGCTTCGAGTTCTAGTCGAACCCATGTTCGACTCGAACATCGCCTATTCGGCTGTTCACCGAATTTCAAACATTATGGGCCGTTCGGGCCAAATTCGAGTGGCGCGTCACGGCCCATTATTCACTGCGGCATCGCAGTGCATTGCTGGCTGATGATTGGCCAAGCATGCACTATGACCCGCATGCTTTGGCCAATCACAGCGTGCAAAAAACAGAGAGCCATAATTGGCCAAAGCCAATGTGTGCACCTAAAGCTTACCTCTACAATTGCTGGTGTTCTGAAACAAATACAGGCAGGGATCTGCAGTATTTTGCTTTAGTGTCCTTTGCACAGTGTGCACTTAAAACTTACCACTACTATTGCTGGTGTTCTGATACAAATACAGGCAGGGATCTGCAGTATTTTGCTTTAGTGTCCTTTGCACAGTGTGCACCTAACGCTTACCTCTACAATTGCTGCTGTTCTGATACAAATACAGGCAGGGATCTGCAATATTTTGATTTAGTGTCCTTTGCACAGTGTGCACCTAAAGCTTACCTCAATACAATTGCTGGTGTTCTCATACAAATACCACAGGCAGGGAGCTGCAGTATTTTCAGTTAGTGTACTGTGTCCTCTGCACAGTGTGCAACTAAAGCTAACTGAAGTCAATTGCTCGTGTTCTCATACTAATAATACTACAGGCAGGCAGTTGATTCTGCTAGCTGTAGTATAATCAGTATATACATACATCCCAGCTTTGTGCAGCTACATCTCCCTGCAGGCCATTATTATGTCTGGAAGGCAAACAAGGAAAGGCAGACACTCACGAGCCAATAAAAGAGGGCAAGCAGGCTCTGTGTCTAGAGGCAACAGTGCTGGTCATGGACACGGTGCATCCTCATCAGCACATGGCCATGGGACAAGCTTGTCCTTCTTTTCGGCAGCTGGCCATGTTGAGCCGCAACATGCCGAAGACTTGGTAGAGTGGATGACCAAGCCGTCCTCATCCTCCTCATCCTCTTTCACCCAGGCTCAGGGTACTTTGTCTGGCAAAGCAGCTGCCAAAATGGCCTCTTCCCTCGGCTCAATGGCATCAGTCACTCCTTCCCTAGCCCCACCATGTCCTCCTGAGGAGTCCCCTGAACTGTTTGACCACAGTGTTGGGTACATGCTACAGGAGGATGCCCAGCGTTTTGGAGGCTCCGATGATGGTACCCAGCTAGAGGAAGACAGTAACGTGAGCCCAGAGAGAGGAGGTGCCCAACAAGGACAGCAATCTGGCAGTCATGTTCCCCCAGCTGCAGCATACTGCCAGATTTGCTCCAGTGATGAAGAGGGAGGGGATGATGAGGTCACTGACTCCACGTTGGTGCCTGATAGCAGAGAGGAGGAGGAGGAAGAGGAAGAGGAGGAGGAGGAGGCACATCTCCAACGAGGCAGGATGCCCTCCAGGGGCCAGCTTAAGGGCAGCCAACCAACTGCATCACACCGCTGTGATCCGCATGTTCAGGGCGCTGCTGTCTCTGCGCGTTATTCCCAAAGTTCTTTGGTGTTGCCCTTTTTTCAGACGTGTGCAGCAGATCGCATCGTTGCTATTTGCAACATATGTCTGAAGCATATCTCGCGTGGCCAAAACATGAGCCGCTTGGGCACCACGTGCTTGACCAGACATATGTCGACCTGCCATGCAGTCCGTTGGCAAGCATACAAAAAAGACCCACACCAAAGAACAAAGCAGACCTCTCCTTTCTCCTCATCAGCTGGGATCTACAACCCCACTATACCTTCTGTCCTCTCTGAAACCTGCACTGAAAGGAATGAAGGTGTAGAAGTAGGTGTGTCACAGCCAAGTACTTGCGGGCAATCTGCTATCGGTACACCAATGTCAGATTGTACCAGGCAAATTTACCTGACCCAGCTGCTGAACCGCCGAAAGAAGTTCGCTCCCAGCCATCCACATGCCCAGCTGTTGAATGCTCGCTTGGCTAAATTACTAGCACTTCAACTGCTGCCTTTTCAGTTGGTAGGCTCTGCCCCCTTCCGTGAGTTTGTGGAATGTGCGGTTCCTCAGTGGCAGTTTCCACTTTTTCTCATGGATGGCCATTCCGGCTCTCTACCGGCATGTGGAAGGCAATGTCTTGGCCTCGCTGGACAGGGCAGTCAGCGGTAAGGTGCATATTACCGCTGACTCATGGTCCAGCAGGCCTGGCAGGTACCCAGGCTTACAGGAGGTCCTGAAGTAGGCCAGGAAACTCTGTGGGCATTTCCGCCGGTCATATAATGCCAGTGCTCGGCTGGCTGACCTGCAAAAGGAATACAACCTTCCCAAGAACCGCCTAATCTGTGACATGCCCACCAGGTGGAACTCTACGTTGGCCATGCTGCAGCGGCTGCACACACAGCAGAGGGCCATCAGTGAGTATCTGTTGCAATATGGCACCAGGACAGGGTCAGGGGAGCCTGGATTTTTTTTCCCCACGCCAGTGGGCCATGATCAGGGATGCATGCACTGTCCTGGCACCATTTGAGGAGGCCACGAGGATGGTGAGCAGTGACAGTGCATGCATCAGTGACACTGTCCCTCTTGTCCACCTGTTGGAGCACACACTGCATGGAATAATGGACAGGGCACTTGAGGCAAAACAGAGGGAGGAAGAGGAGGACTTCCTTACCTCTCAAGGCCCCCTTTATCCAGACAGTGTTCCTGCTGGCCCGCCTATCACACAGGAAAACGACGATGAGGAGGGGGAGGATTGTGTCAGCATGGAGGTGGAGCCTAGCACTCAGCATCAGCAGCAGTCTTCAAGGGAGCGAGCCTTCCACCTCAACTGCCTAACAGGCGCCACCACTCTACAAGGAGAAGTCAGAGCTTGCACAGCCATTCCCCCGCGCACTGCAGAGACTTCCGTGGAAGTCGCGAACAAATGGACGGAGGATTCAAAAGCCGAAGATGCTGCTTCGGTCACCACAGATTCCCTACTCCCAGCTCCCAAAAGGAAGGTCGGTTTCACTAAAGCTTCCAGCGGCCGAGATGGAGGACAACCCCTGTGCTTGCCTGGCCCGGATGGATCCAGTGGGAAAATTCCCGGACCTCTATGTTCAAGTGTCGGCCGAGGTAAGCCAGGGAACGGGACTTGGTGTTTTGTTGGAGGTGTCAGGGATCCACAGTTACCGGAGCCCGTGGGAGGGGGTGATTCCACATCTACAGGGAATTACCTACCCGCAGAGGAGTATGACACCTCCGACCTGGAGTCGATCTCCGATGCAGGAGATGATGGACAAATAGATGAACTATTTGAACAGAAGGGTTGGGACAAAGTACCCCTGGCCTCGTCCCGTGCATCTAGGGACTCACCCATGTCTACAGGGGATAGTACACCTCGGCGCCTGAGGAGGGATCCAATCCCCTGCTTGCCCTTCCGCCCCCAGAGTTACCTGCGCCATCTGCTCAGGCGAAGAGAGTGCCGCTTCGGGCACCTACGCCCAGTTTGGAGGTGGTCAAGGCACCTCAGCACCCAGAGTCAATTGTCCTGCCTGGTGAGGGAGACCGCTCCACGATGCCACCCTTGTCCAGGCTACAGAGACTTTTCTGCCAAAAGGTTGCCAGTGAGTAC
>CM055116.1:1160324696-1160547196 GCA_029206835.1 Rana muscosa | reverse complement strand
TGTAGATAGACAGACATAATCCTATATATCTATAGGTAGATGGACAGACATAGTCATATATATCTATATGTAGAAGGACAGACATAGTCCTATATATCTATATGTAGAAGGACAGACATAGTCCTATATATCTATAGGTAGATGGACAGACATAATCCTATATATCTCTATGTAGATAGACAGACATAATCCTATATATCTATAGGTAGATGGACAGACATAGTCCTATATATCTATATGTAGAAGGACAGACATAGTCCTATATATCTATAGGTAGATGGACAGACATAATCCTATATATCTCTATGTAGATAGACAGACATAATCCTATATATCTATAGGTAGATGGACAGACATAGTCCTATATATCTATATGTAGAAGGACAGACATAGTCCTATATATCTATAGGTAGATGGACAGACATAATCCTATATATCTCTATGTAGATAGACAGACATAATCCTATATATCTATAGGTAGATGGACAGACATAGTCCTATATATCTATATGTAGAAGGACAGACATAGTCCTATATATCTATAGGTAGATGGACAGACATAATGCTATATATCTCTATGTAGACAGACATTTACACTGGCAATGCTGTGAAGGGAAGAGTCAGCAGTGGAGGTGAGAGGCAGTTACATATTAATCAGTGTGCAGGGTGTTGGGTGGTGGGGAGTGAGGAGTTGGTTGGGGGGGGGGGGGGGGGGTGTTTGCAGCAGCAGGGCTAGTGGCACACACAGGACTCCAGGACTATGAAATGTGATAATAAGCACAGCTGCTCGGTGCACGGCTCAGCCAATCAGCTGGGGGTAGCAGTGACGTGGCGGCGCTGTGCGTCACACCAATGGAGATTGAGCTGAGTTGGAGGAGAGAAGTTTGAGTAAGAGATAAGGAAGAGAGTGGCCGATCAGCATTGACTCCGACACTGCAGCGTCTCCTCCGCTGAGGACAGTGGACGGATCGGAGCAGAGAGAAGCAGCATTGGCAGGATCTCCCCTGTGCTGGGCTCCACCATTCCTTCCCACCCTCTGCACTAATCCCTCTTCATTTCTCTCTGTGGATACACCAAGCTGACACCATTTCACTGTGGACATTACACCCTCTGTCAGACATGGGAGACATGGGAGACCCTCCAAAAAGTAAGCAGCTTTTTTCTACCCTAGCCGGGATTCGCCTTATTTTCCTAAAATGCAACCCCATGCATGAGCATACCCTGAGCAACACATCGCTGGGACCCTCAGGTTTGGAAATGTTGTGCCTGGAATTTTTTTTTCTATTTTTGTCCGTGCATGCAACATCCTATAATAATACTTTTTTTTTTTTAATATGCAAAAAAAAAAAAAAAAACAGATCCTCCTTCAAGTGAATTTGCAATGTCCCTGGAAATGTCACTCTGGCTACTGGGGGTCACTGTTGGACTTTAGAGGCTCGCTGGCCCTGGTGTCACTTGGTCTTGCTTCTGCAGCCTAGTGATTGGGAGAATATTTTTTATTATTTTCATAGAATTTTTATTTATTTTTTAATATGCAAAAAAAACATAACAAAACAAAACAAAAAAAAGATCCTCCTTCGAGTGAATTTGCAAAGAATTTGCAATGCCCCTGACACTTTGGCTACTGGGGGTCACTGTTGGACTTTAGAGGCTCGCTGACCCTGGTGTCATTTGGTCTTGCTGTTGCAGCCTAATGAATGGGGGGGATAGAATATTTTTTTATTATTTTCATAGAATATTTTTTTTTTATATCTAAAAAAAAAAAACAGATCCTCCTTTGCAATGCTCAAGTCACTTTGGCTACTGGGGGTCACTGTTGGACTTTAGAGGCTCGCTGACCCTGGTGTCATTTGGTCTTGCTGTTGCAGCCTAATGAATGGGGGGGATAGAATATTTTTTTATTATTTTCATAGAATATTTTTTTTTTATATCTAAAAAAAAAAAACAGATCCTCCTTTGCAATGCTCAAGTCACTTTGGCTACTGGGGGTCACTGTTGGACTTTAGAGGCTCGCTGACCCTGGTGTTATTTGGTCTTGCTGTTGCAGCCTAATGAATGGGGGGGATAGAATATTTTTTTTATTATTTTCATAGAATATTTTTTTTTTATATCTAAAAAAATAAAACAGATCCTCCTTTGCAATGCTCAAGTCACTTTGGCTACTGGGGGTCACTGTTGGACTTTAGAGGCACGCTGACCCTGGTGCCACTGTGTTTGGTCTTGTTTCTGCAGCCTAATAATTGGGGGGCATGGAATATTTTTTATCATTTCCACAGAATATTTTTTTTTTAATCTGCAAAAAAATAAATAAAAAAAAAACATTCCTCCTTCAAATGAATTTGCAATGCCCCTGGAAATGACACTCTGGCTACTGGGGGTCACAGTTGGACTTTAGAGGCACGCTGGCCCTGGTGTCACTGTGTTTGGTCTTGTTGCTGCAGCCTAATAATTGGGGGGGGGGGGCATAGAAGGGTGCCCAGCCTATGCCTCCATGATGAGTGTTTTACATGCCACTTGCAAGCCTGTGATTGAACTGACACATGTAATGGTGTGTATGATTTGGGCTGCCAACTTTGACTCCTCTGTTCTTCCTTGACATCATACAGGTTCAATTTATAAAAAAAAAAATCCAAAATTCTACCCTTTCCCCTTAAAACCTTGCCAGAAAAAGGACCAGATCAACCTACCTGATTTTAAAGGTACACTTGCAGATTGCCATTGACAATTCTCAGCTTACACTCCAACATATGATCCGCCTCCTATGTCAACGAGTCAACGATCCTGATGGCATACATCAATTATCTTCCCCCCTCCCAAAAAATAAAGTCAGATCTGTGTTATTTTATTTTATTTTGAAAGCCAGATCAGACACACTCAGAATCCCAGTGCACACCTTAGGAGGAAAAAAATAAAAGAATAATTGGTTTAGCACTGTTTTTTGGTGAAGCTTAATGCTAATTTATTTTTTATTTTTTCTATTTATTTTTTTCCAGAAAAGCGACTAATTTCACTGTGTGTCGGCTGCGGAAATCAAATTCACGACCAATATATACTGAGGGTATCTCCAGACCTGGAATGGCATGCAGCCTGTCTCAAGTGTGCTGAATGCAACCAATATTTAGACGAAACTTGCACGTGCTTTGTTAGGGATGGAAAAACGTACTGTAAAAGGGACTATATCAGGTATGCCCAATTTTTTTTTAAAAAGACCTTTTTCTTTTTACATTTTTTAACATCCTTTTGAATATGTGGAGTATTTTTTTTCTTTTTAATATATATATATATATATATAATATATATATATATATATATATATATATTAGACCTGTTTTTTATAGATTGTATTTTATTACTTTTTATTCTTTTTTTTTTCTTTCTTTCATACATTATTTATTTATTTATTTATTTATTTATCTTAATTCACCCTGCCTGGTGGCTTTGTGCAGGTTTTAGATTTGAATGCTGCTGTGGATCATTGCAATTAAATGTAGATTTGCCTAAAGAAGATACTTTAAACCGTGTATTATTGTTGTATTTAGAAACCCACTGATCTAAATGGGATCACTTTTTCTGTTTTAGATATATGGATTAATAATTCTAGCCAGATTTAGCACATCGTAACAGAATAGTAGAAATAATAATAATACAAATAAAAATAAATTACCTGTATTTTGGGGCAGGGCTGTCTGCCTCTCCTTATCTTATCTGTCCTGATGAATTAGACTGAACAGATCAAATTGCCCATCATTTGGAGGCAAACAATTGGGATATTTAGATAAAGGCAACTGCTTCCTTCCTCACATTTAAATCTGGATGCTGATAAAGAAGTCTAAATAGCAGTTGTGACACAACAGACACCCAAGCAAAACTTCAGCCAATGTTTATCCTGTTTCCTCCAACACCCCTCATCAAGGATGGGTTTACAAAAAATACAAATTACTTCCATTTTTTTTTTTTTTTATAATTTAAACGTTTTATATGTTTGATGATTCCTTAGGCTTATTTTATTTTCCTAAATACTTGAGTTGAAGCAGAACTCTTGTATTATTTATTATCCAAAATTGAAAAGTAGCTGTTACTGTATCCAGTCTAGCTTTATTATTTGTATAAATCAGGAATCTTTTATTTTATTTTTTATTTAATATCTTACAAGTTTAAGGACGATACGTGTTATCTATTTTTTCTTATTATTTGCAGAATTGTGTTTTAAGGTAGAGATGACCAGGCAGTTTAAGGACGATACATGTTATCTATTTTTTTGTATTATTATTTGCAAATTTGTGTTCTATTTACCTATATAGGTAGAGAAGGCCAGGCAGTTTAGGGATGATAGATGTTAGCTTTTTATTATTATTATTATTTGCAGATTTGTGTTTCATTTACCTAAAGGTAGAGATGACCAGGCAGTTTAAGAACGATACATTTTAGCTATTTTTTATTATTATTTGCAGAATTGTGTTTAATTTACCTAAAGATAGAGAGATGACCAGGCAGCTTGTTCACCACACATGTTAGCTATTTTTTATTATTATTATTTGCAGAATTGTGTTTAATTTAACTAAAGATAGAGAGATGACCAGGCAGCTTAAGCACCACACATGTTAGCTATTTATTATTATTATTATTTGCAGAATTGTGTTTAATTTAACTAAAGATAGAGAGATGACCAGGCAGCTTAAGCACCATACATGTTAGCTATTTTTTTTTATTATTATTTCCAGAGTTGTGTTAAATTAACCTAAAGGTAGAGATGATCAGGCAGAACTTTTTAGTATAATTTGATGTTTTTTTCATTATTATTTTGGTTTTCCAGAAATGACTATCATTTTATGAAAAGCAGGACGATGCACGTTGTTTATTTTTTTTGTTTTGTAATTATTATTAATTGTAGAACTTTGTATTTAGCTAAAAATAGAGGCGACCAGGCAGAACCTTTGTATTATGTTTTATTTGATTTTCCTGAAATTTCTAACATTGGAGGGAACATCTTAATTTGAACTTTTACTGAAACATTAAAATGAATTAGTGACCGCTTTTTTTTTGGGGGGGGGTGGGCTGCTATGCCAAGTCTATTTTTCGTCTTATTATATTTTTTATACATTTCTTGTGTCATTTTTTTGGTATGAGTCATGCTTGTCCCTTGTACTCTGAAGGGCGATCAGCATTGCCTGATGTCATTCAATGTTATTATTTTTTTTGTTATTAATTTTTTTTTTGTTCCTTGAAGGACTAGATTTTACTATCAGTTGGTGAGTCAGTCTGTACAATAAATAGAGATGTGAGCAGAGTTGTGATAAGAGCAAGGACTTTGAAGGAGGCACTTGTATAGTAGTGACATTGCTGCTCAGCCTGTACTCAGTGTGTACTCAGTGTGTACGTATCTGCTCTCTCCCGGGCCCCGCAGGTTGTATGGGATCAAGTGTGCCAAGTGCAATATCGGCTTCAGTAAAAATGACTTTGTGATGAGGGCCCGCTCCAAGGTCTATCACATCGAATGTTTCCGCTGCGTGGCCTGCAGCCGCCAGCTCATCCCCGGGGACGAATTCGCTCTGCGGGAGGACGGTCTCTTCTGTCGGGCCGACCACGATGTGGTGGAAAGGGCCAGTCTGGCCGGGGACCCCCTCAGTCCGCTGCATCCGGCCAGACCCCTTCAGATGGCAGGTACTTCTTTATTCTTTCTTCTCATGACACTGTGAGACTGCTGCTGACCACCAGCCACTCTGATTAGGGGGGTTACATGGGTACCTCTCCAAAAAATGGGGGTGAATATTATGTATGCTGCACACACTTCTATTAAATGCATTCAACATCTGTACATACATGCAAATGTATAAGAGGGCATGTACAATTTAAAAAAAATCTAAACCAGTAAAGATCACACATATACAGAATTATAAGAGGATATAGCTGAAGTGAAAAAATGCAAAGATATGTGCATGTATACTGTACACTCTTCTATTAAATGCATTCAACATTTGTACATACATGCAAATGTATAAGAGAGCATGTACAATTAAAAAAAAAAAACTAAATCAGTAAAGATCACACATATGCAGAATTATAAGAGGATATAGCAAACTTAAGAAAATGCCTTATTCAATTCATAAAAGATTAATGCATGTATACTGCACACTCTCCTGTTAAATTCGTAAAAGATCCATACATGTATGCTGCACACTTTCCTATTAAATTCATAAAAAGATCCATATATGTATGCTGCACACTTTCCTATTAAATTCATAAAAAGATCCATATATGTATGCTGCACACTTTCCTATTAAATTCATAAAAAGATCCATATATGTATGCTGCACACTTTCCTATTAAATTCATAAAAAGATCCATATATGTATGCTGCACACTTTCCTATTAAATTCATAAGAGCCATGCATGTATATTGCACACTCTCCTGTAACATTAATAAAAGATCCATGCATGTATGCTGCACACTCTCCTGTTAAATTATTAAAAGATCCATGCATGTATACTGCACACTTTCCTATTACATTCATAAAAGATCCATGCGTGTATGCTGCATATTCAACTAATAAATTCATAAAAGATCCATGCATGTATATTGCACACTCTCCTGTAACATTAATAAAAGATCCATGCATGTATGCTGCACACTCTCCTGTTAAATTATTAAAAGATCCATGCATGTATACTGCACACTTTCCTATTACATTCATAAAAGATCCATGCATGTATGCTGCATATTCAACTAATAAATTCATAAAAGATCCATGCATGTATATTGCACACTCTCCTGTAACATTAATAAAAGATCCATGCATGTATGCTGCACACTCTCCTGTTAAATTATTAAAAGATCCATGCATGTATACTGCACACTTTCCTATTACATTCATAAAAGATCCATGCATGTATGCTGCATATTCAACTAATAAATTCATAAAAGATCCATGCATGTATATTGCACACTCTCCTGTTACATTCATAAAAGGTCCATTCATGTATATTGCACACTCTCCTGTTACATTAAAAAAAAGATTCATGCATGTATGCTGCACACTCTCCTATTACATTCATAAAAGATCCATGCATGTATATTGCACACTCTCATGTTACATTAAACAAAAAAAGATTCATGCATGTATGCTGCACACTCTCCTATTACATTACTAAAATATCCATGCTTGTATATTGCACACTCTCCTGTTACATAAAAAAAAAAGATTCATGCATGTATGCTGCACACACTCCTATTACATTCATAAAAGATCCATGCATGTATATTGCACACTCTCCTGTTACATTCATAAAAGATCCATGCATGTATATTGCACACTCTCCTGTTACATTCATAAAAGATCCATGCATGTATATTGCACACTCTCCTGTTACATTAAAAAAAGATTCATGCATGTATGCTGCACACTCTCCTGTTACATTACTAAAAGATCCATGCATGTATATTGCACACTCTCCTGTTACATTAAAAAAAAGATTCATGTATGTATATTGCACACTCTCCTGTTACATTCATAAAAAGTCCATTCATGTATATTGCACATACAAATAAGCTGATTATTTAAAGGTTATGCACAATAAAAAAATAATCCCTAAATCACTAAAGATCTGTGCATGAGCACACTCCTATGCAGAACTATAGGAGGGTATAGCAAAAGTAAAATATTGCAATAAAAGATCGGTGCATCTGTACTGCACATACAAATATATGCAAAGTTAGAGGGTATGCACAAGTCAAAGCTGATCTATTAAATTGAGAATAGATCTGTGCATGTGGCAGAATTACAAGAGGGTATGCACTTGTATAAAATACTATAGACATCTATGCATGTGTATATGCAAATGTATGAAGGATTATAAGAGGTTATGCACAAGTTTACAAAAACATGCCCCATTAAATTCACAATAGGTCTGTGTATGTGTATAATACAAATGTATGCAGAGTTTTTAGAGGGTATGTACAAGCAAAAAAAAAAAATGCCCACATTTATAATAGATCTGGGCATGTGCACACACACACATGCTGCAGAATTATAAGAGGGTGTAGCACACACATATGCAAAATTATAAGAGGGTATAGCACAAGTAAAAATAAATCCATAATAGATCTAGACATTTGCACACACACATGTATGTAGAATTATAAGAGGGTATAGCACAAGTAAAAATGCCTTATTCATAGTAGATCTGTGCATGTGTATATACATAGGTATGCAGAATTTTAGAGGGTATGCACAAGTTAAAAATGGTTTTAAATCCTATTCATGTGTATAAGATATAAAACACATTTCATTAGAGCATAACACAAAAGCATATTAAAGTAAAAACGAATATGTGTGTGTGTGTGTGTGTGTGTGTATATATATATTCCTTCCTTACATTTTGATTATGAATTTGCATTTCACATACATAGCCACATTTATTCTATATCGTTGTGTTCCCTGTCAATCTTATTGTATGGTGTTTGTGTATAATCCCCTGTAATGTACACGTGTTGTGGGTGTGTACAGAAGTGCATGTTTCCCTCCAGGTACATATACTATCTTGTTATATATATACACTATTTATGCAGTGGTGGCGCCAGTGGGTTATTATTTTTTCTGCTATACATACATGTTGTAATCACATAGTTAATCCCCTGCATGTATACTGTAGGAATACATCAGCACAATGTCCCCTGTACTCAGTACAAGTTTTCCTCCAGTGTCTGGTATGGTGGTGGTGGTGGTGGGGGGGGGGGGGGGGGGGTGGCGTATTTGTAGGGGTGGGATTTCTGTAGCCACCCAACACCCAGGCAGTGCCCTCCTCAGCAGTGTGCAGGGGATAGAAGCTTAGGAATGAATGCACATACTCCAGGATGTAATTTTAAACTGTCAACAAGCTAATCTGCAGTAATTGCCAGCCAGAGTGATTGGTTCAGTTTTCTGGCCTTGCTGGTGATCTGAGGGGGGCCCAGATCTTCCATTCGGGTCCTGTAACTCCATCCTACATCTAAGAGGGACTGAAATCCTCCTTATACAGGAGCAAGGGGGACTCCATTCTACTCCCAGCCCTGAAAGCCCAGCACACAAACCACAAGTATCACATAGCACCGTTTGGATAAACTAGTTGTTATAATCCAGAAAGAGAAATTTTCCAGTCCATTTCTGACTAATTGAACGGAGATTGGATACATTTAACCAAGTCAACAAAATACCTTAGGGGAGAGAGGGAGATAGTGGAAGCAGAAAGACTGTTTGGTCCCTATCTGAGCCCCGCAGAGTCCTGTTTTATTCCATGTTGCTGGAGTTGAAAGGCTCAGCCTGTGCTTTGGTATCTACCTGGATCTTTTGCAAACAGCTCTGCTAACCACATACTTAGGAAACCAAAGCGTTCACCCTGCATGCGACTTTTTATTGTCGGCCCTTATCAGCTTAACACAATATTTAAGAAGAAACAATGTTTACCCTCTTTTATTGTATTTTATATCTCGCTTTAGCAAGTTTGAATAGCCGGCTTTTGCTGGGCTGGTTAGCAGTGGCAGTCTCATTGGTGTCTTATTTATTTAGCAAATGTTCTTAGTGAAACTACAGAGGGTTTTTTTTATTTTTCTTTCTTTTTTTTTTGTGAAAGTATTTTCAAGAATCATAAATAACTGCAGAGCTTTTTGTTGAATGGATCTGACGTTAGGGTTGGAGAAGTCGGCTCATTTCGCTGCCGAAACGTCGCTGAACGCCAGTAGGGCTCAGCTCTCTTCCGGTTGGCTGACCTGGTCCCCTAGGGGCCACAACTGGGGGGTTTCTATTAAATTGTCACACCCCAAAGTAGAGTGATGCTATTTATTATTTTCGGTAGCCCAGTAAATGCATTATGCATTTAAAACGGATGAAATAAAAATATTTAATATAAACTATAAAGTGTGGACTGTATTGATATTATATTGTTAATGCTCTTCCATAGTGGGTTCAGTCTCTGAACATAGAGGTAGTGAAATGGGTGCAATATAACGGAAAAAAAGTATAATTGTATATATATTTTTTTTAATAATAGAAACAGATCATACGTCTGATTGCTGAGGGTGGGTGGGAAATGGAGTCTCAGTTTTCTTAGTGATTTAGTGCAGAAGGCCAAAAACCTTCACACCTTTTACTATGGGGGGGGGTATATTTATTATATATATATATATATATATATATATATATAAAGCATAATAAATCCTTATCAGAAATACTTTGTAGAGTATATGTGCGTGTGTATGTATGCACCGTGTGTGTGTGTGTGTGTGTATATATATATATATATATATATAGAGCTTATATTGCCTTAGTAAATATCATTGCATTTGTCTTGAAGAAAAACCATTAAAAAATTCGTTTGCATTGGAGAACGTGTCCTGTCGTCTTTTCTATATATATATATATATATAGCAAAGTATATGTAAGTAAATAAGGTGAACTTGTGTGTACCTTGAATACCAAATCCTGCACATTGGAAGTAATAAAAAAAATAAAAATAAAAAATCTTTTTTTTGCTAGCAGATAATTGGATTCTTCAGAGCCCAAGCTTCACCTTATTTATTACCCAGTTTAGTAAACAGCCTCCAGGACCCCCTTTAGTAAATTCAATGAACCAGGTGAAAGCCACCAGTGACAGTCGGTGTTGGGGGTGATCTGGGAAGGCTACCGTGAGGCTTTTTGTCTTATGAATCGTTCATTGATTTTACAGCAGAACCCATTTCTGCCCGGCAGCCGGCCCTCAGGCCTCATGTCCACAAGCAGCCCGAGAAGACCACCCGGGTCCGGACGGTCCTTAACGAAAAACAACTTCACACCTTGCGGACCTGCTACGCCGCCAACCCCCGACCGGACGCACTGATGAAGGAGCAGCTGGTGGAGATGACCGGTCTAAGTCCTCGGGTCATCAGGGTCTGGTTCCAGAATAAGAGGTGTAAAGATAAGAAGAGGAGCATCTTGATGAAACAAATACAGCAGCAGCAGCCTAACGACAAAACGGTGAGGAGATGCGACAAAATCATCCTGCTCGGGGTATAGGGGGGCCATGAGAGGGGAAGGGGGGTGAGGATACACAGCAATGGTGGGGAACCCCCCCTCCCGCTACCTTATAGGCAACTGGAGTCTTATTTTGTCACACTGGCGTCTGAAGGTTAAAATGTTGGTTAAGTGAACATGGATGTGGCCATAGCTTAGGGCCCTTTATGATAGCTGTAGCACTGCAGTATAGGTGTGTGTGTATAATAAGTGTACAAATGTGTAACTGATATATATCAGTTCTTATCTCTCATAGAGCATGCAACTTTATCTCTGATATTGCTACAAAAATAACCTATATATTTTTTCATCAGACTCGTGTATATATGTGTGGATTGTGTCTATATATATATATATATACATACATGGATAATTGGTCATTATGTACAGCTGCTTCAGATTCTGTTTGCACAAGTTTTAGTAAATTTATACATATATATATATATATATATATATATATATATATATATATATATATATATATATATAGTAATTAAACATTTACTAAAAATTGTGCAAACAGAATCTGAAGCAGCTGTACATAATAACCAATTATCCAACCAGCTTCTAGCTTCTAGTTTCAGCTAAGCAGTTAAGCTTTAAAAATGAAAGCTAGAAGCTGATTGGCTGCAACAGACTGCTTGCTCCAGTTCATATCTCATATAGAGCATGAAACTCTCTGGTATTGCTACAAAAATACCCTTTTATATATATATATATATATATATATATATATATATATATATATACATATATATATATATATGAGAGAGAGAGAGAGAGACATTTACTAAAAAGGAAGCAGACAGAATAGTAAACAATTATCCAGTCAGCTTCCAGTTTCATCTAAGAAGTTAAGCTTTTGAAATTGAAAGCTAGAAGCTGATTGGCTGCAACATCTCCTCCATTGTGTGTGTGTGTGTATGTGATATATACATATATCTGAAAGTGTTTGTGTATACGTGTGTATAATGTATCTCAAAGTGTGTGTGTGTATATATGTGTGTGTGTGCATATGTATATATATATATATATATATATATATACTTTTTTGCATTATAGAGAGAGAGATAGTGCAGAAAGAACATAGATTTTATGCCCTCAAGATAATTACTTCTATATAGATTCACAAAGCTGGTGTATGTAATAATAGTTCACAAAGCTAACATGGCATGTATAAAGAGACTTATTAAAAAAAAGTGACAGTTGTTTAAGTCCAATGAGGTTTTAAAATGATAGTCACCTGGCTGAAATAAAGTTTCTATACCATGCTATGAAATCTTTGTGAATGGAGCCTCGTGTTTTGTATCTGAGGACCTTCATATGATATCTGATAAATGCAGCAGCACATGCACAGGACACCCACATACACACCTATAAGCTTGCTAAACTTAGACTCGTGAGTTTTTTTTTTTTTACTAACAAAATGACACTGGATTTTCCACATTTTGCCGATCAATCCTCATAAGCTGGTGTGCTTGTCCTCATTCCCCAGTGTAGTTTTACAATAGCTGCAAGCTATATGTCAGAGGCATAGGGGCAGATGAGTGATGGGGCAGGACTGTCGGCCAGGTAGACTGTCTTGCAGTTCAGCTGATTGTTTGGAATGTTCTGCTGCCTTGATGGGGCTGATCACATCATAATTCAGCAAAATTAGCTGTGGCCCTGAGCTCTAGACTTATTATAGGGACTTATTGTCACAAAATGTTACAGTTACAGAATTGCCTCCTATTTTGCAGTAAATCACCAGCCTGTCATTATTACACCTGTAAATGATGTGTAGTGTGCATCCTGCTCACACTCCAACAGCTGCATAGGATATTTACAATACTGGCTTACTATAGTATCATTATTGCTAGGCTATAGTAGAGTATGATGTGATGTCATAACTACACTTCAGATTGTACTTTATATTACCTACTCTGGCTTTACTACTATTATACTATTACATTTTGTGCTTTATAGTGTTCTCTTGCATCATGATGGCACAGTGCCATGCTATGGTTTATGCTATTGCATTACTGTAAAAATAGTGCAATGAATGTAGCACTTTATAGTGTTTTATGGTAATGTGATTTCACATGGTGTATGTTATGCTTCTATGTTACATTTTTGGTATGTAAAGGGTTGCATTGAATTATAACTGTTCATAGTTTAATAATAACTGCAAAAAGGGTTACATATGTGTGTATATGATATTACATGTCAGGTTGATAGTGGATGTTATAGTAGCGCAATGATATCATATTAAGGGCCACATAGTAGACCTATTATGTTCATAACAAATGCTGATTGCCTTCTAATGGGTCACTGGACTGATCTTTGTCATGTTTCTAGAAGAGGCTCAGTCTTTGTTACAGTATTAGGTAGAACAAAGAAGTTGTCTTGGCCTTCTTTCTGGCAAGCACTGTGTATATGATGATTACTGTATCCAGCACAGAGTTTATACTGAACAAGATAATTACAATGCATTGACCTGTCATGTTTCCCCTTTCAGAATATTCAAGGGATGACAGGGACCCCTATGGTGGCTTCCAGTCCCGAAAGACATGATGGTGGTTTGCAGGCTAACTCAGTAGAGGTGCAGAGCTACCAGCCCCCATGGAAGGTTCTTAGTGACTTTGCCTTGCAGAGTGACATTGATCAGCCGGCATTCCAACAACTGGTAAGTTGTCACTGCTCAGGAGACCAGATTGAAGGAGTGGGGGGGGCTGGTTGAAGGGGGTGTCCACTCTCAGTAAATAAACTGTGTGTGTGTTTGTGGGGGGATTATGGAGCAAGTATCAAACATTGTGGTATTTGTGTATATATGTGTGTGCAGTATATGTATGTATGCATAGTGTGTGTTTGTGAATCTATGTATGTATTTATGTATATTTATCTATTTGTCTATCTATCTATCTATCTATCTATCTATCTATCTATCTATCTATCTATCTATCTATCTCTATATAGATATATAGATATATAGATAGACACACTCAGCCATAAAATTATGACCATGAACAGATGAAGTGAATTACATTGATTATCTTATTACAATGGCATCTGGAAATGGGTGGGATAAATTAGGCAGCAAGATAACATGTTGTCTCAGAGGTTGGTGTGTCGAAAGTAGAAAAAATGGGCAGTTATAAGGATTTGAATGACTTTGACAAAGGCCAAAATGTAATGGCAAGATGATTGGGTTAGAACAGCCTTTCTCAACTTTCTCAACACAGAGGAACCATTGAAATAACTTTCCAGTATCAGGGGACCCCTGCAAAAAATGACTATATCTACAACTCATAATACATTAGTGCGATGGTCAGTGGAAAGAATGTTCCTTACCCTTGTGGACAGTGGGAAGAGTTACCCCCTTACAGATAACTAAAAGGATCAATGATGTCAGTGGGAACTTATCTGAGAGGCAGAAATAGCTCATTCCTCAAGGAACCCCTAGCAACCTCTGGAGGAACCATAGCTTTCCATGGAACCCTGGTTGAGAAATCCTGGTTTAGAGCATCTTCAAAACTGCATCTCTAGTGAGATCTTCCCAGTTTTCAGTGGTTAGGATCTACCAAAAATGGTCCAAGGAAGGAAAACCGATGAACCGTCGATAGGGTCATGGGCAGCCAGGACTCATTTGTTGCATGTGGAGAGTAAAGGTTGGCTTGTGTAGTCCGATCCAATAGAAGAGCTGTAAGTCAAATTTCTGAAAAAAGTTAATGCTAGTTCCGATAAAAAGGAGTCATAGCATAAATTTCCCCACAGTTTGTTGTATATGGGGCTGTGTAGTTACAGATTGGTCAGGGTGCCCATGCTGACCCATGTCCACAGCCAAAAGGGCCTACAATGGGCACATGAGCATCAGAACTGGACCACAGAGCAATGAAAGAAGCTGGCCTATTCTGATGAATCATGTTTTCTTTTACATCATATGGATGGCCGGGTGCGTATGTTGCTTATTTGGGGAAGATATGGCACCTGGATGCACAATGGGAAGAAGTCAGGCCGGCGGTGGAGGCAGTGTGATGCTTTATCTAGAGGAGTTCATGACTTGATGGATCAGGGCAGTTTTGGTGGCCAAATTGGGACGTACTCAACATTAGGTGGATGGTCATAATGTTATGGGTGATCAGTGTGTGTGTTTTGTATATTTTGTAACTATATATAACCTATTTTATGATGCGCAAGATCAGTGTATAGCCTGTTTGAATGCAGAGACTTATTACCAGCAGTTGAATAACATCTTTCCTCGGGGAGTTGGCATCTGCACCCCAGTAAATGGAAGCCAAAACAACTGTTGGAATCTTGGATTTAGATATTTGTGCCCTCCAAATGTGATTGGATTGTAGAGTTCAGATAGTTCATAAACAAAGTAGATTTTTTGTTTTTAAAGTAATAATTATGGTCTGTTCATGTCTAGCACTTCCTTACACACTCTTCTTTCTTTTGTCCTGCTTCTAATTGAAGGCCTGTTTCTCACAGGTTAATTTTTCAGAAGGGGGACCAGGCTCCAACTCTACCGGAAGTGAGGTGGCCTCCATGTCTTCTCAGCTCCCAGATACTCCAAACAGCATGGTAGCCAGCCCCATCGAAGCATGAGGAGAGTGAACTCTATGGTCTCCCAAACCCTCCCCTTTTTTCTATTGGAAAAGCGGGATTAAGTATTGGCTTGAACTTCAACAAAGTTATCTGACGACCCAGTTGATGCACCAGAGCACCCAGGATAGTCCATCTGATGCATGGAAGGCCATCTAGAGCAGATGGCATGGTAGCAACACTGTGAAGACAATCATGGGATCTTACTAGAATTGAACAATGTCCACGGTCGTGAGGGCCTTACCAGTCCAGGACAAGGGCAAGACAAGGGTCATAGAGGATTTCAATTTTGTGGATCTTGGTTCTCTCTATCCTTTAGCACACTTCAAGACAACATCACCACCAGACCACAATGGAGAGATAGCAGTGAGATGTTCTTAATCCGAATGGTGCTGTTTATCACAACATTTAATCATTGCCTTGCCAAACAGGAGCTCCACAGAGTCTGAGACTGTAGACCAGCTAAGTGGACAAGGACTGCAGGAATCGTAAAGGATTACAGGTGGAGCTGGTTTACATGTGGTTAGCAATGTTTTCAACTGACTCAAAGAAAAGGGGGGACTGTTTAAAAATAAAAAAAGCAAACCCAGGCTCCCACCTAGCATGTAACTATTTCTGAGATTCCCCCTTCTTCAATCATCTAGTCCAAAAAAAAAAAAAAAGACTAAAACATTGCTTTATTTTATTTGACCTGCCTTTTTTTAAGTTTTCATTTTCCCCAACAATATCCAACTCTGAGAAGCATTGCAACAACAAGGTATACCTCTATTTTGCCATAGGCGTTTCTGGATTGTGTTGATCCTTGACAGACATTAAGAACTTGTATCCCCCCAAAGATGTGTATAGTTATTATTATTAATATTATTATTATTATTGGTCTCAATGACTGGTCTCTCTCTCTCTGCAATTCATGAGAAAGGGAAACATTTTTTTTTTGTTTGCTATTGCATTGCAAAAATTATAAAGTAATTTATTATTTATTGTCGAAAGACTTGCCACTTTTCATGTTATTTGAATCTATTTTTTGTTTGCTGAAGTAAAGATGAAAAAAACAAGATAAAAAAAAGAAAAGAAAAACATGAAGTCTGTATTGTGGTCTCTGAATTTTAATGTCTTGTCTTAGTGTGTTTGATGTCTCTTATTTAATGTATGTGTCTAATAAATTAGCCCTATGGATCATCAGAAGGTGTGTTAATGGCAAGGAGTATCCCCAGTTCCTACAATCAGATGGGCAAAGTAACAGATCCCATGTATTCCTACTGCGGCTCAAGTGCAGGGCTATGTGCAAGGTGAAGGCACCTAGAGAAGACTTACCTTGTAGGCAAATCAGTAAAAAGGGAAACCCTATTAGTTGCATGGAGTACTGCAGCTTGCACAAATATATGACTGAGAATAAGTGTGCTCATGCTTATTCTTTTTTTTTTTTATGGAAAAGCGGGATTAAGTATTGGCTTGAACAAAGTTATCTGACAACCCAGTTGATGCACCAGATCATCCTGTATGTGTGTGTGTATGTATATACATGTACATATATATGTATGTATGTGTATATATATATATATATATATATATATATATATATATATATGTATATATATATATATAATGTGTGTATGTTTATATTATTATTATTTATTATTATACAGGATTTATATAGCGCCAACAGTTTGCGCAGCGCTTTACAACATGGGGCAGACAGTACACTTACAATTCAAATAAATACAGGAGGGATCAGAGGGCCCTGCTCATTAGAGCTTACAATCTAGATATATGTATATAATGTGTGTGTGATATATATAAATATATGTTTGTATATATATATATATATATATATATATACATATATATTTATTTATATTATATTAATATATACATTACAATATATTATATTAATAGATACTCATCCATCTATATCTACAATATACACAATGCCAAGATGTGTGTATATATATATATATATATATATATATATATATATATATATATTATGTATAAGTGTATATATAATTATACATATTAGTAGTAATAAATGGGTTTGGTCAGGCAAAAATATCTTTACACCTAACAGAGTATACAGCAATTGTAAGATGTCCCTTACCTTCACTATTTCTTCTGTCATTCTTTCTTTTTAGCACAAAAAATTATCAGAATAATTATTAACAGAAAATGAATAATCTGTTAACATGGAGAAAGCCATGTCTGCCACCAGTGTAGTAAATAATATCTATATTATAGAGAGAGAGAGAGAGAGAGAGAGAGAGAGAGAGAGAGAGAGAGAGAGAGAGATTTATATATAGATACATCTCTATCTCTATAGATATATAAATATATATCTATATATATAGAGAGAGAGCAATGTATATATATATATATATATATATATATATAGATATATAGATATATATCTATATATATATATATATATAGAGAGAGAGATGTATCTATTTATATATATATATATATATATATATATATATATATATATATATATATATATAATATAATACAATATAATATATAATGACCAATAATAGGTGGATAGATCAGCTCAGTGATGGCTCATCCACAGGGCAGGGTGAACTTTACATGGGGGTCGGTGTGCACAGCCTGCAGTTGCGTGTGTATTTGCTTACTATACAACAATACACACACAGTTCTCAATATTCGGGACTTCATTGAGGAGTCACACAACCTGCGTTTATTTATTTTTTTATAAAGAAGAGAGAAAAAAAGGCCTTTTGAAATTCTATTTGTTTTAGTGATCTCTATTGAACTCTGTGGTTACTAACAAAAGTCAGTTGTAGTCAGTGTTTGTCTTTGGGTCTTGTTATCATGGTCATTGGCAAATCCAGTTATTTAACCTGAACTGGTTGTGATGGGAAATAGTTTTGCTCCATGGCGCTGTTTTTGTTTCCTGTGTGTCTGTGTGTTTATTGTCTAGGTCATGTTTGGCTGGGTCACTGCAGGCTATTGCAAAATAGATTGGGTTGTGAGGATTAGCAGGTGCTGGGGCACTACAAGCCCCAGCATAGCCTAACCAGCTTGACCAATGAAATGCATGTTTTCGGTGCTCCAGTCATTACTAAGTTAGACAGATAGAAAGAGATAGAGTGACAAATAGATCAGTTATATTTACTAGTTATAGAGGTAGTTGTTATCCCAACTAAGGGATCATGCGCAGGGGCGTGTCCACAGTTCTCGACTTTTTCAATAGTTTTGGAGATATGTGCAGATGACTTTTCCACTGTCAATTGCTCAGCAAGCTGATTCTTCCTTTATTGTTTCATTATGATTTGTAACTTTTGCAAAGGTTACAAATTGGCTTAATAACCGAAGTCATGTATTTGATAAAAGAGGATTTTTCTTTCCATTTGGCTAACAAAGATGATTGTATAGGTTTGGCCACGTTGGTCTATAGCTGTAACAAGAGCTCCATATTATACAGTAATACAAGTTCACAAAGATAAATCACCAGAAAGGATGCTATTTTCAAGAAAGTGACATTCTATAAGCTGATTTGAAATTTACAGACACATGGCAAAAAACAAACAAAAAACAAAACAAAACAAAAAATAACACATATCCCCCCCCCCCCCCAAAAAAAAAAAAAAAAATCCTTCTCCTTGTGTGAAAGCGTTGTGAATCAAGCCTTGTCTTTGGTATGCCAGCCTTTCTGTTAGTGATCAGATAAGGGGACATCATTCAAATTGAGAATAAAATGAATTGCTATGTCTTTGGTCCGTTTAACCAAGAAGTCAGGTTCTCCTTTAATGACAAATGATTATAATTACCGGATGTTGGTCGGATTCTTTTATGTACACCTGCTTGCAAGCCGCACAAATTCTATACAAAGCTCTATATAAAAAAAAAAAATCCAGGAATTAGCTAAAGTAATAAAAGAAAGGAGGGACATTCTACCCCGTTCTTTTAAGGCTCCTTAAAGTATTTGTCGCTTGGAAACGAAAATGTATTATTTTTCATTTTTTTACAATAGCAAAAAGCTATATATATATATAAAAAAAACAATTCTTGTTCTATCGGATGATCGTATATGGTGAAGGGTTTTCTTAACCACTCCATGTAAATTAATGAATAATGCGATGCAATAGATAAATATCGGCTCTGATCAGGTGAGGGCTATTCACCAATCGTTGTGCGATGTCGATGTTTGTGATGTCTTTCTTGTTGGTGAGATATAAATATGTGCGTGTATTTATAAATTTTCATGTTTTTTTTTTTTTAATACAATTTTCCATGTATAGGTTCTTCATATATAGAGCTGCAACATGCTAATATATATATATATATATATATATATATATATATTACAATTCTTTGAAATTGTGAAATACATTTACATTAAAAATACAATGCTTTATATACAAACTTTAATATGCTATTATAGTAGGAGTACAGGAATATTTAGGAGGATATATAAGCTTTCAGAAGTATTCATTTTTAGACTAGTTATTATAATTATTTTATTGTTACTAATACTACTACTGCTACCGTTTAGAAGTACTAGCAGTATTTATTTAGTTATTTATTTTTATTATCATTAGCAGTACTAGTAGTATTTTCGTTTTTTTTTTTAGTATCGATTAGCAGTACTAGCAGTATTTTTTATTTTTTATTTTTAGTATCGATTAGCAGTACTAGTAGTATTTTAGTTATTTATTTTATTATCGATTAGCAGTACTAGTAGTATTTTAGTTTTTTTATTTTTAGTATCGATTAGCAGTATTTTAGTTATTTATTTTTGCTTTGCTCGTGAATGAGTTTTATTTTTATGTAAATAAGATTTGTTTTATTCTTTGAGTCTACAATGTGAGTGTTTCAATATTGAATATATTCTGTAGAGCTGTGGACCGGGCAGTACAAGCCAAGCCGGACAGGTTGAATCTAATCTGCCCTCAGTATTTGGACATCTCATTGGCGATGAATTGGTTTGGAATCTGCTACTATGCCTTTGCCCCCCCCCCCCCCCGGGCTGTTTGTGTGTGTGTGGGTGGGGGTGCTCTGGAGGGTAAGGGGTTAATCGGTGGGGGAGCTTGGAAGTAAATCCTGTTTACTGATTGTGGCAGATTGTTGTTCTCTAGATAACAGGGCAAGCCACTGAATGACAGTGTTTGAGCAGAGGCGCCACCAACACAAACGTAGCTGCTAACATTGTCCCAGAGCCTAATGGGGATCTCTCTGCACCTCCCGGGGACTTCACAGTGCAGACAGAGGAGGACCAGGGACAAGGAAGGGACTGATATGTCATCATTACTGGCCTGGGAGGCTGCCTTTCCTGTCCCAAAGGCTGCATAGTTTTATTTTTATTTTAGTCAAGTCATTGCCTTATTGTTTTATAGTCCCTTCATGACAATTGGGAATAATGCAACCCAGCACAACATGACATTTTCTATTCTTATAAAACCATAGTCTTATCTTCTGTAGGACGGGCTCATTTATACACCTAAGAGTATTGGAGTTATAATTACTGGAGAGTTGTGGAGAGGAATTCCTCATTTGTCCTCGCTTTGATGGAGGGAAAGCAGTAAAGGGAAAAAAATACAAGTGATATGTACATACATACTACTTTCTTTTCTTTTTTCTTTTTTTTACAGTACATTTGTTGAATGAAAAGCACTTCTCCCTCCTCCCCCATCAATATGGCAATATATACATATATATATATATATATATATATATATATATATATATATATATATATAAAATGTAAAAATGTATTAAGGATGATTCACAGTGAACTGGGAATCTTCGCACACAACACTGTGTGAATATCCACTTTAATTATCCAATCATGTGCAGATGAAATAAGTAACCTGAATTTGCTTTTTACCTGATTAAGTGGAGGATCGCATATTTTATTGTGTGAATGTGAAGAATCTCACTTCCTTTAATGAATTAGTCTCCCTCTCAAAAGCCATTTCTCTCCCCTCTCCACCCCAATATTTCTTTCTTTCTTTCTTTCTTTCTTTCTTTCTTTCTTTCTTTCTTTCTTTCTTTCTTTCTTTCTTTCTTTCTTTCTTTCTTCTTTCTTTCCTTCATTCTTTCTTTCTTCCTCCCTCTCTCTCTCCCCTTTCTTTTTTTTCTTGCTCTCCACTCCCATATCTTTCTTTCTCTCTCTCTCTCTCTTTCTGTCTCTCCTTTCTTTCTCTCTTTTTTTTTCTTGCTCTCCACTCCCATATCTTTCTTTCTTTTCCCCCTCTCTCTCCTCTCTTTCTCCTTCTATCTTTTTTTCTTGCTCTCCACTCCCATCTCTCGCTCTCTCTCTCTCTCTCTCTCTCCCTCTGCTTTCTTTCTCTTTTTTTTCTTGCTCTCCACTCCCATATCTATCTATCTATCGATCTATCTATCTATCTATCTATCTATCTATCTATCTATCTATCTATCTATTTATCTTTCTTTCTTTCTTTCTTTCTTTCATTCTTTCTTTCTTTCTTCCTCCCTCCCTCCCTCCTTCCCTCCCTCCCTCTCTCTCTCTCCCCCTTTTTTTTTTCTTGCTCTCCACTCTCATATCGTTCTCTCTCTCTCTCTCTCTCTCTCTTTCTGTCTCTCATTTCTTTCTCTCTTTTTTTATTGCTCTCCACTCCCATATCTTTCTTTCTTTGCCCCTCTCTCCTCTCATTTTCCTTCTCTCTTTTTTTCTCGCTCTCCACTCCCATCTCTCTCTCTCTCTCTCTCCCTCTCTCCCTCTGCTTTCTTTCTCTTTTTTTTTCTTGCTCTCCACTCCCACCTCTCTCTCTCCCTTTGCCCTTTCTCTCTCTTTTGTATTGTTTTCCACTCCCATATCTATCTATCTATCTATCTATCTATCTATCTATCTATCTATCTATCTATCTTTCTTTCTTTCTTTCTTTCTTTTCTCTCTCTGGTTGATTTTTTTATTGCTCTTCACTCCCATATCTTTCTTTATCTCTCTCTCTCTCTCTGTCTCTCCTTTCTTTCTCTCTTTTTTTTCTTGCTCTCCAATCCCATATCTGTCTTTATTTTCCCCTCTCTCTCCTCTTTCTCTTTTTCTCCTGGTCACCACTTCAATCTCTCTCTCTCTCTGCTTTCTTTCTCTCTTTTTTTTTTCTTGCTCTCCACTCCCACCTCTCTCTTTTCCTTTGCCCTTTCTCTCTCTTTTTTGTTGCTCTCCACTCCCATATCTATCTATCTATCTATCTATCTATCTATCTATCTATCTATCTATCTATCTATCTATCTTTCTTTCTTTCTTTTCTCTCTCTCTGGTTGATTTACTAAACAGAATTATACTGTGAACTTTGCAAACTGCAGTTGCTCCAGAGGTTAGTAAATGAGCAGAAACTCTGCTGACTTCCATCATCCAATCATGTGCAAGCAAAAACGCATTTTTTTTTCCTTGCATGTGATTGGGTACACTTTGCAAAGTGAAGCCTTACCTAATTTACTAAGCTCTGGAGCAACAGCACTTTGCAAAGTGCACAGTCTATTTGCCTTTAGTAAACCCTCTTTCTTCTGCTCCTCCTCACTCTCTCTCTCTTTCTCTCTCTCTCTCCCTCTCTCTCTCCCCCATCTCTCTCTCTCTTCTCTCTCTCTCTCTCTCTTTCTCACTCCCTCTCTCTCTCTCTCCCTCTCTCTTTCTCCCTCCATCTCTCTCTCTTCTCTCACTTCTCTCTCCCCTCTCTCACTCTCTCTCTCTCTTTCTCTCTCTCTCCCTCTCTCTTTCTCCCTCCATCTCTCTCTCTTCTCTCACTTCTCTCTCTCTCACTCTCTCTTCTCTTTCTCACTCTCTCTGTCTCTCTCTCCAAATATAATTCATGGTCCCTCTGCACAGCCTAGCTACAATCCTATCTCTGTGCTGTAGAAGTGATTTTCTATAATCTCAGTTCGGGTGATAGTATCAGCAGTGTGTGTGACTCCCACCCATGAACTGTCCTGTAATCCAGTCCTGGGGGAGAGGAACATAGGGTGTCAGCCAGTGTCCTCTGCCTTCCTCTGCCTGGCTGATCAGTTGGGAGATCTTGAAGACTAATCCAAACAAGTTTGACTTGTGAGGTCCGCAGTCTAGACATCGCTGGTGACTAGGCGGCTTCTTATCTGTCTTTGGGATCAGCCTAAAAAGAGACTCTTAAATGCCCACAGCTATAAGATGTGCCATGCCTGTAAGAGAGGAGGCCTGGAGACACCACTCCTAAGCCTCACACAACACAAAATAAGCCCCTCTTATTTTTACACAAGACATCTGAACTGATAAGATTTTATAGTAAATAGCTAAAGGTGCAGACTGAGATGGTTATGGAAAAATGCCACTGCTAAATAATTCTTTGTTAGGACAATGGCAGCATAAACATGCATGCTCCTATCACCCAGCATATATGTTTATGTATTGATTCTCTTATCTCAGAGAATCAATATTGATTGGCTGCGAAATCCATCCTAGAGCATTGATTCTTCCCTAAAGATCTGTTGTCTAATCAGAGTGCAGAGTATTTGAATGGCTATAGACATACAAGTGATGTGACCACAATTAACTGGAAACAGTGATAGTTATTTTATGGAGGAACCCTAAAGATGATCTCCAGGCAGACACACTTTTATACAGCTCTATATTTATTAAAATTTAAATTCATTTTTAATGCAGGCAGTGTTAGTAGCTGATAGGTGACAGCAATCTCTGTATGGCTGAGCTCAGACTGGGAGAGGGAAAAGCAGCACAAGGAACCAGCAGGAATGCTGATAGTAGGAGAGAGCAGAGTGACAGACAGATGAGCTTATCAATGTGCTGCTTCTCTTTTTGCTGTCCAGTTATAAGCTGGGGGAATTACAAGTAAGGCCCCTTTCAAGTGCTCGACTTTTATGCGACTTTGACTATCACAACTTGAAGCAATGCCTGTGTGAGGAGGAGGGAGGAAAGGAGGAGGGAGGGGAGGACCCTGACTGAGCCACCAGGGTGACACCCCTGGGGCGGCACCAGGGGCGGACCATCCCCTTTTCGGTGCCATTATCAGCACCTTTTCATCTTTCGGCCCAATGCCGAAAACACAGCTTTCGGCTGATATGTTTCGGTGGCCAAAATTTCGGTACACCTCTAGTTATAACCCCTGTCAGTTTTTTTTTTTTTAGCCAAAACAGGAAGTGAGAGGAAATACCTCAAAAGTGAGAGAATCTTGGGGTGTCGCCAGGGTCACCAAAACTAGTATTCTGATTGGAAGATTTCCCCTCTATTGCTGTTCTGGTGTCAACCCAAGATTTGGGATTTCCTTTTATTTTCACTTTCGATGATTTTGGTAAATACTGTATGAGAAATAGAGAGGGCGAATCTCCCTAATGGGGAAGCAGACAGCAATTTTGCCTTTAGCAACACTTTAAGATGTTCCTGCTTTGGATTGATAAAAATAATAATATCTCTGGGCAGCAGGCGGATGATTAAGTTGACATCTTATCTTTATGACAAGTTACTTTAGATCCATATTGGAAAGGAAATAATTTTTTTTGCAGTGAGATTAAATTAAACCTTAAAGATGTTGTATTGCCCGCTTTGTCATTTTTACCTACAGGTAAGCCAATAAAAAGGTCCGGTGTCTCGTGCCGGAACTTGCCAGAAATGACATCATCGCGGCTCCAGCCACTCGCATCACCAGAGCCCGCAAATCGGGAAGAAGCGCAGAGGAAACATGTCAGCCGCCTCGGCGGTGACCAGGCGAGCTGCGGGGGGCTTCGTTCTAAGGTAAGTATTTCATTATGCTATTGTCTTGCAGGTTTGTTTTTGGGGCTTTTTATTTTGGGGCGGTTTAACCACCTCAATACCTAAACTTTCAACCCCTTCCTGCCCAGGCCAGTTTTCAGCTTTCAGCACTGTCACACTTTGAATAATTGCGCGGTCATGCTACACTGTACCCATGTGAAATTTTTATAATTTTCTGCTGGGTTTTTTATTTTTTACAAAAGAAGAAAAGCCCGAAAATTTTGGAAAAAAAAAGTTTTTCTTCGTTTCTGTCAGTAAATTTTGCAAATAAGTATTTTTTCTCATTCACTGATGTTCGCTAATGAGGCGGCACTGATGGGCACCGATAGGCTGAACAGATAGGCACTGATGAGGAGGCACTGATTGGGTGGCACTGATGACTAGGCGGCTTCTTACTGAAGAAGTCACGCCCATTCGACGTAACGCGTATAGGAGACCCCTAACGTGTATAGGGGGAAGGAGTCGCAGTCGCAGTGGCTACGTCATCCCACAAGCATCTTGTCATTTCTATGCATCTTGAGCCCGCACTGCTTAAGTGCTATGTTTGTGGGTAATGTTTTAAAGTTTTAACCACTTCCGCCCCGGACCATTTTGCTGGTCAAAGACCAGGCCACTTTTTGCGATTCGGCACTGCGTCGCTTTAACTGACAATTGCGCGGTCGTGCGACGTGGCTCCGAAAAAAAATTGGTGTCCTTTTTTTCCCACAAATAGAGCTTTCATTTGGTGGTATTTGATCACCTCTGCAGCTTTTATTTTTTGCGCTATAAACAAAAATAGAGCGAAAATTTTTAAAAAAATGCAATATTTTTTACTTTTTGCTATAATAAATATCCCCAAAAAATCTAGAAAATATATATTTCCTCAGTTTATGCCGATACGTATTCTTCGACATATTTTTGGTAAAAAAATCGCAATAAGCGTTTATTTATTGGTTTGCGCAAAAGTTATAGCGTCTACAAAATAGGGGATCGTTTTATGGCATTTTTATTAATATTTATTTTTTACTAGTAATGGCGGCGATCAGCGATTTTTATCGTGACTGCGACATTATGGTGGACACATCAGACACTTTTGACACCATTTTGGGACCATTGTCATTTTTACAGCGATCAGTGCTATAAAAATGCACTGATTACTGTGAAAATGACACTGGCAGTGAAGGGGTGGCGCTTTAGGGGTTAAGTGTGCCCTAGTGAGTGATTCTTACTGTAGGGGGGATGGGTTGTGTGTGACATGACACTGATCAGTGTCATTGTCACTAGGTAGAGCGGGGAGATGCTTGTTTACATTAGCATCTTCCCGCTCTATCTCTCCGTGAGACGATTGCGGGTATCCCCGCGGCGATCAAGTCCGCGGGACCCACGGTCAGGCTCACGGAGCTTGCGGAAGGGTCACGAGAGCTCCGCCGGCGGCGCGCGCGTGATCACACGGCGGCATCTTAAAGGGGACGTACCTGTAGGCCCATATGCCTGTCCGTGCCATTCTGTCGACGTAAATAGGCGTGTGGCGGCCCTTAAGTGGTTAATGAGCAAATAAACCCTTTTGATATCCAGAGAGCACTAGATTTTGCCTTTTCTATTCCTATGTGCACCGGACCCCATTGAGGGAATCTGTATTGGCTGGTATCCATCTAATCAGCCGGAGGCAGCACGGACGGAATAGGAGCTTCATGACCAGCTGATTCGTTTATATCCCTGAGAGGGAACTTGCTTTCTCTGAGCTTCTGGTGAAACAGGGGTCAGAACGTGAGGTGAGCGGCTAGGATATAGAGGTGGAGGAGAGCACTTGCATTTTCAACATTCAGGCACTAGTGGTGTGTTGTGCGTTTTTATGCAGAAGACACTGAGGACTATATTTGTGCACTTGGACTCTTAGGCCCCATGCACACGAGACGCAGGTGCAAACTCTGCTGAACACACGTTTTTAAACGCTGAAACCGGCGTTTATAAACGCGCGTTTTGCCGCGTTTGCGGCCGCGTTTAGCGGCGTTTAGCAGCGTTTTACCGCGTTTGCGTTTATAAGCGTTTCATCATAGACCCTCCCTAAGCTCAAAAAACAGTAAATTTTAACCATTTCAGCCAGTTTGTGAGACCAGAGTGAGTAGCAGCAGCTGAGAGAGCCGCAGTGTACTTGTATTTAGCGTATCACTTGCCACATCATGTGCCACAAGTTGTGGATTGTCCACTTGCCACGTCACCTGCCACGTCACCTGGCCACATCACCTGGCCACGTCACCTGGCCACGTTACCTGCCACAAGTTGTGGATTGTCCACTTGCCACGTCACCTGGCCACATCACGTGCCACGTCACCTGCCACAAGTTGTGGATTGTCCACTTGCCACGTTACCTGGCCACGTCACCTGGCCATGTTACCTGCCACGTCACCTGGCCACGTTACCTGCCACGTCAGCTGGCCACGTCACCTGCCACAAGTTGTGGATTGTACACTTGCCACGTCACCTGCCACGTCACCTGGCCACGTCACCTGCCACACGTTATGGATTGTCCACTTGCCATGTCACCTGGCCACATCACGTGCCACGTCACCTGGCCACGTCACCTGCCACAAGTTGTGAATTGTCCACTTGCCACGTCACCTGGCACGTCACCTGGCCACGTCACCTGCCACAAGTTGTGGATTGTCCACTTGCCACGTCACCTGGCCACGTCACCTAGCCATGTTACCTGCCCACATTACCTGCCACGTCATCTAGCCACGTCACCTGCCACAAGTTGTGGATTGTCCACTTTCCACGTCACCTGGCCACATCACGTGCCACGTCACCTGCCACAAGTTGTGAATTGTCCACTTGCCACGTCACCTGCCACGTCACCTGGTCACGTCACCTGCCACAAGTTGTGGATTGTCCACTTGCCACGTCACCTGGCCACGTCACCTGCCACGTCACCTGGCCACGTCACCTGCCACGTCACCTGGCCACGTCACCTGCCACAAGTTGTGGATTGTCCACTTGCCACATCACCTGGCCACGTCACCTGGCCACGTTACCTGCCACGTCACCTGGCCACGTCACCTGCCACAAGCTGTGGATTGTCCACTTGCCACGTCACCTGGCCACGTCACCTGGCCACATCACCTGACACAAGTTGTTGATTGTCCACTTGCCACGTCACCTGGCCACGTTACCTGCCACGTCACCTGCCACGTCACCTGCCACAAGTTGTGGATTGTCCACTTGCCACGTCACCTGGCCACGTCACCTGGCCACGTTACCTGCCACGTCACCTGGCCACGTCACCTGGCCACGTCACCTGCCACGTCACCTGGCCACGTCACCTGCCACAAGCTGTGGATTGTCCACTTGCCACGTCACCTGGCCACGTCACCTGGCCACATCACCTGACACAAGTTGTTGATTGTCCACTTGCCACGTTACCTGCCACAAGTTGTGGATTGTCCACAATGCAATGCAAGCAATTACAGTTTTCTTTTATATTTTTTAATAGGTTTTCATCATTTGCCATCATTTTTGAGATTTCTAATGTTAAAAAATAGGTCACCTTTAAAAACGCTTATAAACGCAAACGCGGCAAAATGCCGGTACCGCGTTTAGCCGCGTTTAGCAGCGTTTAGCGTCTGAAACGTGGAAAACTTTTGCGTCTGAACCCATTTTTTTGCTTCTGGAAAAACGAGGTTAAACGCAACTGCTTGTAAATGCCAAAAAACGAGAGTGTGTGCATGGACACATAGGATAACATTGAATGGGTTCAGGAGCAGTTGAAAAAAGCGTCCAACTGCCTCTGAACGCGCGTTCAACAGCAAATAACAGCGTCTCGTGTGCATGGGGCCTTAATTTCTTTTGAGTGTGTGGACTTTATTGTATTGTTTATTGTTCACTATTCCCATTCAGGGAACACGTATTTTGGTTCACTACCGGTATTCCCAGTCTGGGAACACGAATATTTGATTGTGCACTCAGTATCTTGCTACATTGCAAGTTAATCACTTATTCCCATTTCAGGATTTTGGGGAGTTATTTTATATTTATATTTAGGAAGCGCAACACTGTTTTGTTTTGTATATTCTACATGTGAAGTGAACACATTTTCTGTGTGTGCAGCAGTCAGGTGGGGGAGTATTTTTTAAATTTTTTTATTTCTTGTTTTTTTGGTGGGATTTTGTTAAATCACCCACTACACATATCACTATTTAGTGATTAAGGATATTATTATTTGCGCTGATAGAAATTTGTTTTAATGTCTCACTTATGGGCACTGATAGGTGGCACTTATATGTGACACTGATAGGCGGCACTGATGGGTGGCACTAGTGGGCACTGATAGGTGGCACTGGTGGGCACTGATAGGTGACACTGTTGGGCACTGATAGGCGGCACTGGTGGGCACTGATAGGCAGCACTGATGGGCATTGATGGGTGGCACTGATGAACGGCAATGATGGGCATTGATGGGCAGCACTGGTGGGCATTGATGGGCAGCACTGATAGGCGGCACTGATGGACACCTAAAGCCAGCACTGACTGGCATCACTAATGGGCACTGATTGTTGGCACTGGTGAGCACTGATCGCTGGCACTGGTGGTGCTTTATTGTAATTAGGGCACTGATGACCAGTGCCCTGATTGCTGTCCCCTGCGAGGAGATGCACCTGATCGTCTCTCCTCGCCACACACTCTGTTAGTGTGAGGCATTGAGAGCCAACTACCGGCAGTTCCGTGTTTGCATTTGACCAGCTGTGATTGGACAAAGCCGATCACATGGTTAAAGAGCTGCGCCATCGGCTCTTTACAGAGATTGGGGTCGCACCGTGTCTTAGCAACACGGCGCAGCCGCGATCGCCGTGCTGCGTGCCCCAGCATGTGTGCGAGAGCTGCCGCTCTGGGGCGACGTCATATGACGTCCACCCATAACGATAGCCGCACTGCCCCATCGTCATATGATGGGTGGGCGGGTGTCAAGTGGTTAATATAATTTTTTTTGTTTTTAATGTGACTGTCCCATTCTTGCCAGTTGGTGGGGATCTGTGCTCAGAAGGTTTTTTACCTTAATGTAGAGAATGCATTAAGAAAAAAAAAACCTACAGAGACACTTTAAAACGTTTATTTAACTGTAAAAAAGTAAACTATCACCTTACACCACTCCCTGCTGTACTTACCTGTGGGGATTCTGAGCTGTCAGTGCCTATGCCTACACAGCCTGTCCAGCAGTCGGGGGGGGGGGGGGTTAAATCCCTGCTCTTCTCTATCTTCTTTGTTCAGTGCTTCAAGAGGGACCAGAGTGATTTACTGTGCAGATGCTATCCAATCAGAATCGCTCTTGTCCATCCAGAAAGTGCTGTAGTTAGTAGGGCTCTTCTGTTCTGCAGGATTGAGAAGAAACTTGTCTTTGTTGGGATTTAGTGGTTTACATCCACTTTTAGGGCCCAGTTACACTGTTGTGTATCTCTGTTGCCATCCCAGTGCTGCAGTGCATTTTTTTAAATATGACTTTGCTGCATTGAGAGACCCTTTAAAGTAAATGGCAGCACATTAAAATACATATAACACAATTTTTGATGTTTTTGCAAAATATATTAACAAGCCTTGGTCGCAACACAATCCATGGTAACTTATTGCTATGCATTAAGGTGAAAAAACACCTTGCAGTGTCCGCCCCCCAGCCACCCCGCCTTACTTACCTGAGCCCCAAATTTCCGTGGGCGCGATCCCGTGTCGCTCTCTCCACAGCTTCTCGGCTCTTCATTGGATAGATTGATAGCAGCGCAGCCATTGGCTCCCGTTGCTGTCAATCAAATCCAATGACGCGGCTGCCGGGGGGCGGGGCCGAGTCATACACTCGGCATCTATGGATGCCGAGTATATCACAGGGGAGCGCGCCCGCAAGGTAACCCCCTCGGGAGAGAGCTTCCCAAAGGGGTTATCTAATGCGGGGAGGAGCCGCAAGAGCCGCAGTGGGACCCCAGAAGTGGACGATCGGGGGCCACTCTGTGCAAAACGAGCTGCACAGTGGAGGTAAGTATAATATGTATGTTATTTTATTTTTATTTTTTAAACTTGAACTTTTAATATCACTTTAAGCCTATAAAAGGCTTATCCATAAGTAAAATAAATATCTCCTAAACTTTCACTATTTAGGAGATATTCACTCTGGATGCAGCCAGTGACCTCACCTGTGCATGCGTTCTGAAGGTCCGGCATACCGTGCCGGACCTTCAGAGCTTTGTGCTGGACCTGAGGGCTCCCACGCGCGTGGGAATGATGCCACTCACAGCACTGGAAAATATTTTTGGATGAACAGGGGCTGCATCCAATCAGATGCAGCTGCTGTTTTAGCATTCTGACAGTCCTGGATGTAGGCAGGGGAAATTCCTCTATCTGCGCTGTTTAGCATGGAGGGGTTTCATACCACTTTAACAATCAAATGCCCACATAGGCCTGAGACTGAAACTGAGACGGTCTCTCTTTTAGCTTCCTGTATTCTTCATATAGAGCTGTATGTGTGGTCACCATACAACTAGTAAAAAATGCTGTGACTAGGAATGCTTGGATTGTCTTGGCATAAACCTGTGACAGTAAGCCCCGACACCGGATTATCCAACAGAAAATAAAGGCAATGAGGCAGTGGGGGAGATTTACTAAACCTGGTGCACTCAGAATCTGGTGCAAATGTGCATAGTATTAGTAACCAATCAGCTTTGAGGATTTATGGTCAAAGCTTAATTGAACAAGCTCAAAATTGGAAGCTGATTTTTTACCATGCACTACTGCACCAGAATCTGTGTGCACCAGTTTTAGTAAATCTCCCCCAATGTTTCCAAACCCGTCTAATTGATTTCTCTCCAGAGATCTGTCAGCCCCAGTCTGTCTGCCGTCATGAAACTGATCCAAATGAAATCAGCCAACAATCGATGCTTGACAATGGGCATCCTAGCTATAAAATGCTTAGATATAACTAATAGGCTTGTGCAATTCGTTTCGTAACGAATTGAAATTCGTCCGAATTTAGCAACTTTCGGACATTCGGAAGCATTCGAATTTCCGAACAAAGCAATTACGAATAAGATCGAATCCGAAATAAATTATACCGCAAATAGCGAATGCCCGAATGTCTTCGGCATAATTCGTTATGAAAAAGTTACGAATGTACGAATCCATACGAAGCACAATAACACTCACTCTGCTCTGCTCTCTGCTTCTCCCACACCGTGCTGAACTCCCTCTCAAAATGGTGTACAGGGGCGGAGGTTATAGCCGCATGTAAAAAACGAAAGTAAAATACGAGATTTCGAATCCATTCGAAGCACAATAACACTCACTCTGCTCTGCTCTCTGCTTCTCCCTCACCGTGCTGAACCCTCTCAAAATGGTGTACAGGGGCGGAGCCTATAGCCGCATGTAAAAAACGAAAGTAAAATACGAGATTTCGAATCGTTACAAATAACCGCTATGTATTTAGAAAAGTACAAATCCATTCGAAGCACATTAGGCATAATAGGCAGCGTCGTTGTGAGAGAGACACGGAAAATTACGAATCAACGAACCCAAAAAAAGTTACGAAAGTAGGAGTTGTGTCCAGAATCAACGAAAAACAACGTACTCTACCGAAAGTACGAATTATAAAGCAACAAAAAATTCAACGAAAAATGTCGCTTGCAAAAATACGAATGAGTCCGAACACGAAAAATCCCGTCTAGCAAAATTACGAATGATTACGAATCAACAGGACCGGAAAGAAACGAACCAAAACGGAACGAATTTTTCCGTTGTGCACAAGTCTAATAACTAATTATTCTATTTATTTATTTATTTCAGGCACTTATATAATGCCCTCAGTTTAGGCAGCGCTTTACATATATATCGTACATTCACATCAGTCCTTGCTCGCAAGGAGCTTACAATCTAAGATAGATTACAGGGTAAACCACCTATAAACAGAATTGTTTATAATCTCAGCAAACTGATAGACTAAAGGTAGGGATGGCAGGACCACCAAAACCTATGGGTGTGATCGAATATGCATGGACAATCTATCTACTTTTATGTACTGGAATCAATGGGCGATCTACCAACAGGAAAGTTCTGCTGGGCCAAATGTTTCTGGCCATTTGATTGGACAGGGCAAGGGAAGGGAAGAGAAAAGAAGGGAAAAGAAGAGAAGGGAAGAGAAATAGATTTTCTGAATATGTTCCCCCAAGAGTGGCCGGGCCTTTTGGCCCCCCCAATAGAACAGACATTGCTACCTGATCACACCATGATTGGAAAACAGTAGCTGGTCTGGTTTCCTTCACATTCCATGACTCCCTAAATGAGGTGTCTATGGACTGTAGATCCCTATTAGGTTACTAGTAAGCAATGACAGCAAAGTAGCCCTTAATCTTTACCAATTAACAACCCCTCCTTGTGTCAACCCTAGAGCAATAGGCGAGTATCACTTTAATAATTGTAAATCAGCCTAAGAGTACAGTGCAGTATCAGTAACCAATTAGTGCATAGTCTACAGCCTGCGCCTTAACATTTGATCTCTGCTTCCAGCCCAAACTCATAAATCAAATTCACTTATAGAACCATCAGCTCCAGATAGGCTGCCTAATGTGTTTCTCCAATAAAGCCCTTCTATTATAGCCCCCTTTTCTACCTGCATAGTAATAGCTCAATCTACCCTCCCCTCCCCTCCCATCACTCTCCATCCCCTGTGATAAATTCATATCATAAACATTTTTATGGTCGTGGTATTTGTATACATTTGTGCCTTATCGCTTTGAAATGCTTTTAACTGACTTATATATAATTAATAAGCATACTAATATAATTGATGCACAGAGGAGCAGTGTACACACAGGATTTAAATAGCAAGGATTCTTGATTGATAATCTTCAATGTTATCGTTTTTTTTTTTTCCATCCCCACCAAAATGTTTAGAGAAATCTCCAGGATACCTTTGGAGTGTCTCGGTCATGATTAAAAGATGTTGTTTATTTTGCCCTGTCACTGGTTACATGGTGTTGTTTGAAAAGCCAGGAGCCCAATGTGTACAGTCAATGAAACTGATAGAGGCTGGGAACTGAGGAGTATATATATATATATATATATATATATATATATATATATATATATATATATATGTATATGTTTGATGTTAAGGAATCCTTTAAAAAAAGATTTTCCTGTGCAATTCCCTTATATGTGTGATTGGTGAATTAGTTTCATTGCTGCGCTTAGTTGCTTAGTTGTGTTACATACTATGTGTTGTAGCAGAAAACATTTTAGAATCACCAAATAAAAAAAGTTAGATGCAGATCTGCATTAGATGGTCTTTTGAAAAAAAAAAAAAAACATATATACAGTGCCTTGAAAAAGTATTCATACCCCTTAAAATTTTCCACATTTTGTCATGTTACAACCAAAAAACATAAATGTATTTTATTGGGATTTTATGTGATAGACAACACAAAGTGGCACATAATTGTGAAGTGGAAGGAAAATAATAATTGTTTTTCAACATTTTTTACAAGTAAATATGTGAAAAGTGTGGTGTGCATTTGTATTAAGCCCCCCTGAGTCAATACTTTGTAGTTAGTGATGAGCCGAACACCCCCGGGTTCGGTTCGCACCAGAACCCGCGAACGGACCGAAAGTTCGAACGAACATTAGAACCCTATTAAATACAATGGATGCGAACGTTCGAATTCTAAAGTGCTAATTATAACAACTATTATGCATGTTATTGTCCTAAAAAGGGTTTGGGAACCCGGGTTCTGCACCAGGGGACATGTATCAATGCAAAAATAAGTTTTAAAAACGGTCGTTTTCCGGGAGCAGTCATTTTAATGATGCATAAAGTGAAAAAAAAAAAGTCAAATATTCCTTTAAATATCGTACCTGGGGGGTGTCTAAAGTATGCCTGTGAAGTGCCACGTGTTTCCCGTGTTTAGAACTGTCCCTGCACAAAATGACACTTCTAAAGGAAAAAAAAGCCATTTAAAACTGCTTGCGGCTTTAATGTAATGTCTGGTCCCGGTAATATGGATGAAAATCTTTAAGAAAAATGGCATAGCTACCCCATGACCCCCCCCCTACCCCAGCCCATTACCAGCCCCTTTGGGTCTTGTATGGATATTAAGGGGAACCCCGCACATAAAATAAAAAAGGCCCTATATACTCTGAACAGCCGTATACAGGCGGTGCATACAAGACAGGGACTGTAGGTTTGTTCTTATGTAGAATCTGTTTGTAATTTTGAACAGGTACATTGTTGAAGTGTAGCTCCAGACCAAAAATCTATTTTTAAACTTTTTGGAAAACATAGGTAAGGGTTATCACCCCTGTAACATTTGTTTTGCTGTCTGTGCCCCTGTTCAGAACATTTCACCTCACTTTCCGTCCTAATGACAACTGTTTTTGAAATGTGGTGTTTTTCTTGAAACAAGGATTGCTGATAAAGCATCAGTACAGAGGAGACACCTTTCTCCCATATTTATTCTTACAGGAGAGAATTTTCCTTCCTAGTGGTAGATTTCCTCTCACTTCCTGTTGTCTTCTTGCGTTTGCAAGTAGGAGTCGTTTGTAAGTTGGATGTTTGAAAGTAGGGACCTGCCGTATATACTCTGCAGAAATAGGCCCCTTAGTTGTTGGTGTTGGCACAACACTGTAAGCACTCACAGTTACTCTTGGTTGGTGCTGGAACGCCCTGCTGTCAACTATTATATCAGGAATTTTAATTACATATAATTGTTGAACAGTGGTAGTAAAAATTGGGCCTTTGATGGTGGTGCTGGTGCCACAACACTGTAAGCCCTGACAGTTACTCTTGGTGGGTGCAGCAATGGGCCCTGCTGTGAATTATTAGATCAAGAATTGTAATTACATGCCCCTGTTGAACAGGGGCTGAAAAATTGGGCCTTAGGCACTGGTGGCACAACACTGCAACCCTTCACAGATACTGTACTTGGAGCACAGCAATGAGCCCTGTTGCAAAGTATTGCTTCAAAAATTGTAATGACACGCCCCTGTTAAACAGGGGCTGAAAAATTGGGCCTTAGGCACTGGTGGCACAACACTGCAACTCCTCACAGATACTGTACTTGGAGCACAGCAATGAGCCCTGTTGCAAAGTATTGCTTCAAAAATTGTAATTACACGCCACTGTTAAACAGGGGCTGAAAAATTGGGCGTTAGGCACTGGTGGCGGCACCCATAAACAAAAATGATCTTCCAAGCTATCATCATCAATCGTACCATTGAGGACTCGGAGGAGGAGGATAGCCAGTCAACATAACAGCACAGGCACTCAGCATCAGCATCAGTCTTGAAGGGATGTGACATTTTAAAATCAATTAGTCTGTTATATCAGCATCAGGTGTGTGGTAGCTGGTGGTGATCCAAGACTGGTTCATCTTGATGAAAGTCAGTCGATCAACCGAGTCGGTGGACAGGCGCACCCTGTGATCCGTGACAAATCCTCCAGCAGCACTGAATGTGCGTTCCGAAAGAACGCTGGATGCAGGACAGGCCAGTAGCTCAATTGCATACTGTGCAAGCTCTGGCCAGTGATCCATCCTCAAGACCCAGTAAGCCAGAGGATTTTCGGTGGGGAAGGTGTCCAAGTCTGACCTTTCCCCTAGATATTCCTGCACCATGTTTATCAGACGCTGGCGATGGTTGCTGGAACCGATCATACTTTGGGGCTGCGGACTAAAGAATTGTCTGAACGCATCGGTCAGACGGCCACCTTCCCCACCGCTCCTTCTTTGACTGGCCGAAGCCTCAGCAACTCGTTGTCCAGGACCAGGAGTTTGCAACCTCCCAGTCTCTGGGAACGCGTTGCACAGACCTTTCTGCAAGGCCTCCCGGAGTTGTCTCATCCTCTGCTCCCTCTGCGACGGTAACATAAGGTCCGCAACCTTACCCTTGTACCGTGGATCAAGGAGAGTGGCCAGCCAGTAATGGTCCCTCTCCTTGATCCGAAGAATACGAGGATCCTTCCGCAGACTTTGCAGGATCAGGGAGGCCATGCAGCGTAGGTTTGCTGAGGCATTCGCTCCGGAGTCCTCTGGGTCACTAAGGACGACATGATCCGCAGCCACCTCCTCCCAGCCACGTACAAGTCCACTGGTTTCTTGGGACTGTAAATCATCCCTAAAAGACTGCTGCTGATGATGCTGAGTGCCAGCCTCCACCTCCATGCTGACACAATCCTCCTCCTCCTCCTCCTCCTCCTCCTCCTCTTCCTGTGCGATGGGTGGGACAGAAGGAACACTGTCTGGGTAAAGGGGGCCTTGAGAGGCAAGGAAGTCCTCCTCTTCCTGCCTCTGTTCTGCCTCAAGTGCCCTGTCCATTATTCCACGCAGCGTGTGCTCCAACAGGTGGACAAGAGGTACAGTGTCACTGATGCATGCACTGTCACTGCTCACCATCCTCGTGGCCTCCTCAAATGGTGCCAGGACAGTGCATGCATCCCTGATCATGCCCCACTGGCGTGGAGAAAAAAAACCAAGCTCCCCTGACCCTGTCCTGGTGCCGTAGTCGCACAGGTACTCATTGATGGCCCTCTGCTGCGTGTGCAGCCGCTGCAGCATGGCCAACGTTGAGTTCCACCTGGTGGGCATGTCACATATAAGGCGGTTCTTGGGCAGGTTCAACTCCTTTTGCAGCTCAGCCAGGCGAGCACTGGCATTATAAGATCTGCGGAAATGCACACAGACTTTCCTGGCCTGCCTCAGGACATCCTGTAAGCCCGGGTACCTGCCCAAGAAGCGCTGCACCACCAGGTTAAGGACGTGAGCCACACAGGGCACATGGGTCAGTTGTCCCTGTCGGAGGGCGGAGAGGAGGTTGGTGCCATTGTCGCAAACCACCATTCCTGGCTTAAGCTGGCGTGGCGTCAACCACCTCTCGGCCTGGCCCTGCAGAGCAGACAGGACCTCTGCCCCAGTGTGGCTTCTGTCCCCCAAACACACCAGCGCAAGCACGGCATGGCATCTTTTTGCCTGCGTACTTGCGTAGCCCCGTGAACGGCTACGGAGCACCGCTGGTTCATAGGACAAACCACAGGAAGAGGCCATGGAGGAAGAAGAAGAGGAGGGGGTGGAGGAGAGAGGTGTGTCACAACCAGTAGTAGCATTTTGGAGGCGTGGCGGTGGGACAACCTCCAACACTACTGCACCTTGTCCTGAATCCTTCCCAGCTGCCAAAAGAGTGACCCAATGGGCCGTGAAAGAAAGGTAACGTCCCTGTCCATGCCTGCTGGACCATGAGTCAGCGGTAATATGCACCTTACCGCTGACCGCCCTGTCCAGCGAGGCCAAGACATTGCCTTCCACATGCCGGTAGAGAGCCGGAATAGCCTTCCGTGAGAAAAAGTGGCGTTTGGGAACCTGCCACTGAGGAACCGCACATTGCACAAACTCACGGAAGGGGGCCGAGTCTACCAACTGAAAAGGCAGCAGTTGAAGCGCTAGCAATTTAGCCAAGCTAGCATTCAACCGCTGGGCATGTGGATGGCTGGGAGTGAACTTCTTTCGACGGTCCAGCAGCTGGGGCAGGGAAATTTGCCTGCTAGAATCGGACGTCGGTGTACTGCTAGCAGAGTGGGCGCAAGTACTTGGCTGTGACACACCTAATTCTACACCTTCATTCCTCTCAGTGCATGTTTCAGAGAGGACTGAAGTTATAGTGGGGTTGGAGATCCCAGCTGATGCGGTGCAAGGAGAGGTCCGCTTTGTTCTTTGGTGTGGGTCTTTGAGGTAGGCTTGCCAACGAGCTGCATGGCAGGTCAACATATGTCTGGTCAGGCATGTGGTACCCAAGCGGCTGATGTTTTGGCCACGCGATATACGCTTGAGACATATGTTGCAAACAGCAGCTGTGCGATCTGATGCACTAGCCTCAAAAAAGGCCCACACCAAAGAACTTTTTGAATGACGGGCAGAGGCAGCGCCCTGCACAGGCGGAGCTCTGCGGTGTGATTCCGTCGGTGTACTGCCCTTACGCTGGCCACCAAAGGGCATCCTGCCTCGTTGGAGATGTGCCTCCTCCTCCTCCTCCTCCTCTCTCCTATTAGGCACCCACGTGGAGTCATTGACCTCATCATCCCCTCCCTCCTCATCACTGGAGCCAATCTGGCAGTATGCTGCAGCTGCTGGAACATGACTGCCAGATTGGTGTCCTTCTTGAGCATCCCCTCTGTCTGCTCTCACGCTACTGCCTTCCTCTAGCTGGGTTTCATCATCAGACCCTTCGAAACGCTGGGCATCCTCCTGGAGCATGTACCCAACACTGTGCTGAAACAGTTCGGGGGACTCCTCAGGAGGAGGACATGGTGGGTCTAGGGAAGGAGTGACTGATGATTTGTCTGACATTGATACCAGGGAAGACGACGCTTTGGCAGCTGCTTTTCCAGTACCCTGAGCCTGGGTGAGAGAGGATGAGGAGGAGGAGGAGGGCTTGGTCATCCACTCTACCAAGTCTTCGGCATGATGTGGCTCAACATGTCCAGCTGCCGAAAAGAAGGACAAGCGTGTCCCATGGCCATGTGCTGATGACAATGCACCGCGTCCACGACCAGCACTGTTGCCCCCAGACACAGAGCCTGCTTGCCCTCTTTTATTGCCTCCTGACTGTCTGCCTCTCCTTGTTTGCCTTCCAGACATTCTAATAGATGGCCTGCAGGGAGATGGGAAAAAAGCAATAAGGGCTACCTTCAGGTGTCCTTCTCTGTCCCTTGAAACAAGGACTTTCACAGTGAAAGAAACTGACACTGTCCCTACCTAGAGTTTTCTGTCCCTAGAATAAATGTTTTTTTTAATCACAATATAGCACAAGGACAATTCACTCAATGTCTCTCCAGGTCCCTGGAAACAAGGACTTGCAGAGTGAAAGAAACTGACACTGTCCCTACCTAGAGTTTTCTGTCCCTAGAATAAATGTTTTTTTTAAGCACAATATAGCACAAGGAAAATTAACTCACTGTCCTTACAGGTCCCTGGAAACAAGGACTTGCAGAGTGAAAGAAACTGACACTGTCCCTACCTAGAGTTTTCTGTCCCTAGAATAAATGTTTTTTTTAAGCACAATATAGCACAAGGACAATTAACTCACTGTCCTTACAGGTCCCTGGAAACAAGGACTTGCAGAGTGAAAAAAAAAAAACACTCTCCCTACCTAGAGTTTTCTGTCCCTAGAAAAAATGTTTTTTTTAAGCACAATATAGCACAAGGACAATTAACTCACTGTCCTTACAGGTCCCTGGAAACAAGGACTTGCAGAGTGAAAGAAAAAAAACACTCTCCCTACCTACAGTTTTCTGTCCCTAGAAAAAATGTTTTTTTTAATCACAATATAGCACAAGGAAAATTAACTCACTGTCCTTACAGGTCCCTGGAAACAAGGACTTGCAGAGTGAAAGAAAAAAAACACTCTCCCTACCTACAGTTTTCTGTCCCTAGAAAAAATGTTTTTTTTAATCACAATATAGCACAAGGAAAATTAACTCACTGTCCTTACAGGTCCCTGGAAACAAGGACTTGCAGAGTGAAAGAAACTGACACTGTCCCTACCTAGAGTTTTCTGTCCCTAGAATAAATGTTTTTTTTAAGCACAATATAGCACAAGGAAAATTAACTCACTGTCCTTACAGGTCCCTGGAAACAAGGACTTGCAGAGTGAAAGAAACTGACACTGTCCCTACCTAGAGTTTTCTGTCCCTAGAATAAATGTTTTTTTAAAGCACAATATAGCACAAGGACAATTAACTCACTGTCCTTACAGGTCCCTGGAAACAAGGACTTGCAGAGTGAAAAAAAAAAAACACTCTCCCTACCTACAGTTTTCTGTCCCTAGAAAAAATGTTTTTTTTAAGCACAATATAGCACAAGGACAATTAACTCACTGTCCTTACAGGTCCCTGGAAACAAGGACTTGCAGAGTGAAAGAAACTGACACTGTCCCTACCTAGAGTTTTCTGTCCCTAGAATAAATGTTTTTTTTAAGCACAATATAGCACAAGGAAAATTAACTCACTGTCCTTACAGGTCCCTGGAAACAAGGACTTGCAGAGTGAAAGAAACTGACACTGTCCCTACCTAGAGTTTTCTGTCCCTAGAATAAATGTTTTTTTTAAGCACAATATAGCACAAGGACAATTAACTCACTGTCCTTACAGGTCCCTGGAAACAAGGACTTGCAGAGTGAAAGAAAAAAAACACTCTCCCTACCTACAGTTTTCTGTCCCTAGAAAAAATGTTTTTTTTAAGCACAATATAGCACAAGGAAAATTAACTCACTGTCCTTACAGGTCCCTGGAAACAAGGACTTGCAGAGTGAAAGAAAAAAAACACTCTCCCTACCTACAGTTTTCTGTCCCTAGAAAAAATGTTTTTTTTAATCACAATATAGCACAAGGAAAATTAACTCACTGTCCTTACAGGTCCCTGGAAACAAGGACTTGCAGAGTGAAAGAAACTGACACTGTCCCTACCTAGAGTTTTCTGTCCCTAGAATAAATGTTTTTTTTAATCACAATATAGCACAAGGAAAATTAACTCACTGTCCTTACAGGTCCCTGGAAACAAGGACTTGCAGAGTGAAAGAAACTGACACTGTCCCTACCTAGAGTTTTCTGTCCCTAGAATAAATGTTTTTTTTAATCACAATATAGCACAAGGACAATTAACTCACTGTCCTTACAGGTCCCTGGAAACAAGGACTTGCAGAGTGAAAAAAAAAAAAACACTCTCCCTACCTAGAGTTTTCTGTCCCTAGAAAAAATGTTTTTTTTAAGCACAATATAGCACAAGGACAATTAACTCACTGTCCTTACAGGTCCCTGGAAACAAGGACTTGCAGAGTGAAAGAAAAAAAACACTCTCCCTACCTACAGTTTTCTGTCCCTAGAAAAAATGTTTTTTTTAATCACAATATAGCACAAGGAAAATTAACTCACTGTCCTTACAGGTCCCTGGAAACAAGGACTTGCAGAGTGAAAGAAAAAAAACACTCTCCCTACCTACAGTTTTCTGTCCCTAGAAAAAATGTTTTTTTTAATCACAATATAGCACAAGGAAAATTAACTCACTGTCCTTACAGGTCCCTGGAAACAAGGACTTGCAGAGTGAAAGAAACTGACACTGTCCGTACCTAGAGTTTTCTGTCCCTAGAATAAATGTTTTTTTTAAGCACAATATAGCACAAGGAAAATTAACTCACTGTCCTTACAGGTCCCTGGAAACAAGGACTTGCAGAGTGAAAGAAACTGACACTGTCCCTACCTAGAGTTTTCTGTCCCTAGAATAAATGTTTTTTTTAAGCACAATATAGCACAAGGACAATTAACTCACTGTCCTTACAGGTCCCTGGAAACAAGGACTTGCAGAGTGAAAGAAAAAAAACACTCTCCCTACCTACAGTTTTCTGTCCCTAGAAAAAATGTTTTTTTTAATCACAATATAGCACAAGGAAAATTAACTCACTGTCCTTACAGGTCCCTGGAAACAAGGACTTGCAGAGTGAAAGAAAAAAAACACTCTCCCTACCTACAGTTTTCTGTCCCTAGAAAAAATGTTTTTTTTAATCACAATATAGCACAAGGAAAATTAACTCACTGTCCTTACAGGTCCCTGGAAACAAGGACTTGCAGAGTGAAAGAAAAAAAACACTCTCCCTACCTACAGTTTTCTGTCCCTAGAAAAAATGTTTTTTTTAATCACAATATAGCACAAGGAAAATTAACTCACTGTCCTTACAGGTCCCTGGAAACAAGGACTTGCAGAGTGAAAGAAACTGACACTGTCCCTACCTAGAGTTTTCTGTCCCTAGAATAAATGTTTTTTTTAAGCACAATATAGCACAAGGACAATTAACTCACTGTCCTTACAGGTCCCTGGAAACAAGGACTTGCAGAGTGAAAGAAACTGACACTGTCCCTACCTAGAGTTTTCTGTCCCTAGAATAAATGTTTTTTTTAAGCACAATATAGCACAAGGAAAATTAACTCACTGTCCTTACAGGTCCCTGGAAACAAGGACTTGCAGAGTGAAAGAAACTGACACTGTCCCTACCTAGAGTTTTCTGTCCCTAGAATAAATGTTTTTTTTAAGCACAATATAGCACAAGGACAATTAACTCACTGTCCTTACAGGTCCCTGGAAACAAGGACTTGCAGAGTGAAAGAAAAAAAACACTCTCCCTACCTACAGTTTTCTGTCCCTAGAAAAAATGTTTTTTTTAAGCACAATATAGCACAAGGACAATTAACTCACTGTCCTTACAGGTCCCTGGAAACAAGGACTTGCAGAGTGAAAGAAAAAAAACACTCTCCCTACCTACAGTTTTCTGTCCCTAGAAAAAATGTTTTTTTTAATCACAATATAGCACAAGGAAAATTAACTCACTGTCCTTACAGGTCCCTGGAAACAAGGACTTGCAGAGTGAAAGAAAAAAAACACTCTCCCTACCTACAGTTTTCTGTCCCTAGAAAAAATGTTTTTTTTAATCACAATATAGCACAAGGAAAATTAACTCACTGTCCTTACAGGTCCCTGGAAACAAGGACTTGCAGAGTGAAAGAAACTGACACTGTCCCTACCTAGAGTTTTCTGTCCCTAGAATAAATGTTTTTTTTAAGCACAATATAGCACAAGGACAATTAACTCACTGTCCTTACAGGTCCCTGGAAACAAGGACTTGCAGAGTGAAAGAAACTGACACTGTCCCTACCTAGAGTTTTCTGTCCCTAGAATAAATGTTTTTTTTAAGCACAATATAGCACAAGGAAAATTAACTCACTGTCCTTACAGGTCCCTGGAAACAAGGACTTGCAGAGTGAAAGAAACTGACACTGTCCCTACCTAGAGTTTTCTGTCCCTAGAATAAATGTTTTTTTTAAGCACAATATAGCACAAGGACAATTAACTCACTGTCCTTACAGGTCCCTGGAAACAAGGACTTGCAGAGTGAAAGAAAAAAAACACTCTCCCTACCTACAATTTTCTGTCCCTAGAAAAAATGTTTTTTTTAAGCACAATATAGCACAAGGAAAATTAACTCACTGTCCTTACAGGTCCCTGGAAACAAGGACTTGCAGAGTGAAAGAAAAAAAACACTCTCCCTACCTACAGTTTTCTGTTCCTAGAAAAAATGTTTTTTTTAATCACAATATAGCACAAGGAAAATTAACTCACTGTCCTTACAGGTCCCTGGAAACAAGGACTTGCAGAGTGAAAGAAACTGACACTGTCCCTACCTAGAGTTTTCTGTCCCTAGAATAAATGTTTTTTTTAATCACAATATAGCACAAGGAAAATTAACTCACTGTCCTTACAGGTCCCTGGAAACAAGGACTTGCAGAGTGAAAGAAACTGACACTGTCCCTACCTAGAGTTTTCTGTCCCTAGAATAAATGTTTTTTTTAAGCACAATATAGCACAAGGACAATTAACTCACTGTCCTTACAGGTCCCTGGAAACAAGGACTTGCAGAGTGAAAGAAAAAAAACACTCTCCCTACCTACAGTTTTCTGTCCCTAGAATAAATGTTTTTTTTAATCACAATATAGCACAAGGACAATTAACTCACTGTCCTTACAGGTCCCTGGAAACAAGGACTTGCAGAGTGAAAGAAACTGACACTGTCCCTACCTAGAGTTTTCTGTCCCTAGAATAAATGTTTTTTTTAAGCACAATATAGCACAAGGACAATTAACTCACTGTCCTTACAGGTCCCTGGAAACAAGGACTTGCAGAGTGAAAGAAACTGACACTGTCCCTACCTAGAGTTTTCTGTCCCTAGAATAAATGTTTTTTTTAAGCACACTATAGCAGAAGCACAAAACACACTGACACTCTCCCTACCTATCCTTCTCTTTCCCTAAACTAAAGGAATCCAGGTTAAGCAAGAAAGAAATAACAGTCACTGTCCCTGCCTATGCTACTCTATCCCTGCTCCGGAACACACTACACTAGGCCGCCGTGCTGGCGGCCTTTTATAGTGTGGGGCGTGTACTAAACACCCTCAGCAATAATTGGCCACAGGCATCCTGCCTGTGGCCAATCATTGCTCTCCTCGCTGCCGGCGCTGTGATTGGCCAAGCATGCGGGGTCACAGTGCATGCTTGGCCAATCACAGCGCCTGGATGACACTGCGATGGCGTAGTGCATTGTGGGCCGTTCGCGTCACTCGAATTTGGCGCGAACGGCCCAAATCGTTCGATCTTCGTCGAACGATCGAACAGCCAATGTTCGAGTCGAACGTATGTTCGACTCGAACACGAAGCTCATCCCTATTTGTAGTATTGCCCCCTTTCACGGCAATTACAGCTGTAAGTCTTTTTGGGGATGTCTCTACCAGCTTTGCACATCTGGAGAGTGAATTTTTGCCCATTCTTCTTTGCAAAATAGGTCAAGCTCTGTCAGATTGGATGGAGAGCGTCTGTGAACAGCAATTTTCAAGTCTTGCCACAGATTCTCAATTGCATTTAGGTCTGGACTTTGACTAGGCCATTCTAACACATGGATATGCTTTGATTTAAACCATTCCATTGTAGTTCTGGCTGTATGTTTAGGGTCGTTGTCCTGCTGGAAGGTGAACCTCCACCCCAGTCTCAAGTCTTTTGCAGACTCTAAAAGGTTTTCTTCTCAGATTGCCCTGTATTTGGCTCCATTCATCTTCCCATCAACTCTGACCAGCTTCCCAGTCCCTGCTGAAGAAAAGCATCCCCAAAACATGATGCTGCCACCACCATGTTTCACAGTGGGGATGGTATGTTCAGGGTGATGTGCAGTGTTAGTTTTCCACCACACATAGTGTTTTCCTTTTAGGCGAAAAAGTTATATTTTGGTCTCATCTGACCAGAGCACCTTCTTCCACATGTTTGCTGTGTCCCCCAGATGGCTTCTCACAAACTGCAAACTGAACTTCTTATGGCTTTCTTTCAACAATGGCTTTCTTCCATGGGCCTCTTAGCTGCTTCTCTGATTAATGCTCTCCTTGCCCGGCCTGTCAGTTTAGGTGGACGGCCATGTCTTGGTAGGTTTGCAGTTGTGCCATACTCTTTCTATTTTCGGATGATGGATTGAACAGTGCTCCGTGAGATGTTCAAAGCTTGGGATATTTTTTTTATAACCTAACTCTGCTTTAAACTTCTCCACAACTTTATCCCTGACCTGTTTGGTGTGTTCCTTGGCCTTTACAATGCTGTTTGTTCACTAATGTTCGCTAACAAACCTCTGAGGGTTTCACAGAACAGCTGTATTTATACTGAGATTAAATTACACACAGGTGGACTCTATTTACTAATTAAGTGACTTCTGATGGCAATTGGTTCCACTAGATTTTAGTTAGAGGTATCAGAGTAAAGGAGGCTGAATACAAATGCATGCCACACTTTTCAGATATTTATTTGTAAAACATTTTGAAAACCATTTATCATTTTCCTTCCACTTCACAATTATATGAGACTTTGTGTTGGTCTATCACATACAATCCCAATTAAATACATTTACGTTTTTGGCTGTAACATGACAAAATGTGGAAAATGTCAATGGGTATGAATACTTTTTCAAGGCACTGCACATGTTTTTGTCTGGGGTGAATACCTAAATCACATATGTACTATATATATATAATATACATTATATATATATATATATATATATATATATATATATATATGTAGCGGGTGTTTGAATTTAAGGGAGGCATCTGGGTGGTAGTGTAACCCAGATGCACAAATTGCTAGGGGATCCGAGACCTTTTTCTGGTTCTTATAAGACTCTGGTGGTGTGAGGTTCCTTGCGGTCCACGGGTGGCGCTGTTGCCCTGGGCCAGAGCTGAACTCACACCACAAGACTGTACCTTTTTTGTCCTCCCCTGGAGCTGGTACAGCCGGAGCGGGGAACCCGCTATGACGCAAAGGGAGAGGGGATAAAAGGGGCGGACGCCCTTACCAAGGGGTTCAGAGTTGAGAGTTCGGAGTGGGAGTCGGAGGACTCGGCCGCACCCAGGCACCTTCAGCTTGGGTGCTGGCGTTCCAGTGCTCCAGGCCTAGGTGCCCTTGACCTGGCTGGAGCGGAGATGGAGTCCATCCCAGGCACCTTTAGCCTGGGGCTCAGTACCTTCGACTGAGTTCCGCGAGGGTGGAGGAATCCGAGGGGGCCCTAACTCCTTAGGTGCCCGTGTCTGAGTTCGTGAGATCTGGTGTGCGGAACTTCTCTGGAGAGTCCGACGCAGCATCGCTGGTGACAGAGAGGCCTCCGGTTTCTCCCTTGGATGGGCTTCCTTCCCCTGACAGGGGCCGTGCTAGCAAAGGTAATTCACGTTCTACCTCACATAGTCAGTGGCAGTGACTATTTACCACTGGTGATACCACAGTGGTTAGCAGGAAAAGGGAAAGGATTGTGCCTCGATCTATCCCCCATTATTACCCAGTAAAGAAACTGTTTGTTGTTTGCCAAGAAGAATAAAACTGAGTTGGACTTATTCACTGTGTGGAACTTTGGTTACTAGGAGCAAAGGAGTCAGGGACGAAGTACTGGACTTGACTCTAGGACACCTACACAAAACCCAATCTTCTGGCCTTCACCTCTTAGCTAGGGATGAGCTTCGTGTTCGAGTCGAACATATGTTCGACTCGAACATCGGCTGTTCGATCGTTCGACGAAGATTGAACGATTTGGGCCGTTCGCGCCAAATTCGAGTGACGCGAACGGCCCACAATGCACTACGCCATCGCAGTGTCATCCAGGCGCTGTGATTGGCCAAGCATGCACTGTGACCCCGCATGCTTGGCCAATCACAGCGCCGGCAGCGAGGAGAGCAATGATTGGCCACAGGCATGATGCCTGTGGCCAATTATTGCTGAGGGGGTTTAGTACACGCCCCACACTATAAAAGGCCGCCAGCGCGGCGGCCTTGTGTAGTGTGTTCCGGAGCAGGGAAAGAGAAGCATAGGCAGGGACAGTGTCATTTTTTTTCCTTTACTAATCCTGGATTCCTTGTGTTTAGGGACAAATAAGGATAGGTAGGGAGAGTGTCAGGGACAGTGTGTTATTCTGTGCTAAACCTTGTTTGTAGGGACAGAGAGGTACAGTGAGGGAAAGTGTCAGTGTGCTATTCTGTGCTAATCCTTGTTTGTAGGGACAGAGAGGTACAGTGAGGGAAAGTGTCAGTGTGCTATTCTGTTCTAAACCAATCTTGCTGAACCATATTTTCAATCCTTGAGTTTAGGGACAGAGAGGTACAGTGAGGGAAAGTGTCAGTGTGCTATTCTGTGCTAAATCTTGTTTGTAGGGAGGGACAGAGTAGGACAGTGAGGGAAAGTGTCAGTGTGCTATTCTGTTCTAAACCAATTTTGCTGTTCCATATTTTCAATCCTTGAGTTTAGGGACAGAGAAGGACACTCGTGGAAATTATCAGTGTGCTATTCTGTGCTAAATCTTGTTTGTAGGGAGGGACAGAGTAGGACAGTGAGGGAAAGTGTCAGTGTGCTATTCTGTTCTAAACCAATTTTGCTGTTCCATATTTCAAATCCTTGAGTTTAGGGACAGAGAAGGACACTCGTGGAAATTATCAGTGTGCTATTCTGTGCTAAATCTTGTTTGTAGGGAGGGACAGAGTAGGAAAGTGAGGGAACGTGTCAGTGTGCTATTCTGTTCTAAACCAATTTTGCTGAACCATATTTTCAATCCTTGAGTTTAGGGACAGAGAGGTACAGTGAGTGAAACTGACAGTGTGCTATTCTGTTCTAAACCAATTTTGCTGTTCCATATTTCAAATCCTTGAGTTTAGGGACAGAGAAGGACACTCGTGGAAATTATCAGTGTGCTATTCTGTGCTAAATCTTGTTTGTAGGGAGGGACAGAGTAGGACAGTGAGGGAAAGTGTCAGTGTGCTATTCTGTTCTAAACCAATTTTGCTGTTCCATATTTTCAATCCTTGAGTTTAGGGACAGAGAAGGACACTCGTGGAAACTATCAGTGTGCTATTCTGTGCTAAATCTTGTTTGTAGGGAGGGACAGAGTAGGACAGTGAGGGAAAGTGTCAGTGTGCTATTCTGTTCTAAACCAATTTTGCTGTTCCATATTTTCAATCCTTGAGTTTAGGGAAAGAGAAGGACACTCGTGGAAATTATCAGTGTGCTATTCTGTGCTAAACCTTGTTTGTAGGGAGGGACAGAGTAGGACAGTGAGGGAAAGTGTCAGTGTGCTATTCTGTTCTAAACCAATTTTGCTGAACCATATTTTCAATCCTTGAGTTTAGGGACAGAGAGGTACAGTGAGTGAAACTGACAGTGTGCTATTCTGTTCTAAACCAATTTTGCTGTTCCATATTTTCAATCCTTGAGTTTAGGGACAGAGAAGGACACTCGTGGAAATTATCAGTGTGCTATTCTGTGCTAAATCTTGTTTGTAGGGAGGGACAGAGTAGGACAGTGAGGGAAAGTGTCAGTGTGCTATTCTGTTCTAAACCAATTTTGCTGTTCCATATTTTCAATCCTTGAGTTTAGGGACAGAGAAGGACACTCGTGGAAATTATCAGTGTGCTATTCTGTGCTAAATCTTGTTTGTAGGGAGGGACAGAGTAGGACAGTGAGGGAAAGTGTCAGTGTGCTATTCTGTTCTAAACCAATTTTGCTGAACCATATTTTCAATCCTTGAGTTTAGGGACAGAGAGGTACAGTGAGTGAAACTGACAGTGTGCTATTCTGTTCTAAACCAATTTTGCTGTTCCATATTTCAAATCCTTGAGTTTAGGGACAGAGAAGGACACTCGTGGAAATTATCAGTGTGCTATTCTGTGCTAAATCTTGTTTGTAGGGAGGGACAGAGTAGGACAGTGAGGGAAAGTGTCAGTGTGCTATTCTGTTCTAAACCAATTTTGCTGTTCCATATTTTCAATCCTTGAGTTTAGGGACAGAGAAAGACACTCGTGGAAATTATCAGTGTGCTATTCTGTGCTAAATCTTGTTTGTAGGGAGGGACAGAGTAGGACAGTGAGGGAAAGTGTCAGTGTGCTATTCTGTTCTAAACCAATTTTGCTGTTCCATATTTTCAATCCTTGTGTTTAGGGACAGAGAAGGATAGGCAGGGGACAGTGTCAGTGTCATTGTTGCTAAGCCTCCTGCACAGTATACACCTGAAGGTAGCCCTTATTGCTCTTTTTCCCATCTCCCTGCAGGCCATCCATTAAAATGTCTGGAAGGCAAACAAGGAGAGGCAGACAGTCAGGAGGCAAAAAAAGAGGGCAAGCAGGCTCTGTGTCTGGGGGCAACAGTGCTGGTCGTGGACGCGGTGCATTGTCATCAGCACATGGCCATGGGACACGCTTGTCCTTCTTTTCGGCAGCTGGACATGTTGAGCCACATCATGCCGAAGACTTGGTAGAGTGGATGACCAAGCCCACCTCATCCTCCTCATCCTCTCTCACCCAGGCTCAGGGTACTGGCAAAGCAGCTGCCAAAGCGTCCTCTTCTCTGGTATCATTATCTTCATTAGTCAATCCTTCCCTAGACCCACCATGTCCTCCTCCTGAGGAGTCCCCCGAACTGTTTGAGCACAGTGTTGGGTACATGGTCCAGGAGGATGCCCAGCGTTTCGAAGGATCTGATGATGATACCCAGCTACAGGAAGGCAGCAGCGTGAGAGCAGAGAGAGGGGATGCTCAAGAAGGACACCAATCTGGCAGTCATGCTCCAGCAGCTGCAGCATACTGCCAGATTGGCTCCAGTGATGAGGAGGGAGGGGATGATGAGGTCACTGACTCCACGTGGGTGCCTAATAGGAGAGAGGAGGAGGAGGAGGAGGATGAGGAGGAGGCACATCTCCAACGAGGCAGGATGCCCTTGAGTGGCCAGCGTATGGGCAGCACACCGAGCTCCGCCTGTGCAGGGTGCTGCCTCTGCCCGTCATTCAAAAAGTTCTTTGGTGTGGGCCTTTTTTGAGGCGAGTGCATCAGATCGCACAGCTGCTGTTTGCAACATATGTCTCAAGCGTATATCGCGTGGCCAAAACATCAGCCGCTTGGGCACCACATGCTTGATCAGACATATGTTGACCTGCCATGCAGCTCGTTGGCAAGCCTACCTTAAAGACCCACACCAAAGAACAAAGCTGACCTCTTCTTGCACCGCATCAGCTGGGATCTCCAACCCCACTATACCTTCACTCCTCTCTGAAACCTGCTCTGAGAGGAATGAAGGTGTAGAATTAGGTGTGTCACAGGCAAGTACTTGCGGGCACTCTGCTAGCAGTACACCAACGTCCGATTCTAGCAGGCAAATTTCCCTGCCCCAGCTGCTGGACCGTCGAAAGAAGTTCACTCCCAGCCATCCACATGCCCAGCGGTTGAATGCTAGCTTGGCTAAATTGCTAGCGCTTCAACTGCTGCCTTTTCAGTTGGTAGACTTGGCCCCCTTCCGTGAGTTTGTGCAATGTGCGGTTCCTCAGTGGCAGGTTCCCAAACGCCACTTTTTCGCACGGAAGGCGATTCCGGCTCTCTACAGGCATGTGGAAGGCAATGTCTTGGCCTCGCTGGACAGGGCGGTCAGCGGTAAGGTGCATATTACCGCTGACTCATGGTCCAGCAGGCATGGACAGGGACGTTACCTTTCTTTCACGGCCCATTGGGTCACTCTTTTGGCAGCTGGGAAGGATGCAGGACAAGGTGCAGTAGTGTTGGAGGTTGTTCCACCGCCACGCCTCCAAAATGCTACTACTGGTTGTGACACACCTCTCTCCTCCACCCCTCCTCTTCTTCTTCCTCCATGGCCTCTTCCTGTGGTTTGTCCTCGGAACCAGCGGTGCTCCGTAGGCGTTCAAGGGGCTACGCAAGTACGCAGGCAAAAAGATGCCATGCCGTGCTTGCGCTGGTGTGTTTGGGGGACAGGAGCCACACTGGGGCAGAGGTCCTGTCTGCTCTGCAGGGGCAGGCCGAGAGGTGGTTGACGCCACGCCAGCTTAAGCCAGGAATGGTAGTTTGCGACAATGGCACCAACCTCCTCTCCGCCCTCCGACAGGGACAACTGACCCATGTGCCCTGTATGGCTCACGTCCTTAACCTGGTGGTGCAGCGGTTCTTGGGCAGGTACCCGGGCTTACAGGATGTCCTGAGGCAGGCCAGGAAAGTCTGTGTGCATTTCCGCAGATCTTATAATGCCAGTGCTCGCCTGGCTGAGCTGCAAAAGGAGTTGAACCTGCCCAAGAACCGCCTTATATGTGACATGCCCACCAGGTGGAACTCAACGTTGGCCATTCTGCAGCAGCTGCACACGCAGCAGAGGGTCATCAATGAGTACCTGTGCGACTACGGCACCAGGACAGGGTCAGGGGAGCTTGGTTTTTTTTCACCACGCCAGTGGGGCATGATCAGGGATGCATGCACTGTCCTGGCACCATTTGAGGAGGCCACGAGGATGGTGAGCAGTGACAGTGCATGCATCAGTGACACTGTACCTCTTGTCCACCTGTTGGAGCATACGCTGCGTGGAATAATGGACAGGGCACTTGAGGCAGAACAGAGGCAGGAAGAGGAGGACTTCCTTGCCTCTCAAGGCCCCCTTTACCCAGACAGTGTTCCTTCTGTCCCACCCATCGCACAGGAAGAGGAGGAGGAGGAGGAGGAGGATTGTGTCAGCATGGAGGTGGAGGCTGGCACTCAGCATCATCAGCAGCAGTCTTTTAGGGATGATTTACAGTCCCAAGAAACCAGTGGACTTGTACGTGGCTGGGAGGAGGTGGCTGCGGATCATGTCGTCCTTAGTGACCCAGAGGACTCCGGACTGAATGCCTCAGCTAACCTACGCTGCATGGCCTCCCTGATCCTGCAAAGTCTGCGGAAGGATCCTCGTATTCTTCGGATCAAGGAGAGGGACCATTACTGGCTGGCCACTCTCCTTGATCCACGGTACAAGGGTAAGGTTGCGGACCTTATCGTACCGTCGCAGAGGGAGCAGAGGATGAGACAACTCCGGGAGGCCTTGCAGAAAGGTCTGTGCAACGTGTTCCCAGAGACTGGGAGGTTACAAACTCCTGGTCCTGGACAACGAGTTGCTGAGGCTTCGGGCAGTCAAAGAAGAAGCGGTGGGGAAGGTGGCCGTCTGACCGATGCGTTCAGACAATTCTTTAGTCCGCAGCCCCAAAGTATGATCGGTTCCAGCAACCATCGCCAGCGTCTGATATACATGGTCCAGGAATACCTAGGGGCAAGGTCAGACTTGGACACCTTCCCCACCGAAAATCCTCTGGCTTACTGGGTCTTGAGGATGGATCACTGGCCAGAGCTTGCACAGTATGCAATTGAGCTACTGGCCTGTCCTGCATCCAGCGTTCTTTCAGAACGCACATTCAGTGCTGCTGGAGGATTTGTCACGGATCACAGGGTGCGCCTGTCCACCGACTCGGTTGATCGACTGACTTTCATCAAGATGAACCAGTCTTGGATCACCACCAGCTACCACACACCAGATGCTGATATAACAGACTAATTGATTTTAAAATGTCACATCCCTTCAAGACTGATGCTGATGCTGAGTGCCTGTGCTGTTATGTTGACTGGCTATCCTCCTCCTCCTCCTCAATGATACGATTAATGATGATAGCTTGGAAGATCATTTTGGTTTATGGGTGACGCCACCAGTGGCTAAGGCCCAATTTTTCAGCCCCTGTTTAACAGGGGCGTGTAATTAAAATTTTTGATGCAATACTTTGCAACAGGCCTCATTGCTGTGCTCCAAGTACAGTATCTGTGAGGGGTTGCAGTGTTGTGCCACCAGTGCCTAAGGCCCAATTTTTCAGCCCCTGTTCAACAGGGGCATGCAATTATAATTATTGATCTAATAATTCACAGCAGGGCCCATTGCTGCGCCCACCAAGAGTAACTGTCAGGCTTTACAGTGTTGTGGCACCAGCACCACCATCACCACCACCACCACCACCAAAGGCCCAATTTTTCAGCCCCTGTTCAACAGGGGCATGCAATTATAGTTATTGATCTAATAATTCACAGCAGGTCCCATTGCTGCACCCACCAAGAGTAACTGTCAGGCCTTACAGTGTTGTGGCACCAGCACCACCATCACCACCACCACCACCACCAAAGGCCCAATTTTTCAGCCCCTGTTCAACAGGGGCATGCAATTATAATTATTGATCTAATAATTCACAGCAGGGCCCATTGCTGCGCCCACCAAGAGTAACTGTCAGGCTTTACAGTGTTGTGGCACCAGCACCACCATCACCACCACCACCACCACCAAAGGCCCAATTTTTCAGCCCCTGTTCAACAGGGGCATGCAATTATAATTATTGATCTAATAATTCACAGCAGGTCCCATTGCTGCACCCACCAAGAGTAACTGTCAGGCCTTACAGTGTTGTGGCACCAGCACCACCATCACCACCACCACCAAAGGCCCAATTTTTCAGCCCCTGTTCAACAGGGGCATGCAATTATAATTATTGTTCGAATAATTCACAGCAGGGCCCATTGCTGCGCCCACCAAGAGTAACTGTCAGGCCTTATAGTGTTGTGGCACCAGCACCACCATCACCACCACCACCACCACCAAAGGCCCAATTTTTCAGCCCCTGTTCAACAGGGGCATGCAATTATAATTATTGATCGAATAATTCACAGCAGGACCCATTGCTGCGCCCACCAAGAGTAACTGTCAGGCCTTACAGTGTTGTGGCACCAGCACCACCATCACCATCACCACCACCACCAAAGGCCCAATTTTTCAGCCCCTGTTCAACAGGGGCATGCAATTATAATTATTGTTCGAATAATTCACAGCAGGGCCCATTGCTGCGCCCACCAAGAGTAACTGTCAGGCCTTACAGTGTTGTGGCACCAGCACCACCATCACCACCACCACCACCACCACCACCAAAGGCCCAATTTTTCAGCCCCTATTTAACAGGGGCATGCAATTATAATTATTGATCTAATAATTCACAGCAGGGCCCATTGCTGCGCCCACCAAGGGTAACTGTCAGGCCTTACAGTGTTGTGGCACCAGCACCACCATCAAAGGCCAAATTTTTACTACCACTGATCAACAATTATATGTTATTACAATTCCTGATGTAATAGTTGACAGCAGGGCGTTCCAGCACCCACCAAGAATAACTGTGAGTGCTTTCAGTGTTGTGCCAACACCAACACCTAAGGGGCTAATTTCTGCAGAGTATATACGGCAGGTCCCTACTTTCAAACATCCAACTTACAAACTACTACTACTTGCAAACGGAAGAAGACAACAGGAAGTGAGAGGAAATCTACCCCTTGGAAGGAAAATTCTCTCCTGTAAGAATTAATATGGGAGAAAGGTGTCTCCTCTCTACTGATGCTTTATCACCAATCCTTGTTTCAATAAAAACACCACATTTCAAAAACAGTTGTCATTGGGACGCAAAGTGAGGTGAAATGTTCTGAACAGGGGCACAGACAGCAAAAAAAATGTGACAGGGGTGATAACCGTTCCCTATGTTTTCCAAAAAGCTAAAAAAAAGGAATTTGGCATGGAGCTACACTTAAACAATGCAGCTGTTCAAAATTACAAACAGATTCTACATAAGAACAAACCTACAGTCCCTGTCTTGTATGCACCGCCTGTATACGGCTGTTCAGAGTATATAGGGCCTTTTTTATTTTGTGTGCGGGGTTCCCCTTAATATCCATACAAGACCCAAAGGGGCTGGTAATGGGCTGGGGTGGGGGGGGGGGGTTGATGGGGTAGCTATGCCATTTTTCCTAAAGATTTTCATCCATATTACCGGGACCAGACATTGCATTAAAGCCGCAAGCAGTTTTAAATGGCTTTTTTTCCTTTAGAAATGTTATTTTGTGCAGGGACAGTTCTAAACACGGGAAACACGTGGCACTTCACAGGCATACTTTAGACACCCCCCAGGTACAATATTTAAAGGAATATTTGACTTTTTTTTTTCACTTTATGCATCATTAAAATGACTGCTCCCGGAAAACGTCCGTTTTTAAAACTTCTTTTTGCATTGATACATGTCCCCTGGTGCAGAACCCGGGTTCCCAAACTCTGTTTCGGACAATAACATGGATAATAGTCATTATAATTAGCACTTTAGAATCCGAACGTTCGCATCCATTGTATTTAATAGGGTTCTAATGTTCGTGCAAACTTTCGGTCCGTTCGCGGGTTCTGGTGCGAACCGAACCCGGGGGTGTTCGGCTCATCACTACTCTTAGCTATGGAGGACATGGGCCATGGTGTATCTCATCTCTCTCTCCCAGGTACCCCTAGACAACAGCCATATAACCGATAAAACTAGAGAGAGGGGTGAGGCCGATACATATATATATATATATATATATATATATATATATATATATATATACTATATTACCAAACGTATTGGGACGCCTTCCTTTACATGCATGTGAACTTTAATGGGATCCCAGTCTTAGTCCGTACGGTTCAATATTGAGTTGGCCCACCCTTTGCAGCTATAACGACTTCAACTCTTCTGGGAAGGCTGTCCACAAGGTTTAGGAATGTTTTTTTTTTTTTTATGGGAATGTTATAATTTATTGGTGAATTGCTGTGCTCAGTTGTTTGTTTTTCTAAACACTTGTTCATATTAAAGTCGTTTTATTATTTTTTATTTCCTTTAACCTCATTGCTTTTCTTTGTTGTAGGGCTCTCTCCCCTCTGTTATGGCAAATCTCCCTCTCCTAATTCTGGGAGGACCTTTAAATGTCTCCTTACAAATATCTGCACAATGGAGAAGTGCCATTAACAGCACAAGAGTAAACTTATTGCTGCGGAAAGATGAAGAAGGAAAAAAGTCTCAGAGTGATGTTGAGCTGTACATAAAGAGCTGGTCCATTGAGTGCTCTGTTCAGGGTTAGGTCACATGATGAACAGGGAGAAAGTGGTTCTTAGAAGGATAAAAAGTAAATGGATGTCCCTCTACATGTATGGTCTGTAGGAGGCTTCTGTTCTGCAGGATGGAGAAGAAGCCTTGTCTTTGTTGGGATGATGTAGTGGAATGTCACACCTAAGGAACGTAAATGTATTTATATGGCTTAAATCAGAAGGGTCAGCCATAGAAAAGTGTTTATTATGTGCTTTGCTGCATTTGCTTTAGAAACATCAAGGCTGCATTAGATTGGGCTACTTGACGGTGATTACACTACACAAAGGCTATTACAATAGTACTAGAAAGAAAAGTGATAACTCTTTCCTTTCCATTATAACAGAACCTTTAAAGTATTGAAGAGCTAGAAGATTCAGCATGTCCAGCCATGTATCATCTATTAGACTTGTGCACAACGGAAAAATTCGTTCCGTTTCGGTTCGTTTCTTTCCGGTCCTGTTGATTCGTAATCATTCGTAATTTTGCTAGACGGGATTTTTCGTGTTCGGACTCATTCGTATTTTTGCAAGCGACATTTTTCGTTGAATTTTTTGTTGCTTTATAATTCGTACTTTCGGTAGAGTACGTTGTTTTTCGTTGATTCTGGACACAACTCCTACTTTCGTAACTTTTTTTGGGTTCGTTGATTCGTAATTTTCCGTGTCTCTCTCACAACGACGCTGCCTATTATGCCTAATGTGCTTCGAATGGATTTGTACTTTTCTAAATACATAGCGGTTATTTGTAACGATTCGAAATCTCGTATTTTACTTTCGTTTTTTACATGCGGCTATAGGCTCCGCCCCTGTACACCATTTTGAGAGGGTTCAGCACGGTGAGGGAGAAGCAGAGAGCAGAGCAGAGTGAGTGTTATTGTGCTTCGAATGGATTCGAAATCTCGTATTTTACTTTCGTTTTTTACATGCGGCTATAACCTCCGCCCCTGTACACCATTTTGAGAGGGAGTTCAGCACGGTGTGGGAGAAGCAGAGAGCAGAGCAGAGTGAGTGTTATTGTGCTTCGTATGGATTCGTACATTCGTAACTTTTTCATAACGAATTATGCCGAAGACATTCGGGCATTCGCTATTTGCGGTATAATTTATTTCGGATTCGGTCTTATTCGTAATTGCTTTGTTCGGAAATTCGAATGCTTCCGAATGTCCGAAAGTTGCTAAATTCGGACGAATTTCAATTCGTTACGAAACAAATTGCACAAGCCTATCATCTATACCACCCATGCTGACATGCTGAGGGACTACAGGACAAAGCATTCTCCGGGCTTCATTTTGACAAGAAGTTCTTCAGCAGGAAGAAGGAAAGTATTGCATTAAAATGTGATTTTTGTGTTAGATAGAGTAGTTAGCTCTCAGAACACCAGGGCAAAGCAAGCCATAGATTATGCAATTTTCTTTCCTTCAACCGTGGATTTAGCCGCCAAATGTGATCGCAAGAGAAAAACCCAACAGGCCGGTTGTACTGAAGTTTACTTCAGTACGACCTGCCTGCCTATTGAAGGATCAAAATTTAGCCAGTTCCTGCTAAACAGGCCAAATTTTGATCTGTCTCTGACCTGCCTAAATCTTCCAGGGTGCCTTTGGCCAATCATGGCTCAGGGGCTAAGCCCACATCCCACACTATATAAGGCTGATGCTTACACGGCAGCCGTATATAGTGAATGAATGGTGATTAGGCAGGTAGTGTAGTGTGCAGTCAGCCAGTGTAGTATAAATAATACAGTTCAGAGTATAAAGTGCAGTCAGTGTAGTATATATAATACAGTTCAGAGTATATAGTGCAGTCCGTGTAGTATATATACAGTTCAGAGTATATAGTGCAGCCTGTGTAGTAAATATAATACAGTTCAGAGTATATTGTGCAGTTCGTGTAGTATATATAATACAGTTCAGAGTATATAATGCAGTCCGTTTAGTATATATAATACAGTTCAGAGTATATAATGCAGTCCGTGTAGTATATATAATTCAGTTCAGAGTATACAGTGCAGTCCATGTTGTATATATAATACAGTTCAGAGTATATAGTGCAGTCCATGTAGTATATATAATACAGTTCAGAGTATTAAGTGCAATCCGTGCAGTATATATATTGCAGGTCAGAGTTCATAGTGCAGTCCATGAAGTATATATAATACAGTGGAATGCATATAGTGCAGTCAGTGTAGTATATATAATACAGTTCAGAGTATATAATGCAGTCTGTGTAGTATATATATTACAGTGAACAATATATAGTGCAGTCAGCGTAGTATATAGAATACAGTGCATGGTATATAGTGAAGTGCAGAGTATACAATACAGTGTATTGAAGTGGTTAAGAAGAACCCTATGACAAAATTAAGAAAAAAAAGCCAGATTGATTCCGCTGCCTACACCACTCCACTCCAATGTTTCCTCACGATAGAACTAGGATGTATAAAAATGACTCCACAGGAGACATGAAAAGTCTCATAGTGTAGTAAATTTATTATTGTACAGAAGCAATAAGTAAAGGTTGCACACACGTGTATGTGTGCCTGAATCCCGACACTAGGTGTATACAGCATGGCTATTTCATCTGGCAATAGCGTGTGGTTCACGCCTCATTCTAGGTGGTTAAGCCAGATGTGTATCACACAGGACCAGAAAGTGCCGAATTATCTGCTCTGATGTATGTTTCACCATGCTTCACTTTCTATGTAGTCTCACCCTTAATTATGCAGTAACTGCCTACTTGTGATCTCAATCTTCTTAGTATGACTCTTTTTTGAGTTGTTGTGCATGCTCAGTAATTCAAATAGTTGTTAAAAAAATGTTTTTCTCAATCTCCATTCTCACCTGGGTAAGGATGACATGTCTTTGGCTTCATGGGATCTCATGCCATATCTTCCAGGAAGTTGCAGGACCAGAGACACAAGATGGGTAGAGGTCATCAGGGGCTGGCTGCCTGAATCTGGATAAGGCAGCCAACCCTATATCTGTGAGGAGGGCCGTGTTGATGGCACTGAACTTGCCCACCTAAGCAGTGAATTAGGTGGGCAAATGCTGGATTTGTTGGGCGGGTGAGTATATGCTTTGAATAGAACGCAACAATACAGATAAGAGGGGGTGAAGTTCATCTTTAAAGTGGACTAAAGTGAAAAACTGGTCTGCCTTCACCATTTAATTTTTTTTTATCATGACTCCTGTAAATCCTTGTGTCTCACATGATGCCGGCCGGGTCCTCCAGAATGACCAGCCACTGCCTTACTGCAACTTCTGTTTTTCAGTCACGGCTGAGTATGGGTTTTGGAAAAAGCTATTTAGGGGGTAGGCTGCTATACGCAGGCAATAGAACATTTTCATTCTAGTACATAAAACATTGTACAGGGAGCATAATATCCAGACCACTCTGATAAAATAGACTGATGACAATATAAAAAAATCCGGTGGGTGGCAGATAAAAGAATACATGCTCAGACACATCTGTGACATCCATGACTCCTCTCAAAAGTCCACAAATTTCATGATGTAATAGAAAATAGGGATCCCCCACAAAGGAGAAAAATGTTAGAATTACACAATCTAAAGCTGTCCCCTAAGCTTTGTCCTTTGAGTAACGCCCTTAGTTGACTCAATATTCAAGTGCCTTCCTGAACACAAGAAGACATGCTAGGACACATAGTAATATAACATCTGTAGATCCAGCCTCTTCTTATCCAGCACATCATGAGAGTTAATCATTCAAAAATGTAAATATAAAAAATAAATACATTGTCAAAACAGTGTGATTCTTTTTTTGTTTTTTTGTTTTAGCAAACAAAATATTTCAATAAACATTATAAACAATGTAACGTAGACTAACACAAGACCAAGTAGTAACATTTGTATAACAAATAATGTTTAAATAGTCTAGCAGTCTGTGTTTGCTTTACAAAGCAGGATTGTGATCTGAGGATGTCATACTGTCCTGAAAAAGGAAAAGGCAGTATGAAATAATATAAATCATTACGCAATAGTACTACTATATGTTATATATAATATAATATATATATATATATATATATATATATATATGTATATGTATATATATATATATATATATATATATATATATATATATATATATATATTTATTTATTTATATAGTATCTCACAAAAGTCAGTTCACCCCTCACATTTATTTTCTTGACAACACAGAAGAAATGACACTTTGCTACAATGTAAAGTAGTGAGTGTACAGCTTGTATAACAGTGTAAATTTTCTGTCCCCTCAAAATAACTCAACACACAGCCATTAATGTCTAAACCACTGGCAACAAAAGTGAGTACACCCCTAAGTGAAAATGTTCAAATTGGGCCCAAAGTGTCAATATTTTGTGTGGCCACCATTATTTTCCAGCACTGCCTTAACCCTCTTGGGCATGGAGTTCACCAGAGCTTCACAGGTTGCCACTGGAGTCCTCTTCCACTCCTCCATGACAACATCACGGAGCTGGTGGATGTTAGAGACCTTGCGCTCCTCCACCTTCCGTTTGAGGATGTCCCACAGATGCTCAATAGGGTTTAGGTCTGGAGACATGCTTGGCCAGTCCATCACCTTTACCTTTTCTTTAGCAAAGCAGTGGTCATCTTGGAAGTGTGTTTGGGGTCGTTATCATGTTGGAATACTGCCCTGCGGCCCAGTCTCCAAAGGGAGGGGATCATGTTCTGTTTCAGTATGTCACAGTACATGTTGGCATTCATGGTTCCCTCAATGAACTGTATCTCCCCATTGCCAACAGCACTCATGCAGCCCCAGACCATGACACTCCCACCACCATGCTTGACTGTAGGCAAGACAAACTTGTCTTTGTACTCCTCACCTGGTTGTACGTTTGACACCATCTGAATCAAATACGTTTATCTTGGTCTCATTAGACCATAGGACATGGTTCCAGTAATACATGTCCTTAGTCTTCTCGTCCTCAGCAAACTGCAGGCTTTCTTGTGCATCATCTTTAGAAGAGGCTTCCTTCTGGCATGACAGCCATGCAGACCAATTTGATGCAGTGTGCGGTGTATGGTCTGAGCACTGACAGGCTGACATGCTGACAGGCTGACCCCCCCCCACCCATTCAACCTCTGCAGCAATGCTGGCAGCACTCATACGTCTATTTCACAAAGACAACCTCTGGTTATGACACTGAGCACGTGCACTCAGCTTCTTTCGTCAACTATGGCGAGGCCTTTTCTGAGTGGAACCTGTCCTGTTAAACCGCTGCATGGTCTTGGCCACCGTGGTGCAGCTTAGTTTCAGGGTCTTGGCAATATTCTTATAGCCTAGGCCATCTTTATGTAGAGCAACAATCCTATTTTTCAGATCCTCAGAGAGTTTTTTGCCATGAGGTGTCATGTTGAACTTCCACTGAGCAGTATGAGAGAGATAACACCAAATTTAACACACCTGCTCCCCATTTACACCTGAGACCTTGTAACACTAACTAATCACATGACACCGGGGCGGGAAAATGGCTAATTGGGCCCAATTTGGAAATTTTCACTTAGGGGTATACTCACTTTTGTTGCCAGCGCTTTAGACATTAATGGCTGAGTGTTGAGTTATTTTGAGGGGACAGCAAATATACATTGTTATACAAGCTGTACACTGACTACTTTACATTGTAGCAAAGTGTAATTTCTTCAGTGTTGTCACATAAAAAGATTTAATAAAATATTTACAAAAATGTGAAGGGTGTACTTACTTTTTTGGGATACCGTATATATATATATTTTTTAGAATTATTATTTATTCATTTATTTTAAAGGGTCACTGCACTCCAAAAGTTTGTTGCTTAAATCACCCATTTCTTAATTTCAATGTTGGTAATATAAGCACGCAAGAAACTTTCAGAGTGCGGTGACTCTTTGAAACGTTATCTGACTGCTAGAATGGAGTATGCCTATCTCCAGCAACTGAATCTCAGTTATCTGTGTATATGTGTGTCTGCATATATGCATATATACTGTACATACACACATACATAAAGAAACTACTTTTATGCATGATGCATAGTACTGCCTCTTTTTGTCAACTTTATTCGGTCCTTAGGCAATCTGCATATATAAGCTACATTTCAATATATATAAAAAGAATGCAGACATGGTTAACAGGTTGGATTGTTGTTTGGTTAAACATTAGAATTAGATGGATACATAATCTATGCAACTTTGACCATAGAATAGTTGGTGCTAGATTTGGTTTAAAGCATCTCAGAAAAGGCCCTGCTGGGATTTTCTGTACTGTAGTCTGTAAAGGTTACAAAGAATGGTGCTAAAACAAACATTATTTCTGGAAAGTAAATTTTGTGAGCAAAAACAGCTTGAAAGAAGTCAGAGGAGACTGGATAGAGTTGTTAAAATTAATAGGAAATCTACAACCTCTGAACACCCAGTACTTCAAGGGTAGGTTAACATCAGGATCAGGAAATTCCATGATGGTGCGTTCATTTGAATGGGCTGCAAATCGCACAGGAACGGGGAAAAGTTCTTGCACTACTTTTTTAAATTGCACTACACCAAACCACACAGTACTGTGGTACTATGCAATTTGGTGCAGGAGAATTCACTGCGTTTGTCATTTGCATTTGGGGTGCCATTAACTATACATTGGCACCCACATGAAGATCTTCCTTTAATTGGTGCTGGCAGCCATTTTACAATCTCTTTGGCAATGGTGTGCAGAGAGGCAGTGACGTATCATCCATACAGTAGGTGCAGGGTGTTCACAGTGAACAAGGGCAGAGAGGAGGGGGGACCACTGTGACTCACACTGCACCGTACCCCCTCCCCAGAAGCACTGTGAAATAAAAAAATAATACAATTAAATTAAAAAAAGTTAAAAAAAATACAATTGAATAAAATATTAGGAAAGAAACTAATAAAAACAATAAATGACTGAGACTGTCCACTGCCTTACTGACACTATCTGCTGCCCTACTGACACTGTCCACTATCCCCCCCCCCCCCTAAATCATTGTGAAAAAATAATACAAAAATAAATTAAAATTAATAATTAAATAATAAAATTGTAAAAAAATCATAAAGATAAAAAACTTCTGTCACTGTCCATTGCTCTACTGACAATCTCCACTACCCTACTGACATTATCCACTGGCCCCAAAAAAGCATTTTGAAAAAATCACTCATCTCCTGCACATACTACCCACTGCCATACACTCCTCACTCCTCTCCTGCACATACTACCCACCTCCATACACTCCTCACTCCTCTCCTGCACATACTACCCACCTCCATACACTCCTCAATCCTCTCCTGCACATACTACCCACCTCCATACACTCCTCAATCCTCTCCTGCACATACTACCCACCACGTACACTCTGCACTCCTCACCTACACATACTACCCACCGCTAGGGATGAGCTTCGTGTTCGAGTCGAACATACGTTCGACTCGAACATCGGCTGTTCGATCGTTCGACGAAGATCGAACGATTTGGGCCGTTCGCGCCAAATTCGAGTGACGCGAACGGCCCACAATGCACTACGCCATCGCAGTGTCATCCAGGCGCTGTGATTGGCCAAGCATGCACTGTGACCCCGCATGCTTGGCCAATCACAGCGCCGGCAGCGAGGAGAGCAATGATTGGCCACAGGCAGGATGCCTGTGGCCAATTATTGCTGAGGGTGTTTAGTACACGCCCCACACTATAAAAGGCCGCCAGCACGGCGGCCTAGTGTAGTGTGTTCCGGAGCAGGGATAGAGCAGCATAGGCAGGGACAGTGACTGTTATTTCTTTCTTGCTTAACCTGGATTCCTTTAGTTTAGGGAAAGAGAAGGATAGGTAGGGAGAGTGTCAGTGTGTTTTGTGCTTGTGCTATAGTGTGCTTAAAAAAAACATTTATTCTAGGGACAGAAAACTGTAGGTAGGGACAGTGTCAGTTTCTTTCACTCTGCAAGTCCTTGTTTCCAGGGACCTGGAAGGACAGTGAGTGAATTGTCCTTGTGCTATATTGTGCTTAAAAAAACATTTATTCTAGGGACAGAAAACTGTAGGTAGGGAGAGTGTTTTTTTTCTTTCACTCTGCAAGTCCTTGTTTCCAGGGACCTGTAAGGACAGTGAGTGAATTGTCCTTGTGCTATATTGTGATTAAAAAAAACATTTTTTCTAGGGACAGAAAACTGTAGGTAGGGAGAGTGTTTTTTTTCTTTCACTCTGCAAGTCCTTGTTTCCAGGGACCTGTAAGGACAGTGAGTGAATTGTCCTTGTGCTATATTGTGATTAAAAAAAACATTTTTTCTAGGGACAGAAAACTGTAGGTAGGGAGAGTGTTTTTTTTCTTTCACTCTGCAAGTCCTTGTTTCCAGGGACCTGTAAGGACAGTGAGTGAATTGTCCTTGTGCTATATTGTGATTAAAAAAAACATTTTTTCTAGGGACAGAAAACTGTAGGTAGGGAGAGTGTTTTTTTTCTTTCACTCTGCAAGTCCTTGTTTCCAGGGACCTGTAAGGACAGTGAGTGAATTGTCCTTGTGCTATATTGTGCTTAAAAAAAACATTTATTCTAGGGACAGAAAACTGTAGGTAGGGAGAGTGTCAGTTTATTTCACTCTGCAAGTCCTTGTTTCCAGGGACCTGTAAGGACAGTGAGTGAATTGTCCTTGTGCTATATTGTGATTAAAAAAAACATTTTTTCTAGGGACAGAAAACTGTAGGTAGGGAGAGTGTTTTTTTTCTTTCACTCTGCAAGTCCTTGTTTCCAGGGACCTGTAAGGACAGTGAGTGAATTGTCCTTGTGCTATATTGTGCTTAAAAAAAACATTTATTCTAGGGACAGAAAACTGTAGGTAGGGAGAGTGTCAGTTTATTTCACTCTGCAAGTCCTTGTTTCCAGGGACCTGGAAGGACAGTGAGTGAATTGTCCTTGTGCTATATTGTGATTAAAAAAAACATTTTTTCTAGGGACAGAAAACTGTAGGTAGGGAGAGTGTTTTTTTTCTTTCACTCTGCAAGTCCTTGTTTCCAGGGACCTGTAAGGACAGTGAGTGAATTGTCCTTGTGCTATATTGTGATTAAAAAAAACATTTTTTCTAGGGACAGAAAACTGTAGGTAGGGAGAGTGTTTTTTTTCTTTCACTCTGCAAGTCCTTGTTTCCAGGGACCTGTAAGGACAGTGAGTGAATTGTTCTTGTGCTATATTGTGATTAAAAAAAACATTTTTTCTAGGGACAGAAAACTGTAGGTAGGGAGAGTGTTTTTTTTCTTTCACTCTGCAAGTCCTTGTTTCCAGGGACCTGTAAGGACAGTGAGTGAATTGTCCTTGTGCTATATTGTGCTTAAAAAAAATATTTTTTCTAGGGACAGAAAACTGTAGGTAGGGAGAGTGTCAGTTTCTTTCACTGTGAAAGTCCTTGTTTCAAGGGACAGAGAAGGACACCTGAAGGTAGCCCTTATTGCTTTTTTCCCATCTCCCTGCAGGCCATCTATTAGAATGTCTGGAAGGCAAACAAGGAGAGGCAGACAGTCAGGAGGCAATAAAAGAGGGCAAGCAGGCTCTGTGTCTGGGGGCAACAGTGCTGGTCGTGGACGCGGTGCATTGTCATCAGCACATGGCCATGGGACACGCTTGTCCTTCTTTTCGGCAGCTGGACATGTTGAGCCACATCATGCCGAAGACTTGGTAGAGTGGATGACCAAGCCCTCCTCCTCCTCCTCATCCTCTCTCACCCAGGCTCAGGGTACTGGAAAAGCAGCTGCCAAAGCGTCGTCTTCCCTGGTATCAATGTCAGACAAATCATCAGTCACTCCTTCCCTAGACCCACCATGTCCTCCTCCTGAGGAGTCCCCCGAACTGTTTCAGCACAGTGTTGGGTACATGCTCCAGGAGGATGCCCAGCGTTTCGAAGGGTCTGATGATGAAACCCAGCTAGAGGAAGGCAGTAGCGTGAGAGCAGACAGAGGGGATGCTCAAGAAGGACACCAATCTGGCAGTCATGTTCCAGCAGCTGCAGCATACTGCCAGATTGGCTCCAGTGATGAGGAGGGAGGGGATGATGAGGTCACTGACTCCACGTGGGTGCCTAATAGGAGAGAGGAGGAGGAGGAGGATGAGGAGGAGGCACATCTCCAACGAGGCAGGATGCCCTTTGGTGGCCAGCGTAAGGGCAGTACACCGACGGAATCACACCGCAGAGCTCCGCCTGTGCAGGGCGCTGCCTCTGCCCGTCATTCAAAAAGTTCTTTGGTGTGGGCCTTTTTTGAGGCTAGTGCATCAGATCGCACAGCTGCTGTTTGCAACATATGTCTCAAGCGTATATCGCGTGGCCAAAACATCAGCCGCTTGGGTACCACATGCCTGACCAGACATATGTTGACCTGCCATGCAGCTCGTTGGCAAGCCTACCTCAAAGACCCACACCAAAGAACAAAGCGGACCTCTCCTTGCACCGCATCAGCTGGGATCTCCAACTCCACTATAACTTCAGTCCTCTCTGAAACATGCACTGAGAGGAATGAAGGTGTAGAATTAGGTGTGTCACAGCCAAGTACTTGCGCCCACTCTGCTAGCAGTACACCGACGTCCGATTCTAGCAGGCAAATTTCCCTGCCCCAGCTGCTGGACCGTCGAAAGAAGTTCACTCCCAGCCATCCACATGCCCAGCGGTTGAATGCTAGCTTGGCTAAATTGCTAGCGCTTCAACTGCTGCCTTTTCAGTTGGTAGACTCGGCCCCCTTCCGTGAGTTTGTGCAATGTGCGGTTCCTCAGTGGCAGGTTCCCAAACGCCACTTTTTCTCACGGAAGGCTATTCCGGCTCTCTACCGGCATGTGGAAGGCAATGTCTTGGCCTCGCTGGACAGGGCGGTCAGCGGTAAGGTGCATATTACCGCTGACTCATGGTCCAGCAGGCATGGACAGGGACGTTACCTTTCTTTCACGGCCCATTGGGTCACTCTTTTGGCAGCTGGGAAGGATTCAGGACAAGGTGCAGTAGTGTTGGAGGTTGTCCCACCGCCACGCCTCCAAAATGCTACTACTGGTTGTGACACACCTCTCTCCTCCACCCCCTCCTCTTCTTCTTCCTCCATGGCCTCTTCCTGTGGTTTGTCCTATGAACCAGCGGTGCTCCGTAGCCGTTCACGGGGCTACGCAAGTACGCAGGCAAAAAGATGCCATGCCGTGCTTGCGCTGGTGTGTTTGGGGGACAGAAGCCACACTGGGGCAGAGGTCCTGTCTGCTCTGCAGGGCCAGGCCGAGAGGTGGTTGACGCCACGCCAGCTTAAGCCAGGAATGGTGGTTTGCGACAATGGCACCAACCTCCTCTCCGCCCTCCGACAGGGACAACTGACCCATGTGCCCTGTGTGGCTCACGTCCTTAACCTGGTGGTGCAGCGCATCTTGGGCAGGTACCCGGGCTTACAGGATGTCCTGAGGCAGGCCAGGAAAGTCTGTGTGCATTTCCGCAGATCTTATAATGCCAGTGCTCGCCTGGCTGAGCTGCAAAAGGAGTTGAACCTGCCCAAGAACCGCCTTATATGTGACATGCCCACCAGGTGGAACTCAACGTTGGCCATGCTGCAGCGGCTGCACACGCAGCAGAGGGCCATCAATGAGTACCTGTGCGACTACGGCACCAGGACAGGGTCAGGGGAGCTTGGTTTTTTTTCTCCACGCCAGTGGGGCATGATCAGGGATGCATGCACTGTCCTGGCACCATTTGAGGAGGCCACGAGGATGGTGAGCAGTGACAGTGCATGCATCAGTGACACTGTACCTCTTGTCCACCTGTTGGAGCACACGCTGCGTGGAATAATGGACAGGGCACTTGAGGCAGAACAGAGGCAGGAAGAGGAGGACTTCCTTGCCTCTCAAGGCCCCCTTTACCCAGACAGTGTTCCTTCTGTCCCACCCATCGCACAGGAAGAGGAGGAGGAGGAGGAGGAGGAGGAGGAGGATTGTGTCAGCATGGAGGTGGAGGCTGGCACTCAGCATCATCAGCAGCAGTCTTTTAGGGATGATTTACAGTCCCAAGAAACCAGTGGACTTGTACGTGGCTGGGAGGAGGTGGCTGCGGATCATGTCGTCCTTAGTGACCCAGAGGACTCCGGAGCGAATGCCTCAGCAAACCTACGCTGCATGGCCTCCCTGATCCTGCAAAGTCTGCGGAAGGATCCTCGTATTCTTCGGATCAAGGAGAGGGACCATTACTGGCTGGCCACTCTCCTTGATCCACGGTACAAGGGTAAGGTTGCGGACCTTATGTTACCGTCGCAGAGGGAGCAGAGGATGAGACAACTCCGGGAGGCCTTGCAGAAAGGTCTGTGCAACGCGTTCCCAGAGACTGGGAGGTTGCAAACTCCTGGTCCTGGACAACGAGTTGCTGAGGCTTCGGCCAGTCAAAGAAGGAGCGGTGGGGAAGGTGGCCGTCTGACCGATGCGTTCAGACAATTCTTTAGTCCGCAGCCCCAAAGTATGATCGGTTCCAGCAACCATCGCCAGCGTCTGATAAACATGGTGCAGGAATATCTAGGGGCAAGGTCAGACTTGGACACCTTCCCCACCGAAAATCCTCTGGCTTACTGGGTCTTGAGGATGGATCACTGGCCAGAGCTTGCACAGTATGCAATTGAGCTACTGGCCTGTCCTGCATCCAGCGTTCTTTCGGAACGCACATTCAGTGCTGCTGGAGGATTTGTCACGGATCACAGGGTGCGCCTGTCCACCGACTCGGTTGATCGACTGACTTTCATCAAGATGAACCAGTCTTGGATCACCACCAGCTACCACACACCTGATGCTGATATAACAGACTAATTGATTTTAACATGTCACATCCCTTCAAGACTGATGCTGATGCTGAGTGCCTGTGCTGTTATGTTGACTGGCTATCCTCCTCCTCCGAGTCCTCAATGATACGATTGATGATGATAGCTTGTAAGATCATTTTTGTTTATGGGTGCCGCCACCAGTGCCTAACGCCCAATTTTTCAGCCCCTGTTTAACAGGGGCGTGTAATTACAATTTTTGAAGCAATACTTTGCAACAGGGCTCATTGCTGTGCTCCAAGTACAGTATCTGTGAGGAGTTGCAGTGTTGTGCCACCAGTGCCTAAGGCCCAATTTTTCAGCCCCTGTTTAACAGGGGCGTGTCATTACAATTTTTGAAGCAATACTTTGCAACAGGGCTCATTGCTGTGCTCCAAGTACAGTATCTGTGAGGAGTTGCAGTGTTGTGCCACCAGTGCCTAAGGCCCAATTTTTCAGCCCCTGTTTAACAGGGGCGTGTCATTACAATTTTTGAAGCAATACTTTGCAACAGGGCTCATTGCTGTGCTCCAAGTACAGTATCTGTGAGGGGTTGCAGTGTTGTGCCACCAGTGCCTAAGGCCCAATTTTTCAGCCCCTGTTCAACAGGGGCATGTAATTACAATTCTTGATCTAATAATTCACAGCAGGGCCCATTGCTGCACCCACCAAGAGTAACTGTCAGGGCTTACAGTGTTGTGGCACCAGCACCACCATCAAAGGCCCAATTTTTACTACCACTGTTCAACAATTATATGTAATTAAAATTCCTGATATAATAGTTGACAGCAGGGCGTTCCAGCACCAACCAAGAGTAACTGTGAGTGCTTACAGTGTTGTGCCAACACCAACAACTAAGGGGCCTATTTCTGCAGAGTATATACGGCAGGTCCCTACTTTCAAACATCCAACTTACAAACGACTCCTACTTGCAAACGCAAGAAGACAACAGGAAGTGAGAGGAAATCTACCACTAGGAAGGAAAATTCTCTCCTGTAAGAATAAATATGGGAGAAAGGTGTCTCCTCTGTACTGATGCTTTATCAGCAATCCTTGTTTCAAGAAAAACACCACATTTCAAAAACAGTTGTCATTGGGACGGAAAGTGAGGTGAAATGTTCTGAACAGGGGCACAGACAGCAAAACAAATGTTACAGGGGTGATAACCCTTACCTATGTTTTCCAAAAAGTTTAAAAATAGATTTTTGGTCTGGAGCTACACTTCAACAATGTACCTGTTCAAAATTACAAACAGATTCTACATAAGAACAAACCTACAGTCCCTGTCTTGTATGCACCGCCTGTATAGGGCTGTTCAGAGTATATAGGGCCTTTTTTATTTTATGTGCGGGGTTCCCCTTAATATCCATACAAGACCCAAAGGGGCTGGTAATGGGCTGGGGTAGGGGGGGGGGGTCATGGGGTAGCTATGCCATTTTTCTTAAAGAATTTCATCCATATTACCGGGACCAGACATTACATTAAAGCCGCAAGCAGTTTTAAATGGCTTTTTTTTCCTTTAGAAGTGTCATTTTGTGCAGGGACAGTTCTAAACACGGGAAACACGTGGCACTTCACAGGCATACTTTAGACACCCCCCAGGTACGATATTTAAAGGAATATTTGACTTTTTTTTTTTCACTTTATGCATCATTAAAATGACTGCTCCCGAAAAACGACCGTTTTTAAAACTTCTTTTTGCATTGATACATGTCCCCTGGTGCAGAACCCGGGTTCCCAAACCCTTTTTAGGACAATAACATGCATAATAGTTGTTATAATTAGCACTTTAGAATTCGAACGTTCGCATCCATTGTATTTAATAGGGTTCTAATGTTCGTTCGAACTTTCGGTCCGTTCGCGGGTTCTGGTGCGAACCGAACCCGGGGGTGTTCGGCTCATCACTACCCACCGCCATACACTCAGCACTCCTCTCCTGCACATACTACCTAGTGCCATACACTCCATACTCCTACCCTACCCATACTACCCACCGCCATACACTCCATACTCCTCTCCCTGCACATATTACCCACCGCCATACACTTCATACTCCTCTCCCTGCACATACTACCCACCACCATACACTCCATACTCATACTCTTCTCCATAGTTAAAATCCTAAAAACAAATGGGGAAATGGCATATGACCGTACCGAAATACAAAAAAAATTTCATACATATTATTCTAAACTATATAACTTAAATATTCAACAGGAATATAAAGAGAAAGATAAGAAAAGGGAGGAGATTTATAAATATATAAAAGATACAGCTCTACTGGTATTTCCAAAAGAAATAGCGGAGGAACTGGAAAAATAAATTTCAATAGAAGAAATTCAACATGCTATCTCTGAACTGGTCCTGGGCAAAAGCCCCGGACCAGACGGATATACTTCCAGATTTTACAAGTAATTTCAAGATATAATAATACCCATTCTTAAGAAAACATATAATTCTATATCTAGAACACAAATCTTTACATCACAAAGTATGGAACCTCACATTGTATTAATACCAAAACCTGAGAAAGACCACACATTATGTAACAACTACCGACCAATCTCCTTGACAAATATTGATATAAGACTATACTCAAAGATCATTTCAAATAGATTAACACCCATATTACCAGGATATATAAACGTAGATCAAACAGGCTTTACAAAAGGACGAGAAACAAGGGATAATATTATAAAAACCTGTACATTGGTAGAATATGCTCAAAGAACTGCCATCCCAACATGTTTACTATCCATTGATGCTGAAAAAACGTTCGATAGAGTGGGATGGCAGTTCTTGGAGGAAACACTAGTCCAGATAGGAATGGGCCCAAAAATGCTTAGTAGGATTGTTGCATTGTACTCTAATTCACGGGCCAAAATTAGAGCAAACGGAATGGTATCAGAGTAAATAGAAATCTCACGGAACCTGACAAGGTTGTCCACTATCTCCTTTATTATATATATTATATATACTAGTGATGGAACATCTTATACAAGCAATAAGGAAAAATAAAGGTATACAAGGGATCAGTATTAAAGATAAAGAATATAAAACAGCAGTCTATGGAGATGATTTATTAATATATGCGACTAACCCCATTATAACAATACCCAATTTAATAAAATAATTTAAACAATTTGGGGAATTACCATATTTATCGGTGTCTAACACGCGCCGGAGTATAACACGCACCCTAATTTTAAGAGGGAAGTTTCAGGAAAAAAAAATATTTTTCAAATAAACAACTTTGAAGCAAATTAAGGGTCAGTGCCCATCAATGTCCATCTGCAGCCCAAATAAAGTCCTCAATACAGCCTGATCAATGCATCAATGCAGCCCAAATAAAGTCATCAATGCAGCCTGATCAATGCATCAATGCAGCGCAAATAAAGTCATCAATGCAGCCCAAATAAAGTCATCAATGCAGCCTGATAATTGCCATTAGTGCCTTTTTTAAACTACCGTCATTTGCAGTCTGACCATCTCCCACACCAGCAGCTTGAATCAGGAAATCACTGAGCTATCATCTCCTCTCCACTCGGCTCTCATGTTACACACACACAGTCCCGCCTCCGCAATCGGCATTGGACCAGCTACTGTGATAGGCAGAACACTGGTCCAATGCCGGTGGCGGAGGCGGGACTGTGTGTGTGTGTGTGTGATGTGAAAGCAGAGGAGCCGAGTGGAGAGGAGATGACAGCTCTGTGAGGTACGCTGTCGGCGTATAACACGCACCCCTGCTTTGTCCCCGATTTTCAGGGGAAAAAAGTGTGTGTTATACGCCGATAAATACGGTAAGTAATTTTAAAGTTAACTATGATAAATCTGAAATGCTAAATGTATCACTAACAGAAAAAAACACAATTACTATTGCAAACGGATTTCTCGTTTAAATGGCAGCAAGTAGCAATTATGTATCTGGAAATTTGTATTCCGAGAGACTTGAATAAGCTACAAGAATTGAATTACAATGCGACAGTCTGAAAAATAATAAAACTATTACAAAAATATGAAAAGGTAACATACTCATGGATGAGAAGAATTAACATAATAAAAATGGACATATTACCAAAACTGTTATACATTTTTCAAACTATTCCCCTAGTTATCCCAAAAAAACTAAAGATTGAACTAAGAAAAGCAATAGGAAGCTTTATTTGTACCCCCCCAAAAAAAACACAAATTAGAAGAGAAATTTTAACTAGAACTAAGAAAAATGGAGGGTTAGCACGACCAGATTTCTCAAAATACCTACAAGCAGCCTCCCTGACTAGGATTGTAGACTGGTACCATAATAGGGAGGATAAACAATGGGTTAAACCAGAAGAAGATATTATAGGAATTCAATTCAAAGCCCTCCCCTGGATAAAACCTCACTTAAGACCTGGAACTAAAAAATGAACAGCCTTTACAAGAGCCACATTAAAAATATGGAACCTAGAATTAAAAAAGGGGAACCTATCCACTATGATGGGACCCATGACCCCCCTGTTCTCCAATCCAGAATTTCCACCAGCCTTAGCAATAGGGATGAGCTTCGAGTTCGAGTCAAACTCATGTTCGACTCGAACATTGCCTGTTCGCCCGTTCGCCGAACAGCGAACAAATTGGGGTGTTCGCGGCAAATTCGAAAAATCTATGGGAGAAATCTAAAGTGTTAATTATAAAGGCTTATATGCAAGTTATTGTCCTAAAAAGTGTTTGGGGACCCGGGTCCTGCCCCAGGGGACATGTATCAATGCAAAAAGAAGTTTTAAAAACAGCCGTTTTTTCGGGAGCAGTGATTTTAATAATGCTTAAAATGAAAAAATAAAAGTGAAATATTCCTTTAAATTCCGTACCTGGGGGATGTGTATGATATGCATGTAAAGTGGCGCATGTTTCCTGTGCTTAGAACTGTCCCTGCAAAAAATGTCATTTTTGAAAGAAAAAAATGCATTTAAAACTGACTCGCGGCTATTAATGAATTGTCGGCTCCCGGCAATACATACAAAAGTCATTGATAAAAAAAAAAAAAAAAAGCGTGGGGGTTCCCCAGAATTCAATTACCAGGCCCTTCAGGTCTGGAATGGATATTAAGGGGAACCCCGCCGCAAATTAAAAAAAAAATTGACGTGGGGTTCCCCCAAATATCCATTCCAGGCCCTTCAGATCTGGCATGGATTTTAAGGGGAACTCCACCCCAAATTAAAAAAAAAATGGCGTGGAGTCCCCCTAAAAATCCATACCAGACCCCTTATCCGAGCACGCAACCTGGCCGGCCGCAGGGGAAAAGGGGGGGACGAGAGAGCGCCCCCCCTCCCTCCTGAACCGTACCAAGCCACATGCCCTCAACATGGGGAGGATGTCCCCATGTTGATGGGGACAAGGGCCTCATCCCCACAACCCTTGCCCGGTGGTTGTGGGGGTCTGCGGGCGGGGGGCTTATCGGAATCTGGAAGACCCCTTTAACAAAGAGGACCCCAGATCCCGGCCCCCCCCTATGTGAATTGGTAAGGGGTACATTGTACCCCTACCATTTCACGAAGAAAGCGTAAAAAAATGTTTAAAAAAACACACAAACACCTTGAAAAAGTCCTTTATTTAAAAAAAAAAACAAAAAAAAAAAAACATTCCAGCGGTGAAATCCAGTGTCCCGCGGCGATCCCGATGTCCAGCGCTGTCCTTCATTGGTTGTGCCTGAGCGGACCTGATGGGGAACTCCCTCTCAGTATTTTAAATGTATAGACCCGCCCCTTCTAAAGTTCCCCATCAGGTCCGCTCAGCGGACCAGATGCGGAACATGAGAAGGGGCGGGTCTATACATGTATTACCAAAGTGAGAGCAGTTCCCCATCAGGTCCGCCCCCTCGGTATGTCGGACCCGCCTACGTCATTGGCTTGAGCGGGGAACTTCCTTCACTGTGTAATTTAAATTTACATAGTGAAGGAAGTTCCCCGCTCAAGCCAATGACGTAGGCGGGTCCGACATACCGAGGGGGCGGACCTGATGGGGAACTGCTCTCACTTTGGTAATACATGTATAGACCCGCCCCTTCTCATGTTCTGCATCTCGTCCGCTGAGCGGACCTGATGGGGAACTTTAGAAGGGGCGGGTCTATACATTTAAAATACTGAGAGGGAGTTCCCCATCAGGTCCGCTCAGGCACAACCAATGAAGGACAGCGCTGGACATCGGGATCGCCGCGGGACACTGGATTTCACCGCTGGAATGTTTATTTATTTATTTTTTTAAATAAAGGACTTTTTCAAGGTGTTTGTGTGTTTTTTTAAACATTTTTTTACGCTTTCTTTGTGAAATGGTAGGGGTACAATGTACCCCTTACCAATTCACATGGGGGGGGCGGGATCTGGGGGTCCCCTTTGTTAAAGGGGTCTTCCAGATTCCGATAAGCCCCCCGCCCGCAGACCCCCACAACCACCGGGCAAGGGTTGTGGGGATGAGGCCCTTGTCCCCATCAACATGGGGACATCCTCCCCATGTTGAGGGCATGTGGCTTGGTACGGTTCAGGAGGGAGGGGGGGCCGCTCTCTCGTCCCCCCCTTTTCCCCTGCGGCCGGCCAGGTTGCGTGCTCGGATAAGGGGTCTGGTATGGATTTTTAGGGGGACTCCACGCCATTTTTTTTTAAATTTGGGGTGGAGTTCCCCTTAAAATCCATGCCAGATCTGAAGGGCCTGGAATGGATATTTGGGGGAACCCCACGTCAATTTTTTTTTAAATTTGCGGCGGGGTTCCCCTTAATATCCATTCCAGACCTGAAGGGCCTGGTAATTGAATTCTGGGGAACCCCCACGCTTTTTTTTTTTTTTTTATCAATGACTTTTGTATGTATTGCCGGGAGCCGACAATTCATTAATAGCCGCGAGTCAGTTTTAAATGCATTTTTTTCTTTCAAAAATGACATTTTTTGCAGGGACAGTTCTAAGCACGGGAAACATGCGCCACTTTACATGCATATCATACATACCCCCCAGGTACGAAATTTAAAGGAATATTTCACTTTTATTTTTTCATTTTAAGCATTATTAAAATCACTGCTCCCGAAAAAACGGCCGTTTTTAAAACTTCTTTTTGCATTGATACATGTCCCCTGGGGCAGGACCCGGGTCCCCAAACACTTTTTAGGACAATAACTTGCATATTAGCCTTTATAATTAACACTTTAGATTTCGAACGTTCGAGTCCATTGTATTTAATAGGGTTCTAAAGTTTACACAAACATTTTGTCTGTTCGCAGGTTCTGGTGCGAACCGAACAGGGGGGTGTTCGGCTCATCCCTGCTTAGCAACTACAAAATACTTAAAATTGAATATATTGGAGAACGCAAGGGTGGCCCAGATCCTAGTGGAAGGGAAAATGCCAAAAATACAAGATTTGGGACCTGAACATAAACACAAGTGGCTACAATACCATCAATTAAACACATATATTGCAACAAATATAGAATTACCTTTAATAAATAGATCAAAAACTAAATTTGAGGAAATATTAATAGATGATCAAAAGCCAACTAAAAAGTTATCCAAGATATATGGCTCACTACTCCCCTCAGGATCCCTTAGAGAGCTAAAAGGAATGAAAAAATGGGAAAAAGAAATAGGGAAATCAATATCAGAAACGGAATGGGAGAAAATATTTGAAATAATTCACAAAACATCCATAGTGAATAAATATCAAGAAAGAAATTACAAAATAGCAATCAGATGGTATTGGAGCCCCGTAGCGTTAAATAAAATAAACAGTGGACAAACAGATATGTGTTGGAGATGAAAGGTGGAAAGGGGGACTATGAAACATATTTGGTATGAATGTCATATGGTGAGAAAATTCTGGAAAACAGTTTATGAGATATATGAAAAAAAGTCGGGAATAGAGAGGGATCTAAATATAGATACCTCATTATTATCTCTGATGCCAGAATCAATAAAGAGTATTAAGGATATTTTTCATCATATGATATCAGCAGCTAGAACAATAATAGCTCGCAAATGGAGAGAAAATAAAACCCCAAATATAGCAGAATGGATATGTGAAATGAACGAAATACAATATATGGAAAGACAGATAAGAGAAGAAGGACACATAAATAGTCAAATGCCAGAAATATGGCAAAAATTGGATGAATTTCGGCTCTCAAAAAGAATGAAAGAATATTTATAAATGGAAAGTAAGGAAAAAAAATATGAAGGGGAAATATAAATGAAGTATAATATGAGCATATGGAAAGGGAGAGAACAGGGGGGTTATGGGGTTCTTTTATTTATTTTGTTTTTGGATGAATGGATGCGAGGATGAAAGGGAATGTAAGATAGTAGAATATATGCAGGTATATGTTGTAGGAAATTTTGTTTTTAAGATAATGTGAATTATGAAAATTGATCAAGATTCTGTATATTGAATAATGAGTAGGAACAGATACATAGTGTGACAGAATCTTGTTTAAATTAAAACTTTTTGTATTTAAGAAAAAGACCAATAAAAATAAATTGAAAACATACTCTTCTCCTGCACATACTTCCCACAGTCATACACTCCACACCCCTGTCCTACACATACTACCCACCGCCATACACTCCATACTCTTCTCCTGCACATACTACCCACTGCCATACACTCCTCACTCCTCTCTTGCACATACAACCCCTGCCATACACTCCATACTCTTCTACATATACTATCCACTGCCATACACTCTGCACTCCTCTCCTGTACATACTCCCCACTGCTATACACTCTGCACTACTCTCCTGCACATACTACCCACCACCGTACACTCTGCACTCTTCTCCTGCACATATTACCCACCGACGTCCACTCCGCACTGTACATTCCCTATTTAACATCACGACATTCTGCACTTTGTAAGTCATCTCAGACTCTTTAAAACCCTTTAAGCCATGCCCAATATTTAGTGCAATTTAAACCACGCCCACATTTCACACGGGTCCACTGATTTCATGATACGACCCTGCATAGAGGTGAGTGATAACCATGAGATCTGATATAGATTTCAGGGAGATAGAAATGAAGGAGTGACTAACCCTAATATCTCATTGGTGTAGCACAATTTGAAATATTTTAATTTTCCTTGTTTATATGCTGAGATTTTGTAGAAAATTTGTATATGTAACCAGAGGCGTAAGTAGAAACCTCAGAAACCTGGTAGTTCCACCACTGCAAAGAAAACTACAAAGCCCTGCAACACAGTAACAATGCAGAATGCTATGGGGGGTGTATATAGAGAGCTGTACATTGTACTGTAAATAGAGAGCCATGAATTGTATATAGAGAGATGAATGCACTGTACTGTATACAGAGAGATCCATGTATTGTGTTGTATATACAGAGATCCATGCAATGTACTGTATTTAGTGACAGAGATCCATGTATTGTGCTGTATATACAGAGATCCATGCAATGTACTGTATTTAGTGCTGTATATACAGATCCATGCATTGTACTATATACAGAGAGCCATGCATTGTGCTGTATATAGAGAGATCCATAAACTGTACTGTATATAGAAAGCTTCATGCCTTTTACTGTAATATGCAGATCAATGCTCTGTATTTTATACAGTAAAACCTTGGATTGCAAGCATAATTCATTCCAGAAACATGCTTGTAGGACTCGGTTCCCCCAAGTCGCGCTATTTTTTAAAATAATTGAAGTGAATGGAGCCGTTTTTATGTACACGACTGCAGTCGCTCCGACTTCAAAAAAGGTTCCTGTACTACTTCAATCCGACTTCTAGGCGACTGCTAGGCGACCTGTACCCATTGATTTCAATGGAAGTCGCTCAGAAGTCAGATCCCCTGTCTTAACAGAAGCAACTTTCCAGGAAGAGAACATACATTTCTCAGGCAAACCCCTCCCTCCCCCTCCCTCCCACAGAGCTGATTCTTGTTTTATTGGCCACTGGAATGTCTCCTGTCCTGGAGGCGACTTCATGTCGTGTTGTAAATCACCACAAGTCGCGCTGAGGTCGCCCCAAGTCACGCTGTGATTCATGCTCAAGTCATGCCTGAGTTGCCTCCCAAAGTCGCGTTGGAAGTCGTGTTGCCCCTGTGTGAACCGGCTCTAAGAAGAGAGGCGCCTCTAAGTGTAGCAATATGTTGCTAAATGTTGTACCTTCATTAAATGTAACCATATTGCTACACTTAGAGGCGCCTCTCTTCTCTTTTATACTCAGTTGTGACATGACACTACTTGTATATCAAGACATCTCTTGTATATCAAGTCAAAATTTATTAAAAAATGTTGTTTGTCTGGCAAAATTCTCTCAAACCAAGGTTTTACTGTATAGAGATGCATACATTATGCTGTGCTGTCAAATATTTTAATACATTTTCTTATTCAGATTAATATTGTCCTAATGCACTATTCAGTAAATTAAGGTAAACTTTCAGGGAAATGGTAAAATATAGGCCAAAAAGCTGAACTAGAAATATTTGAATGGATGGGAATTTTTTTTGTCTACTTCAGCTTAGATTTTGCAAGTATACTGACAATTCACATCTTTTCACTTTTTATTGAATAGACCCTATAAAAACTGAGACTCGCATAAATCTTACTGTAGACTTGCAGCCTCTTGCTATAGACTTGCAGAGCTCTTCCTATACACTTGCAGAGCTCTTGCTGTAGACTCACCACTGCAACTTTGCTTTTGCTAGAAACTTGCCACGAAAATTTGCTACAAATTGAAAAAGTGTCAACTAGAACTTGAGCAGTGAAACAGAGGCATAATTAGAACCTCCAGGGCCCCGGTGCAAGAAACCATTTTGGGCCCCCATCCCCCCCTCTTCCATCCCAGCCCCGGCATTCATGGACATCCTCCTAGAACCCTGCCTTTCACGTGCCCCCTGGGGCACGCATCCAACGCACTCTGTGACTGATATGTCTTTCGGATGATCACAGATCACGGTAAAGAGCCAATCACAGTGAACCTTTACCATGTGACCAGCTAATCACATGTAAACAGACTTTCCGGTTATCATCAGCCCTTTCCTTCCACGCAGTGTCTGTGTGAGGAAAGGAGAGCTGTTAACCAGCAAGACTGTCAATACATTGTTTACACTGATAATCAGTGTAGCCTATCAGTGTTCATCAATGCCACCTATTAGTGCCCATCAATTCCGCCTATCAGTGCCATCTATCAGTGCTCATCCATGCCGCCTATCAGTGCCCATTAAAGTTGCGCTATATCAGTGCTCATTAATGCTGCTTATCAGCACCTATCAGTGCTCATTAATGCTGCTTATCAGTGCTGTCTATCAGTGCCGCCTATCAGTCCTTAACATTTTCCATCATTTCTGCCTATCAGTGCCACCTATCAGTTGCTCATCCATGCCACCTACCAGTGCCCATCAATGCCACCTATCAGTACTCATCAATGCCGCCTATCAGTATCCATCAGTGCCACCTATCAGTGCTGCCTACCAGTGCTCAATGCCCATCAGTGCCACATATCAGTGTTCAGCAATGCCCATCAGTGTCGCCTATCGGTGCTCATCAATTCCACCTATCAGTGCCCATCCAAGCCACCTATCAGTGCCCATCAGTGCAGCATATGTGTGCCCATCAGTGCAGCCTATGAGTGCTGCTTATCAGTGCTCCTCAATGCACATATGTGCAGCCTATCAGTACCACCTATCATTGCTCAACAATGCCACCTATCAGTTCCCATCTGTACTACCTATCAGTGCTTATCAATGCTGCCTATCAGTGCCCATCCGTGCAACCTATCAGTGCTCATCAGTGCAGCCTATCAGTGCCGCCTATCAGTGCCCATCAGTGCTGTCCAACAGTGCCGCCAATCAGTGCCCATCAGTGCTGCCTATCAGTCCCCATCCGTGCCACCTATCAGTGCTCATCAATGCTGCCTATCAGTGTCCACTATTAGTGCCCATTAGTGCCTCCTATTAGCCCTGTCTATCAGTGCCACCTATCAGTGCTCATCAATGCCGCCTGCCTCCTTAGCAGGCCTCTGAGCTGAGAGCTTCCCTCGCACGGATGGGAAAGGAGACATCATGGGAAGTGTGAAGTTAAGGTTGGAGCTGCATTTTATCAAGGAGGTACACTTCCCATGGTGCACACAGGAGGGAAAGGGCAGGAGCCGGGAGGAGAAGGAGCAGATCGGCTATTTCCTTTCCCCTTCGTGCAAGAGAGGTGGAGGGAGAACTGTCAAGCCGGCTGTAAGCTGTATGAGAGAGCCCTGGGACTAGCAACCCCGCTGGGGCCCCCAACAGTGGCAGAATGCCAGGGCCCGGTCGCAACTGCAACTGTTGCGACCCTGGTAGTTCCACCACTGCAGTGAAATCATGCAGCGAGTAAACAAGACTTAGACCTCATACACACTATTAGATTTTCTGCAGGTTTTTGTCTTCAGATTTACCAAAACCATGTAGTGCAAGGGTCTGCCTGATTGCTTACAAATTTAAACTCTTATGCCCCGTACACACGATCGTTTTTAATGTCATTTTTTAAACCAACGTTTTTCTCCTCGTTTTTTTTCATGTTTCCTCTCAAGCCTGCCTTGCGTACACACCATCATTAAAAAAAACGATCAAGCAAAGCGCAGTGACGTTCAACACGTACGACGGCACTATAAAGGGGAAGTTCCGTTCGAATGGCGCCACCCTTCATGTTAGTAAAGTTTGTTGAGCGACGATTCACGCTTTTCAGTCCATTACTGTGTAATGAATGTGCTATCTCCATTACGAACGCTAGTTTTACCAGAACGAGCGCTCCCGTCTCATACTTGATTCTGAGCATGCGCGTTTTTTTTCACGTCGTTAAAGCATACACACTATCGTTTTTCACGTCGTTAAAAAAAACGACATGAAAAACGACGTGAAAAAAAAAAGCATGTCCGGAATTTTTAATGGCCGTTTTTCACGTCGTTAAAAATGCTCTGGAGCATACACACGATCATTTTTCAGGGCCATTTTTTAAAATGGCAGTTTTAACGGTATGAAAAACGATCGTGTGTACGGGGCATTAAGGTTTGACCTCATATTTTATGGTTTTGGTAAATCTGAAGACAAAAACCTGCAGAAAATCAAATAGTGTGTATGGGGCCTTACAATTCAACTCTGACACAAATGTGTGGCAAGTTATCCTTGCTATCTGGGTATCTTCCTTTGTTCATGAGATCTCCGAATCCTTAAAACAATGGGGTACTTACAAATTTTCTTTCCTAGGTAGAAAAGGTAATTTCTTAAACATGTCTTTCTTACCAAAGTTATTATATTTGTTTGAAACTTTGCCAGTCCCAAAACCCATATCTCAGCAGCACAAATAACAAAAACTTTATGTTTTTAAAGTTTATTAACTTTTTTTATTGCATTACAAGTATCTACAGCTCAGTCTTCCAAAAGTACAGGAGGCCTGGGAGCCCCAGATATATTTTAAATAATATTACGCAGCCCATCTTAGGCAACTAACTTTCTGGTCAACCCTGTCTCCACCAATCGATAGACAGAAATAGAACACGGACAAATTAACCCTACACATCCATGTTCCCTGATTTGGGCCACCTCTGATAAAGAATATATATATATGTGACTTAGGTCATTGAATGCCCGTGCCGGAAGAAATATGTAGGCAGAACCACAAGAGAACTACACGTCAGAATACGAGAACACATAACCAATATGAGCCCATTCTTTATAACCAATACAAACACAGTGTTTCCAGACATTTTAGAGATTACCATAATCGAGACCCCACATGCATGATTTTTTATGGAATAGACAAAATTAAGGGGCAGAGGAGGGGGGAAAACAAAAAGATTAAGGTATCTCAAAATGAAACACAATGGATTTTCCAGTTAGATACTCTCCAGCCCGTAGGCATGAATATAGATTTCGATCTGAATTGTTTTCTGACCTATTTCTTATATTTGTAATATTTTTAATTAATTTATTTCTATTATTTTAACATATTTTTTATTACTCATTACACACTTTCCTTATATTATATTTCCTTCATATTTCCTCTCTACATACAATAGTATGTTTATTTATATATATATTCTTTACAACATAGGGCTAATACCCTTATATATATATAATAAAGCATCCGTAGTCCATTTGGTCAGTACTGGCTCATATTAACATCACATTAGAACACATCATTAATTGTAGTATAGAAGGGTTAATCCCATGGGTTTAACTATGGTTTTATTAATGCCAATTATTGTTTAACATTGTTGTTATCCTTTTTCAAAAAAACGTTAGATCGTGACCTGGACATTATGCTATTTAGTTTAACAAGAGATTTTGTTGCACAAAGCTCTTGTCCTCAATATCTTACACAAAATGGCCGACGGGGTGAGATTGTCATTCTTACTTCAGGCTTCTGTCTCCATTATCTTACCAAAAATGGCGGCCGATACATTTGGGCTTCGGTCTGCAATATCACACCCAAAATGGCGGCCGACAGGTCAAGATGTGCCATAAAAGAGAAGGAATACTGACGTGCGGGGTGTTCCAGAAGAAGTCACATGACGAAACCGGTAGAACACGCCCCCAGAACGTCACATCACTTCCTGTTGCCTGACCAGAGTGTCAGCTTTGATTGCATGCTTTTATTTTGTCTAAATGTGAGTACCCAAGCTGTGTTTTATTAATAAATAAGATTTTAAAATGTTAACACACCATCTGGGGCTCCCTTCCTTTCTCTTAAACATGGGCCATTATTGAGCAATAACACCATCAAGAGAAGAGGGATGAGCAATTTCCAGAGGGCTACACAGTGGCACACACTGTGAAGGCATCATAATCCAAAAGGGGGGTAATATCTGGTGAGTGCGGTTTTTGTAAGAGCACAGTTTGCAGTGATCACGGCTCCTTCAAACTAGGCACCGAGCACCCTTTTTTACAGCACCTGAATAACCTGATTGGATATTTCCTTTGTATGTTTTCCATAAGGACTCTTCCATAAGGACTCTTTTCTAAGGATTTTTATAGCACAAATTGAAGAGGACTGCATTTCATTTATTTATTTATTTCATATATTTCATATATTTCATACATTGATTTTTGCACATATATTAATTGCACAAGTGTGTTCACTTGTATATACTTTATCACGATTATTAAGGAGGGGTACAGATACCCCAATGTATTTTTAGTATTTTTATTATTCAATTTATTTTGCACATATTTATAATTATATATATGAGCAGTTTGCACAGGCACTTTAGGATTCAAGAACTCTTTAGCACTTTGAGTTTAGTTATTCACACATTGCACTTTACACATTTGCATTATTTAGTGCAGCACCAGGCTGCACAGGGCTCCAATAGACCAGCGCCAAATCTGCATTTTCTTTCCTTTCCATTCATTTGCCCCACTCAGGTGGATGCAATCAGTAGAGGCAGCTGTCTATTGATTCCCTTGAAAAACATATATCCTATACCTCTGCTGACATTGGTGTTTTTAAATACTTTTGCGCGGATTCATTTTTTATACACACCTCTGATAAAGTTCAATGATCATTGAACCAAATGCTCTTTGTCCCAATGTTATTTAACATTCAGGTTTGGAAAACCTGTCAACAAAAATGGAACCTAACATCACCTTGTTCATATTTAACTAACATGCTGTTGAGACCTGAAATACCAGCTATTCAATCCTATGTACACTGCGACCCTGGGTTCAAGCAAGTATATTCCAATTACAACATCATGTAAATTCAATGACATGTAAGTGTCTCACCCTTAATGAGCTACGGATAAGGAGGAACTGTATATCTAGACAATCCTTCTACTCTTATATATAATTTCATCACTTTTTCTCATACAGCCCTCTGACTTTGGAAAGACCTCGTGGTAAGGGCGTCTCCCCCTTTTATCTCCTCCCATCGACACCACGGCAGGTTCCACGCCCTCGCCGTACTATCTCCGGAAAGGGACAAAAAGGGTAGCACTGTAATGGCAAATCTACCTTGAGCCTCCAGGTACCCCGCCACCCAGAGGCCAAGGAGATTATTACACCATCCAATCCTCCACGAACACAAGTGGTCCACTATTCCCATACTTACACACCTGAGTGTCCCACCTAAATTTAGAGACCCCGCTACATACTCCCCCCTGTGATTTGACGCTGGTCCCCAGCGTCTGGTGCAAACCCATGTCTCCCATGGAGTGATGACACAAGCCTAGCCCCAGAGGCTAGCCCTAAATTTTTTAACCTCAACCATACCAAGACCTGCTCAAAGGGGAAAGGGAATATAAAACAATAAAACTTTTCTCTAAAAACATCTATCATGTACACATATACAATCCTTCCCTTCACTGTCTAAGAACCACCCCATACTCAGCAGTCTTGACAGACGAATCTCCTGCAGAAGGGAAAAAAAAAACAACACACAAGAAAACCACATCCTGACATTTTTGTGTTAATTTGGAATGAATGGGTCCATCAACCAATAGACCCATTCGCTCCAATGAGTAAAGTGATGCGCGTGTAAAAAAAAAAAAACATCCGTTGCACAACACTGCCACCTGGTGACAGTGCCGTGGTAATGACACTTGGTGCAATCTTCATTCTTCCTGCGTCCCTACACTAATTCTACCCCAAAGTCTGTCTTTGAGCCGTGAGGAAGAGAGAACAAACAAAAACTGCTCTCATTCCTCCAAAGAGTAGAAAACAAAAGCCCAAATAAAAAAACTAGGACACAGTTCGAATGCTCCAGCAGGAACACTTCTAGAAGATTGTAGGAAAGGAAACAACAAGTGAGTCTCTTCTCACAAATAGAACTTCGGGTCAGGCAAGAACAAGGGCTTCAGATGTTTATCAAAAACCTCAATTGAATAGTCAGCATCCTCTCCATCTTTCCTACAGATGCGCACCTTGTCTGCGTGGATATGCCGGCCCCACATCCAGTCTGCTCTGCAGTCCCGAAACTTTTTCGACACGGGTGGCGAACAGGACAAATATCTTCGTGCATGGGGTACTTTGAGCTTTTCCCAAACAAATTCGTCATACCATCTCTAGCATATGACCTCAACTTCAAAAAGTAAGTCCCGAGGCAAGTAGGGATATTCCCACCCATACTCACAGGGCGACTCTCTGTGAGAAAAGTCATTGCAATCTGGCCAAAGGAGGCATGGCTTCCCGCTCACCTTCTCCGGGTTGAACGATGGCCTCCGGGTGCCGAGGTACTTTCACTACCTCTGATGGCTTTTCTCTCGGTGCTCGTAGTGAGGCTCGCTGCATCCCCGCCACCAAGACGGGCGATGTTGTAGATTGTGGGAAGGCACTTTGAGGACTAGACTTCCTCGTAGACTCTGGGGCTTGTACCCGGGGCGTGCTGTCTCCTATTGACATAGGGGAATCCTGCGGTACACGTAACACAGGCAATGGGCGTTTGTCCCAGCCCTTCCGATGAAACAGTTCATCAATCTCTCCGTCATCTCCACAATCTGACAGCGACTCTAGGTCGGAAGTGTCATACATCTCGGCGGGAAGGTAGTCTCTGGTAGACGTAGTACTACCCTCCCTTGCGGGCTCCACCGGCTGTGGACCCCCGACACCTCCAACCACCACCACAGTCCCAGCCCCTGGCTCACCTTGACCTTTTGTAGAACTGGGATGTCCAGGACTCTTCCAACCGGATCCATCCAGGCCAGGCAAGCGACGGGGTGAAGCTCGACCACGACCACAGGAGGTCTGCACCAGGCCGACTTTCCTCTTCGGAGGTGGGAGCAGAGAATCTGTGGTGACCGAAGCAGCATCCTCGGATTTATCTCTCTCAGTCTCTGATTGGGCAGTCACATCGCCCTGGTCAGTGCGTACGGGAACCTCCGCAAAGGCCTGGATCTCTCCTTCTAGAGTAGCGGTACCTGTGAGGCTGTTGAGGCGAAGGGCCCGGGGCCTTACTGTGGATGGCTCCACCTCGAACAAGAATTCTTTGCATGCCTCGCAACGACCGAATGGCTTCAGGTGGACCACCAGTCCCGAGCATCCGGGACAGATCACGCCGAGGGCCTCCGTGTCTCTGCATGAGTACAAAGCCAACTGTCCTCGGGGCCTGAGTCTTATCCCCGTGTCTGTAAGGGGAGCAGCGAACGTAGTCATCTTCGTGGGGTAGGGAACCGGAATCCACGGGGAGCTTGAGACCATCCCGACTGTCTGCTGCTCCATCATGCACTGATCACGCGCCAAAGTCTCCACATGAGTTCCTCCACATGGCCAGACTCCTCCCATGACTTGCACGTTTTTGCGGGCTTCCATCAAGCTCCGCCCATGAACTGTACAGTCACGGGGTGCCTCGTGGCGCAGTGCAATAAAAGCCCCCACATGTAGTACTTCACACGGCTGGACTCCTCCCTCTTCTCGCTCCTCTGCATGGGCCTTTCCCGTCCTAGGGTCATTTCCACGACTTTGAGCAGGAATGCACTTTGGCCAATCACATGGCGGACCTGCTCGGAACTCCTCCGGGCAGCAAAGTCCAGACACAGCCATTCTTTCTTCCAAAGTTAACACACATATCATCCCGGACTCACGAGCCCCCACGTGTAGCCGCCTCACCCCATCTCCTTTGTCTAGGGGTATGCCACACGACAGGGTGAGATGCGCTACGGCCCAGGTCCTCCCCATAGCTGTGGGTGAGGTGAAGGCCAGTACCAGATATTTCCTCGGGCCTATGTGCTTTTGTCTAGAATCAAGTCCCGCTGTGTCAACACTTCCCTCTGCTCCCATTAACCAGAGTTCCACACACCGATCACAGTCCAACTCTTGCTTTATTGTACATCTCAGAATAAACAGTGCTTCAGTAGCCAACTGGTTGTGACTTGATAACATTTTCGATACGGGAATGAGCAGGTCGAGGCACTATCCTGGTTATCAGCTAAACCACTGCGATCTTGCCAGCGGTTACTATAGCATTAGCTAGAAAGGACTTAGAACTTGAGAGTCTCTACCAGCGACTCAAGAGAACATAGATAGGAGTACCTTCGCTGCGCTGCAGCTCCTATCAGGGGAAGATGTCCCTCCAAGGGAGTTACCAGAGGCCCATCCGTCACTGGGTTGATGCTGCTCCAGACTCTCCGGACAGGTAACCTCCCCGGCCTCTTCACCTCAGACATGGGCCCCGTCCACCTCAGGGACCCTCGGACGTCTCCACCCTCGTGGGATCCAGTCGAAGTCACTGGACCCCAGGCCTCCTAGTTTAGTACCTCACCCCAGGCTGAAGGTGCCTGGGATGGACTCCAACTCCATTCCAGTCAGGCCTAGGGCGCCTGGGCCGGAATCCGGAACCGCCCGCACCCAGGCCTAAGGTGCCTGGGCGCGTGAAGAAGATCCTCCTGAAGACCTCGTGGTAAGGGCGTCTCCCCCTTTTATCTCCTCCCATCGACACCACGGCAGGTTCCCCGCCCTCGCCGTACTATCTCCGGAAAGGGACAAAAAGGGTAGCACTGTAATGGCAAATCTACCTTGAGCCTCCAGGTACCCCGCCACCCAGAGGCCAAGGAGATTATTACACCATCCAATCCTCCACGAACACAAGTGGTCCACTATTCCCATACTTACACACCTGAGTGTCCCACCTAAATTTAGAGACCCCGCTACACATATATAAAAAAAAATGTGCACTTGCCCTCCAGCTCTGTTCCTTTACTGCTCTGGAACAAAATTTGGCCTCTAAAACATCCTTATGTGTAGTTTATAAGAGAGCCTTATGTTCTGGTACAGAACCCCTGGAGGTTCTGTATGACTACAATCCAATGGTGCCAGAGGTTAGCTGGAGATGCGGAATGGACAAAGGTACACTATTTCATGTGTATTGGCAATGTACCCAAATTCAACCTTTTTGGTCACTGTTATGCAGATCCTTGGACAACTTTTAGATACTTCTCTGTCTTTAGATCATCTCCACTACTTCCTGGCATTAACCTTTCAGGTCTCTCTAAGGATTCAAAAAAATTGGCTATGCATATCTGGATTGCAGATAGCAGACTTATCTCGCAACATTAGAGGGCAACCAAAATCCCTTCCAAATCCCAACTCCTCAACACCATTGCAGAGATTAGAAAATTGGAATGCTTTACGACAACAGCTAGAGGTTCTATGGATCTGTTTAATGAACTATAGGATCCTTGGGACGTGTCCTCTTTTGGTATATTGCCATCATTTACTACTCTTTTGCTGTAATAATACTACAGGCTGAAAAATTAACAGGTTATAATGGTGTGGATTTTTTCTCATTTCATGTTTTCTCATAACATTAGTATTAAACACTGTTAAAAGGCTAGAGACCTTTGGGTAGTCTTTGCCAGTTAAATCCCTGCTTTGCAACAGCAGTAAATGTACACTAGGGTGCCGTGAAGTGGCCCTGCAGCTTACACATATATTTATATATTTGCAAATGTGTGCAAACTAAACCCTTGGTACCCGGGTACAACATGAACTGTTAGACAGGACAAATCGGTTTGTTGCAGGCTGGATGGTAAGTAAGCTGGGAATTTTTCTTTGTTGTTTTTTTGCAATAGAGTTGCTATGATTTCTGTACCAGTCTCAAGTATATACTTTGTTATGAAACCTTAAAAAATATAATTCTGAAAATATTTTTTTTTAGTACAGTGCTAAAGGGAACATCTAATACTGTTTTTATTGTTGTCCATGCTTTCAGTTAACAATCCTCATTTCCTGTACGAGCATCACAGGGACAGGAAGTAAGGAAAAATATCTCCTATAGAGTCACAGAAATGTTAATCCTTCCCCAAAAAATATAGATCTGGCCTATACAAGACTTGTGTCTCTAAGGAACAGATTTTTGCTTGGAATTAAAATGCTTACTCACCTGCTGTCACACTCACCTCCTCTGGGATTAAGTGGCAGGTTTCCTTTCCAGTGTAAGGCCACCGGCACTTTTCAGGTTTCACCTGGAGCACAGGAGCCACAGTCAAATGGGGGACAGTTCTCCCAACTAATGTGGCTTTAAATTGAAAAGCAACATGTGACTTGACATTCAAACAATGCACCACTACATTTTTGCTAAACTCTGCTCCCTGCTGCAGTACTTACCTGAGAGTTGAATGTGCACCTAGTGATTCAAGTGCTTCCCCATACCCTGAGATTCCAGCATACCTAATATTCCCATTCACCCAGTGGGGCCAACACAAAGGCAAAGAAGAAACCCGCCATAAGAAAACACGAAGAGGTGGACAAGAAATCAAAAGAATGCCCCATACACATTACGAGGGAAGAGGAAGTAACCAACGTAATGAACATTTCTGACAGAATTTTGAGTGTTGAAGAAGTCAAGTTACTTTCCAAAGGACTTAACTTCTGTCCTACCAGACATTTTGATTTATTTGGAACACTTCTAGATGTCAACAAATTTTCTCGCAGCCTCACCCTAAAAAAACACTATTTTGAGTTTCCAGTTGATACAAGTGATACTCTTTCTGGCGAAGTGCATGCGGGTGAGTCACGTCCCTCTCCTATCTTATTTAAAGAAGTTTGTGCTTTGCAAGATTTAACTGAACTGGCTTGTGAGTCTGATCCGTGCCCCGTCGATCCCACTGATGCATTTAACACTGTGTCTTTTAAACTAAGGCCATATTTTTACTCGGTGGGGTCGAGGGGCAGCGATTTAGACTTTTATCCAGAAGATGGTGGAGAGGGATCTCACTCACCTAGCTCGCAATTGTCATAGGGGACCCACTCATCATAGTAATTTGACAGTTATGGAGAGACAAGCACTTAAAAATCTAGAATCAGACAAGAACATAGTCTTTAGAAATGCAGATAAAGGAGGGACTGTGGTCATCTTAAACTCTGCTACATACAGAGATGAGGCAGTACGCCAATTATCTGATGTTGTCACTTATCAAACACTTAGAGCAGATCCCACCATCCCCTTTAAAAAAGTTTTACTTTTTCTTCTAGATAGGGCTACACTTGATGGCATTTTTTTCTGATAAGGAGAAGGATATGTTTATCCCTGAGTGTCCTATTATGCCGGTCTTCCACCACCTGCCCAAGGTGCACAAGGGGTTAAATCCCCTTGTAGGTAGACCTATCGTTGCAGGGATTGGTTCCCTCAACGAATGCCTTGGCGAGTGGTTGGACAGTAAGCTACAGCCCCTGGTGGTTGATTTACCGGGCTATTTAAAAGACACTAAACAGCCTCTCATTAAATTGAACCATTTTCAATGGAATGAAAATTACAGGTGGATTAGCTGTGATGTTGTCAGTCTGTATTCAAGTATTCCCCATAGTTTAGGCATACGAGCGTTAGCCACATTTTTACAGGAATTGGGCAAATTTTCTTTAGTCCTTCAGGATTTAATTTTACACGCTTTGGAATATTTATTAACTCACAATTTCTTTATGTTCGACGGGGTCTATTATCTCCAGAGATGCGGGGCCTCTATAGGAGCCAAATTTTCTCCCTCCCTTGCCAACCTTTTTATGGGCTGGTGGGAGAGGTCCCGCTTCTTTGGACATGATAGCCCCCGCCGTCTGGATACAGTTTTTTACTGTCGGTACGTAGATGACCTCCTATTTGTCATGTCTGATCGTGAGGCTGACCTCAACAACTGGCTCACATGTTTTAATGATAATTCCCTTAATTTAAAATTCACAGGCAATCTCCATACCAGCACCATTGATTTTTTGGATGTTAAATTAACGGGTACGGGCAGTACGGTAGCAACCAGTCTCCACCCCCTATAGTTCCGAGTTTTTTCAAATTAAAAACATGGTGACAAAGTATCACTCCATACTATTTAACGATCCAATTTATAGTGAGATACTATCTAAGGACATAAAATCGGTGTCTTGTCGGGTGCGCCCACATTGGGAGGTTCTCTCTCACCTAGCCTTTTTTCCAGCAGACCAACGGGCCATAATTGGCTGAAATTCAAGGGTACATTTAAATGTGGCATTAAAAGCTGTGATTATTGCTGCTTTATTAAAAAAGGGCAATTATGTCAAGTCTTGTACCAATGGAAGGAAATTCGAGATTACACAATTTATAAATTGCAATACCAAATATGTAGTTTATGTCATCACATGCGAAGAATGTAACATACAATATGTAGGGCGCACTATTCGTAGACTCAGAGACCGTCTACGAGATCATTTGTATGACATTGAAATTAACCAAAAAACTAATGTGGCCCAACATTGGAACACTGTACATTCAAAAGACACTTCCCGCCTCCTGATACAATGTATAGAAAATATCAAGACCCCTATCAGAGGAGGGGATAAGTTCAGGATGTTGTGCAAACGTGAGGTATTTTGGATTTTTTCTTTACACACGAGGATACCACTGGGATTAAATTTCGAGTGGGATGTGTCTCATTATTATGATTATTTTGTGAAAAACTTTTTGTCTATACCAACTACCCTCACGTTTTTGCACACATCCTAGAGTGTTTGCATTGTTCATTGTTAACCACTTAAGGACCGCGGCACGCCGATGTACGTCGGCAGAATGGCACGGCTGGGCACAAGGGCGTACAGGTATGTCCCCTTTAAGGTCCCAGTGGTGGGTCGCGAGCGAGCTCGCGACGGCACACTTGCGACCCGGTCCTCTTCTCCATGACCGTCCCCACAGGAACAGCGGACCCGATCGCCGCTGGTGTCCCGCGATCGGGTCACAGAGAGGAAGAATGGGGAGAGGTAAGTGTAAACAAACCTCTCCCCGTGCTTCCTAGTGAGCCTGTCACTGATAGTCTGTTCCCTGTCATAGGGAACGATGATCAGTGACGTCACACGCTAAGCCACGCCCCCACAGTAAGAAACATACATCAGGGCACACTTAACCCCTACAGCGCCCCCTCCTGGTTAACCCCTTCACTGCCAGTGTCATTTTTACAGTAATCAGTGCATTTTTATAGCACTGTTCGCTGTAAAAATGGCAATGGTCCCAAAATAGTGTCAAAAGTGTCCGATGTGTCCGCCATAATGTTGCAGTCACAATAAAAATCGCTGATCGCCGCCATTACTAGAAAAAATTAATTATTAATAAAAATGCAAAAAATATATCCCCTATTTGGTAGATGCTATAAATTTTGCGCAAACCAATCAATAAACGGTTATTGCGTTTTTTTTCTACCAAAAATATGTAGAAGAATACGTATCGGCCTAAACTGAGGAAAATAAATGTTTTTTTATATATTTTTTGGGGATATTTATTATAGCAAAAAGTTAAAAATATTGCATTTTTTTCAAAATTGTCGCTCTATTTTTGTTTATAGCGCAAAAAATTAAAATCGCAGAGGTGATCAAATACCACCAAAAGAAAGCTCTATTTGTGGGAAAAAAAGGACGGCAATTTTGTTTGGGAGCCACATCGCACGACCGCGCAATTGTCAGTTAAAGCGACGCAGTGCCGAATCGCAAAAAGTGGCCAGGTCTTTAAGCTGCATAATGGTCCGGGTCTTATCCCTCTATATGATTTTCTACTCTTTACATTTTTACATAATCTTCTACACACATCTTTACCATGGGGACACCTTCCGTATCTATAAAAATGACATTGACACTAATTGCATCTGTCTGATTGGTAATCACTAGCATTTATATACTGGCCTGTAGATTTAACATACATGTTTACCATGCATATATTTGCGGTTGGTTATTATCTCCTTTCCATACAGTCCACCCTCAGTGCCCATATATTCCCATACAATAGGCGTCTAGTGTTGAGCACTTCACATATGACTTGAGGTTCTCCACCACTACTGGTGGACTTCATTGTCACTTGAGAAGATGGGTGAATGGGGCCACACACTCACCGATGTGCACCGTTTCATGGTCAGTCCAAATTTGATGCTATATATATTATACTTTATTTTGGACATTCCGGCCATGGGGTGCATACCTACTTATATCTGTGAGTTTGCGGCTCATTTAAATACATCTTTATGCATAAGAGTTCTGCCTGATTTTATGTACCATTGTATTAATTTATTTTCCATTAGTCTCATCATTTTGTATAATTAGGCTTTCTTCCTCCCCCCCTTTTATTTTTTTTTCGGACAATTTACTGTGATAGGAAATGGATTAATAGGATGTGTACATCATAGCACACTCACCATAATGTGTTTTTTTTTCTATTTGTTTTTTTTTATTTTTTTTATGTATAGGTGTTATTTGTTGCTATATACATAGTGAATACCATACATGATACGTTTTGTCTGTTATTTTATTATAAGCTGACGCAAAGCAAGTTTTATATGACAGTTTTTATGTATGAATTGCATATAGTGATTTAGTGATTTTGGGCTATTAGAGTTAGTTTGTGTATATATGGATCTAGAAGAAAGCAGGTCATCAATGAGAAAATATGGATATATTCATCAATGTCTGGGCTCATATCTAGCATCGTAGTTTGTCGGACGATGTCCCTGTTGAGCCCATCTGATGCATTCGGTTGGGAATCGATCTCACACATAGCAACAGGGCTTCTTTACATATATATCATCACAATTAATATGATATGTTCTTTTTCTGTTTCATTACCTCATCTGTATCTATATACAGTATCTATGAATTCATATTTTCCATTTTTTGTTTTTCATCTTTTTAACATCTCCCGAGACATCTGCATGACAACAATTTATGCAGACATTTATTTACCATATATACATATTTTTCTCGGGCTTGGGAATGCACACCTGCCATACTATTTGCCATTACCTATGGTTATCTACTCCATATATTATATTGCCTTAAGTTTTAAACATAATATTGATTTTAATATTAATTCAAATCTACTATCGAAAAACAAAATAGTGCTAACCAAGATTTTTACATACTAACAACTATATTAATCTCCATAATATGTACATCATTGTGGGCATTTTTTCTTGCTCATCACTCACTATTATGCACATATCACTATTACTGGGTATGGATTCGTCGTGACTAGAGTTGAGCGGACACCTGGATGTTCGGGTTCGACGGATTCGGCCGAACTTCGCAAAAAAGTTTGAGTTCGGGACCCGAACTTGACCCAAACTTGACCCCAAACCCGAATCCCATTGAAGTCAATGGGGACCCAAACTTTTGAGGTTTAAAATGACTCTAAAAAAGTAATGGAAAGGGCTAGAGGGCTGCAAATGGCAGAAAAATGTTGTTAAGAGCATGGCAAGTGCTTTGCAAACAAATGTGGATAGGGAAATAACTTAAAATAACATAAAATTCATAAAAATAATAATAATTATCTTGACCTAGGAGGACGAGGTCCATATGGAGTAGGAGGTTGAGGTGGCGGTGTAGGTGGAAGTGGCGGTGGAGGAGGACGAGGTAGCCAACACTGGTTTTTGTTTTAAATTTTTTTTTTTTTAATTAGGGTACACCCCAAAAGAGTGAGAAAGATCAAAAATACAACAATGGCTGGGTAAGGCCGGTATAGGGGACCCACTCATCATAGTAATTTGACAGTTATGGAGAGACAAGCACTTAAAAATCTAGAATCAGACAAGAACATAGTCATCAGAAATGCAGATAAAGGAGGGACTGTGGTCATCTTAAACTCTTCTACATACAGAGATGAGGCAGTACGCCAATTATCTGATGTTGACACTTATCAAACACTTAGAGCAGATCCCACCATCCCCTTTAAAAAAGTTTTAGGCCTCATGCCCACGGATGTTTTTACAGCCGCGTTTTTGAGCGTTTTTTACAGCTTAAAAACGCCTGTCCATGTTAGTCTATAGCTTCATGCCCACCTAGACGTTTTTGAGCTGCAAATAGCATAGACGTTTTTAAGCTGTAAAAAAAAAACAGGACCAGTGTGTTCCTCAGCGTCAGAATTAGGCAGAAAAAAACGCGAGCGTCAAAAAACGTGCAAAAACGCGCACTAACGCGCACTAACGCGCAAAAACGCGCACTAACGTTTTTAGCTCCGACGTTTTGTTTTTTTTTTCAAAGAAAAAAAAAAAATAAAAAATATTTACAATAACATGGACAGGCGTTTTTAAGCTGCAAAAAACGCAGCTGTAAAAACGTCAGTGGGCATGAGGCCTTACTTTCTCTTCTAGATAGGGCTACACTTGATGGCATTTTTTCTGATAAGGAGAAGGATATGTTTATCCCTGAATGTCCTATTATGCCGGTCTTCCACCACCTGCCCAAGGTTAAATCCCCTTGTAGGTAGACCTATCGTTGCAGGGATTGGTTCCCTCAACGAATGCCTTGGCGAGTGGTTGGACGGCAAGCTACAGCCCCTGGGGGTTGATTTACCGGGCTATTTAAAAGACACTAAACAGCTTCTCATTAAATTGAACCATTTTCAATGGAATGAAAATTACAGGTGGATTAGCTGTGATGTTGTCAGTCTTTATTCAAGTATTCCCCATAGTTTAGGCATACGAGCGTTAGCCACATTTTTACAGGAATTGGGCAAATTTTCTTTAGTCCTTCAGGATTTAATTTTACAAGCTTTGGAATATTTATTAACTCATAATTTCTTTATGTTCGACGGGGTCTATTATCTCCAGAGATGCGGGGCCTCTATGGGAGCCAAATTTTCTCCCTCCCTTGCCAACCTTTCTATGGGCTGGTGGGAGAGGTCCCGCTTCTTTGGACATGATAGCCCCCGCCGCCTGGATACAGTTTTTTTTTTTTTTTTTTTTAATTCAAAGATTTTTATTAAGGGATTTTTGCGATTACAGCAATATCAAAAATTACAGTGAAATGTCATAAGATCATACAAAACATTCCAAAAATTGCATATACAAGTCGACATATCTAGAGACTTTACTATAAGGTGTCCCAGGATACTACTACTAGTTATACAGCATCAAATATGCAATGGCATAAACGTAGTTCCATAGATCCCCCATCACCTCATGGGACAAAGCCCATTACGGCTCGGTGGCCTCCGACCCTCCGGATGCCCCAAAAGGGTTCACACTGCATCCCAGGAGCCAGGGTCGCCCATCCCTACCACCCGGTCTGTATGATTATTACATCAAATAGGAATGTGAGGGATACATATAACCATTTTGATAACATAACACCTCAAGGTTCAGGATCTGCAATCAAAAATTCTCAGTAACCATATCTGAACACTGAGACGCCAAGAAGGGCATCAGAAAGTAGGGGAAAAGAGAAACGTGTTAGAAGGAAATAAGAGAAAGAAGAGTAAGTCAGCTATCGAGAAGATGTATGTGTGGACAGGCTGCCAGGCTGTACTCCAGGTATGAGAGACATATTGCAGAAGGTGGCCCAGGGTTCCCAAATGGATCTAAATTTTTCAGTATTGTCATTCATTTTAGCCACAATTTGTTCTTGCACCATGATCCAGGAAACCTTCCTCTTGAAACCCTGGAAGGGGATGGTGGGTTTCTTCCAGGCTCTGGCTATGGTCATCCTAGCGCCCAATAAGACGAAGAATGCCAAGACCTGTGAGCATGTAGATAACTTGGGAATATTATGATTGAGTAGTGCTGTACAGGGATGTGGGGTCACTGTTACCTCTGTCAGAGAGCTGATGGTACGGAAAACTTTCCGCCAAAAGGATCTAATGCGGGGGCAGGTCCACCAGATGTGGATCATCGTGCCTTCTAGTTCACAACCTCTATAACATACAGGTGAAGTTCCTGGGTACATCCGTGCCAACCTGGAAGGGACATAATACCACCTTAACAGCACCTTTAGGCTAGCCTCTGCAATTGAAACATTGAGAATACCTTTGAAAGCTCGCTGCGAAGCGCGGAACCAGACCTCTGTGTCCCATGTGCCGCCCGTATCTTCCTCCCAGGTCCGGGCATAGGCTGGTACATCCGTCTTAGACATTAGAGCTGTATAAATTAGCGAGATGCCTCCCCTCTGATCCAATTGTGAGGGGGTTAGCTCGGTAGCGGGTGTGTGTGACCCCCTGGATGGGCTCCCCACACAAAAACAGGCCCAGCAGACGGAGGTTGTGGTTTTCAAGATCAAAAGGTGCGGTTTAATTCTCTATTTACAGTGACAAAAACACAGCAAAGCAAAAAGAAACATAAACAAAATAAATCCTGGTCAGCTTGACCTCTGACTAAACATGCAGGTTTCCCTAACTAACAACTGGGATCAGCCTGGTGCTGTCCTAGTCCCTAAGTCCCTGGTTTAGTAAATGTCCAAACAAATAGCCACACAGGCTTTGTCTCACCGCACAGGGGTTCACTCTCCCTAGACAGTCCACACAGGTCTGGTTCCAGGCATGAGCAAACACCTAATGAAGCTGGGAGTTTTTATAGAGGCCTTAAACGAGCTGACAAGCTTCAGCTGGTCTCATCAACTCCCTGCCTGCACGACGCCCAGCACTCTCCCTAGAGGTATGAATCATCCATGAGCCCACTAGCCTCAGCTGGGCTTCATCAACTCTCTCCCTAGTTGTATAAGTCGGCATAAAGCCTGAATCTGGGAGAAATATACCTACCCCCCTGGATGCAACCAGGTGACTTTACCTTCCTGCTGTCACATACCCCCCCCCCTCTTGTTTTAACCTTGGGGTTGGAACACCAGCAATCAGGCATTCATGTACTCGAGACAAAGCATCCACATTCCCCATTTAAACGCCAGGGCGATGCTTTACTGTGAAGTTGAATTCCTGTAGGGCCAGGAACCACCTATTTACTCTTCTATTTGTCTCCTTGTTTTGAGCCATCCACTTTAACGGAGCGTGATCCGTAACCATGTCAAAGTGCCTACCTAGCAGATAGTACCGAAGGGAATCTAGAGCCCACTTCACCGCTAAACACTCCTTTTCAACCGTGGCGTAATTTACCTCATGGGACTTCAACTTCCTGCTGAGGTAAATGACTGGGTGCTCTTCCCCGTTCCAGACCTGGGACAATACTGCTCCTAACCCCACATCTGACGCATCACTTTGTACGACAAAGTCTTTAGAGAAGTCGGGTGAGTACAACACTGGCTGGCTACATAAGGCTTGTTTCAAGAATTGGAATGCTGCCTCAGCCTCGGGGGTCCATTTAATCATGACCGACCCTTTCCCTTTCGTCAGGTTGGTTAGGGGCACAGCCTTAGAAGCAAAGTGGGGAATGAAGCGCCGATAATAACCCGCGATTCCCAGAAAGGCTCGTACCTGCTTCTTGCTGTTGGGACGTGGCCAACTCTGGATGGCCTCGACTTTGTTGAGTTGGGGTTTTATTACTCCCCTGCCAATGGTGTACCCAAGATATTTGGCCTCCTCCTGCCCAATGGTACACTTCTTGGGGTTAGCCGTAAACCCCGCTTCCCGGATAGAGTCTAGGACTGCTTGCACTTTTGGCAGATGTGAGGCCCAATCTGTGCTATGGACAATTACGTCATCCAGGTAAGCCGCAGCATACTTCCGATGGGGCCTCAGTATCTGGTCCATTTTCCGCTGGAATGTGGCCGGCGCATTCTGTAACCCGAACGGCATTCTCTTATATTGGAACGCCCCGTCTGGGGTTACAAATGCGGTTTTCTCTTTGGCCGACTTGGCCAGGGGAATTTGCCAATACCCTTTTGTGAGGTCAAGAGTCGTCATGTATCGGGCTGTTCCCAGCCGGTCGATCAACTCATCTATACGTGGCATGGGGTAGGTGTCAAATTTTGTAACTTTGTTCAACTGACGAAAATCGTTACAAAATCGCCAGCTCCCATCCGGTTTAGGCACCAACACAATGGGACTAGACCAATCACTTTGGGACTCCTCTATCACCCCTAAGTTCAGCATTTTCTGTACTACCCTCTCTCGGGTTTTCTCTGTCCCCAGATGACCTCCAAGAATGTGCCCATGGGCCAACTCCAACACCAACTTCCTGTAAGGTTTGGGCACCACAAGCTGCTCAACGGTTTCTTCTGCCCTTTTTGCCACCCGATACAGTAGGTCCTTCTCTACGCTGAAGTATGGGTAAGTGCAGGTATTATCTGGGTTCACTAACTCACCATCTATTTCCACTACATTTTCCCGTGCCTTTATTAGGGCGGGGTCTTTTAACTGTTCTGTGGCAAAATTTTCCCTGTGAACCTCAAGATCAGAAAACTCCACAGACGGTAGGTTTTCGTCTGAGGAGGTGGGCTCCTCTCCAGTTTCTTGAGTCTCGCCTGCCAATACTGACAAGGGAAATTCTGGAGAGTCCTCACCACTCTCAGAGGAGTTCTGGCTATCACCTACCTGGTACATAGGGGCACCAGTGGGGGGCTCAGGATCATCCCACAGTTCCCAGAACTTCGGAAAATCCCTTCCCACAATGGCATCATGCGGTAATTGAGATACTAACCCCACTGGATGAGAGAGGGTACCTTTGGGGGTCTTGAAACACACTGTAGTCACTGGATACTCTCGGGTGTCCCCATGCACACAAATAACAGCTACCTTGCTATTCCCAGAGACCTCTGTTTTAACTAATTCAGCCTTTATCAGGGTCACAAGGCTACCTGAATCCAGTAATACCACAACATTTCTACCATTAATACACATTTTGCATAAATGTTTCTCAGTTCCCCGAATGGCAGTGCATGCGACTGTCGCACACAGCGACTGACGTCTGTCCGTCAGAAAGTCACATTGCATGGGTTCCTCCACAACCGGGCAATTTGCTGCAATATGTCCCGCTTGCCGGCAGCGGTAGCAAACAATCCTTTTGGCTGCCTCTTGAGCCCCCGACTTCCCAGGCTGTTCTCGCCAAACCCTGGGCAGAGCTCCCACCCTCTCACTCTCTCCACCCTCACCCCTTGGAATCATCTTATCCGCCCCTGGGGATGGTCTGGTCTTAGGGTGGAAAGTCCGAGAGTCTCTGGAAGAGGCCGTCAGGTTCTCTGCAGCCAAGTATCTCTCTACACGATCCACAAGTTTACCGGCTGTTTCTGGGTCTCCATGGCTTACCCACTTTTGAATGGCGGTAGGAAGAGCTCTCAAGAAACGATCCATCACAACACGTTCCACAATCTCCGGTGCGGACAAAGTCTCTGGCTGTAGCCACTTCCTGCTCAGGTGAATGAGATCATACATTTGAGACCTGGGGGGTTTTCCAAGCTGGAAAGTCCAGTTATGCACACGCTGAGCCCGGACAGCCAGGGTGACACCCAGCCTTGCCAATATTTCAGCTTTTAGCATCACATAGTCTTTTGCTTGGTCAGGCTCTAGGTCATAGTAAGCTTTCTGCGATTCACCAGTTAACAGAGGAGCCACCAGTCCAGCCCACTGCTCCTCAGGCCACTTTTCTCTTTCAGCAGTCCTTTCAAATGTGGTCAAAAATACCTCTGGATCATCCTCTCCAGTCATTTTTGTCAATAAACGACTCACCCCAAAGGACGCGGTATTAGTGGGACGGCTTTCCTCACTGGTCTGCGGACGTTGCTGCATTACTGCTTCCATCTGTTGTTGTAGTCTCTGCTCTTGCTTCTGCAACAGGTCTATGAAGCGGGCCTCAGATTGCTGCTGGGCTTGTTGCTGGGCTGCGAAGCTCTGTTGTTGAGCTGCAAGGCTCTTTTGCAAACCTGCATTTGTCTGCTGTTGATTGGCATTTGCTAGAGCCAGCTGTTTCAGTATCTCCTCCATGCTGGCTTAAAAAAAAACTGCCACTGGTTCTCCACCAACTGTGAGGGGGTTAGCTCGGTAGCGGGTGTGTGTGACCCCCTGGATGGGCTCCCCACACAAAAACAGGCCCAGCAGACGGAGGTTGTGGTTTTCAAGATCAAAAGGTGCGGTTTATTTCTCTATTTACAGTGACAAAAACACAGCAAAGCAAAAAGAAACATAAACAAAATAAATCCTGGTCAGCTTGACCTCTGACTAAACATGCAGGTTTCCCTAACTAACAACTGGGATCAGCCTGGTGCTGTCCTAGTCCCTAAGTCCCTGGTTTAGTAAATGTCCAAACAAATAGCCACACAGGCTTTGTCTCACCGCACAGGGGTTCACTCTCCCTAGACAGTCCACACAGGTCTGGTTCCAGGCATGAGCAAACACCTAATGAAGCTGGGAGTTTTTATAGAGGCCTTAAACGAGCTGACAAGCTTCAGCTGGTCTCATCAACTCCCTGCCTGCACGACGCCCAGCACTCTCCCTAGAGGTATGAATCATCCATGAGCCCACTAGCCTCAGCTGGGCTTCATCAACTCTCTCCCTAGTTGTATAAGTTGGCATAAAGCCTGAATCTGGGAGAAATATACGTACCCCCCTGGATGCAACCAGGTGACTTTACCTTCCTGCTGTCACACAATGCATTGGCACACCATTGTTCGTAGGGGGTAATGGTGGGGGGAATCGTTTTGTCTGTCCAAATGGAGTGAAGGAAATGAGATATTTGGTTGAATCTAAAAAGTTCAGAATTAGGCATGTCCATTTGTGTCCTGTAGTGTGGTAAGGAAAATGGCCCTGCTGGGGAAAGAAAGTGTCCGATTCTATAAAGGCCCTTATCTGTCCACCATCGGAACGCCTTAATATTCATCCCCGGGGGAAAGTCAGAGTTGTGAAATAAATGCATTAGAGGCCTCAGTGGAGATATCAAGGTGCGTAGATTAAAAAGCTTGGAGCAAAGCGCTACTGAGTGCGAGAGAGTAGGTGATAGGATCGCTGGTCTGCGTTTGGGTTCGCATCCTAATAGATAGTCAACGGTGTGCGATGGGACAGCCTGTCTTTCCATGTGTAACCAGTCTGGTTTCGAGCCCATAGAGAAGGCTGCCGAGATTTGTGTTAATTGAGCTGCCCGGTAGTAGCCCCAAAGATGAGGGAGGCCCAGACCACCCTGAGATCTCAGACGGAATAGTATTCCCGCGGGACATCTGTAGCCCTTCCTGCCCCATACAAAATTTATTATGTCCGACTGAGTTTTACTGAGGAATCGTTTCGGGACCGGGATTGGGAGAGATCTAAACAGGTATAAAAGGCGTGGGAGGAGGGTCATTTTAATAGCATGAATCCTGCCCAACCATGATAAACCACTCCTGGACCACCTTTCCATGTCATTTTTACATTTGAGCACCATAGGGGGGTAGTTCATCTTAAACAAGGTACTTATATTAGATGTAAGTTTGATGCCTAAGTATGGGATAAGTGTGGGAGCCCAGGAAAAATCAAAATCACTGGAGAGTTTCTTTAAAATGTCCGGGGGGACGGATCTATTCAATGCCAGTGATTTGTTCATGTTGACCCTCAGACCGGAGATCTCACTGAATATCCGCAATGTCTTGAGGATCGAAGGAGTGGAGGTCAGGGGGGAAGTGACGAAAAGTAGGAGGTCATCAGCGTATAATGCACACTTATGTTCCTGGGGACCACATTTGACCCCCTTAATGTCAGGGTCCGAACGTAGTGCAATAGCTAGAGTCTCAATTGCCACCGCAAAGAGGAGAGGGGAGAGTGGGCATCCCTGTCTGGTCCCTCTGCCAATGGAGAATGAATCGGAATATCTGCCCATTAAACAAATCTGTGCTGAGGGGTCAGAGTAAAGCGAGTTAATAAGCTGAAGGAAGTTTGGTCCAAATCCCCATTTCCCCAGGATGTCAGTCAGGTATGCCCAGTCTATCGAATCAAAGGCCTTGTGTAGGTCTATTGAAAGTAGAAAGCCTTTTTGAGGAGGGCCCCCATCCCACTGCGATTGAAGCAGAGAGATAACGTCAATGGCACGTCTAATTTGGTCAGGTCCCTGTCTGCCAGGGATGAAGCCCACCTGATCCTTATAAACATAAGAAGAAATGAAACTCGAAAGTCTGTTTGCCATTATTTTGGTCATTATTTTTATGTCATTATTGATAAGCGAAATAGGGCGAAAGTTCGCCACATCACTGGTGTCCTTGCCCGGTTTCGGTATTACCGAGATGTAAGCCAGGTTCAAGTCTTTGTGCAAAGGGACTCCATCCCTGAGAGAATTGAAGAATCGTGTCAAATGGGGGGCCAGGCAGGGGCCAAATTTTTTATAGTAGCCCGTGGAAAATCCATCCGGACCCGGTGAGGATCCCAGTTTAAGAGTTTTAATGGTGTCCAGCACTTCTTCTTGGGTAAAAGGGCTCTCCAAGAGCTCACAATGATCCTTTGTAAGAGTAGGTAGGGGAAGTGTATTTAAAAATTCCTCTCGTAGTGATTTGGGGGGGTTCAGGTTCGGTTTATATAATTCAGTAAAAAACCTCAGGAAGGTTTCCATTATTTTAGACGGGTTCTGCGACAGTTCCCCATTAGCTGTCCGAATTTTAGGGAATGCAAGTGTGCGTTGTTTGGGACTCAATTTAGCGGCTAACTTCGAACCTATTCTATCAGCTTGGGCATAGAATTTGGCCCCTGTCCACCGAAGGTGCTGTTCGGCGGCTGTGGTCAGTGACAAGTTTAGTAGTGCCCGGGCATTATCTAGGTTTGCAAGAGATTCAGGGGTAGGATGGCTCTTGTGGGCTTTCGCTAACTTGCGAAAGTCCTCAGTAAGCCTCAGCGTGTCCGCCTTGTGTTCCGCTTTTAGTTTAGCTGACAATTGAATCAGTTTCCCTCGAATTACTGTCTTATGAGCTGCCCATACCGTAGGAGGGGATACATCACCCGTATCGTTAATAAGAAAGTATTCCGTAATAGCTTTTTCCAGCAGAGTGCATTGAATTGGATCGCTTAATAGGGATTCCCGTAGGCGCCAGCGAGGGGGGCTATCTGACCCAGAGGGTCTCTGTGTAGTCACAATCACCATGGCGTGATCTGAGAGGGAGGAATCAACAATCTTGGAGTTCCTGATTAAAGGGATTGTAGGGGCGCGGGTGAAAATGTGGTCAATTCTGGCAAAAGATTTATGCGGCGCTGAAAAATGAGTGTAGTCTTTTGTGCGGGGGTTGGACTCTCTCCAGACATCTATCAGTCCTGCAGTATGCAGAAGCTTTGCTATTTTAACACTTTGTTTGGAAGGGCGTTTAGGTTTAGAAGTACCGTTTGAACTTTTATCTAGAGAGAAATCAAATGCTGTGTTTGAGTCGCCGCCGATGAATATCGTACCTTTAAAGTGTGTCTGCAGGTTGTGTAACAAAGATTCAAAAAAGGTTTTTTGGCCCCTGTTGGGAGTGTAGTAGGAAACAAAAGTGTATAGTGCCCCATCGATGTGGCCCGAAACCAAAATGTAGCGACCCATAGGGTCCAATACAGTGTCAAGCGGAGAAAAGTTTAAATGCCTGGCGAAACAGACTGCCACACCTTTTGTTTTGTTTTCAGCCGAAGCTAAAAAGAACTGAGGGTACCGTTGATGAATGAACGTGGGCTTAAAGGAGGAAGGGAAGTGGGTTTCCTGCAGTAAAAGAACATCTGCATGCATAGAATTATATTGCTGAAGGAGTTTCCTACGTTTAATTGGGGAGTTGAGGCCCTGAGTGTTGTGTGAGACAATTTTGAGGGAGGGTGGGGGTTGGTGTATGTCAGTCATGGATCAGAGGGGTGGAATCTATGAGCGAGAACCGCCACTTACCGGTGAAGTGAAAGCGACTTTCCCTGCGATATCTGAAGGTGAATCTAAGCCGTGACCCGGAGCCTGGGACGGAAGATCGGAGGCAGCCATGGTGCCTGTGGATGCACCGAAGTGCGTCTACAAAAGAAGGGAAAAAAGAGATGAAAAAGGGGAGAGGAGGAGAGAAGAAGAGAACTGCATTATACACGTGATGTAAAATTGGTATCAAGGAACATATACATAACCGAACTGAGGGATCCCCAGACCCCTTCCCACCCCCAGGGCGGAGTGAACTTGCCATCTCCTACCCCAAAACCCCAAAGGACCGGTATACCCTGGTGACAGGGAAACCGGGTATGGATCCAGATGCACCAAAAGTGCCTCTGAACCTAGAGAGGTGCATTGGGTCCACCACGGCCCCAACTTCCCATAACAGTATTGACTGAGGGTCCCGAAGAACCCATGATTTTCTAACTACAGAGCGCCCTCTAACTATGAGAGCAACATGAACCAACATAAGTAAACCGTGTAATATAACTAAACCAGTAATGCCGGTCAGACCCTGCCCACCCCCCTTCTGGGTTGAGAAGTAGGCAGGTAGGCGGAACCCGCCTAGGGACCAGCCCAAGAAAAACATCTGCGGTCCCCGAGGGGGAGCACAGATATCGTGTAAGTGGATCCCCAAGTGACCATTGTTTAACAACCAGGCCGTGTAAACGATTTACTAAAGGTGGTACTCCAGGAGGAAAAAGAACAGTGCGGTCCGTTGAACAGGGCAACGGTATGCAATACCTGTTCCAGATCGTATAAAGATCTGTAACAAAGTTTCGTGTTGGCCTATGTGGGAAGAAACAGCAGGCTGCCAGCCAGGCAAAGGTCCCCCCCCCCTCCCTCGACCATGTACCTGATAGCCCCTCTCCATCACAAGTATCATAGAAACCCCAAATGTACTATCTGAAAACCATAGCAGATCATTTCATAAAAATAAAAAAATGGTATGGGGCGGTATAGAGTTGCCAAAGATGGAGAGGAGATCCCCAATACAGTTTTAGCAACAGGGAATGTTTCTCACATCAGGACCTCGTTCAGAGAGGGGATTTGTAAGGAGATGTGTCATACACAAAAAAAAGAAAAAGAAAAAGGGGGGGGGGAAAAGGTATCAGGGCGGGAGGTTTTCTTTGGTGCGCTTGGAACCGTGATTCAGCCATGTTTGGTGCAGTGGGCTCGCTGGCGGGGGCCGCTTCGTGGAGGCAGGAGTCCCTCTGTTAGCTGCTGCAGGACTAGGATCCAGATGAATCAATCCGAGATGTGTCAGGATACGTTCCCCTTCCGCAAATGAGGAGAAGCCAAAGCTTTTGTGCTTGTAGGAAAAGTTCAGACGTAAAGGGAAGGCACACCGGTATGCGATTTCCTTGTCCATAAGCACTTGCAATAACGGTTTAAATGAGCGTCTCTTTTGTACCGTGTATGGAGAAAGGTCAGCAAAAATTGAAATTTTGTGGCCATGCAAAGTGAGGTTGTCAGAGTACCTAGCCTTCCTCATCACCTCTTCTTTGACTGAGTAATAGTGCGGTTTCACAATGATGTCTCTGGGAAGGCCATCAGAGCGAGGAGATTGAAGGGCTCTGTGAGCTCTATCCAGCTCCAAACGTGGTTCAGTAATGTCAGGGATGAGGGTCTTTAGAAGTGATTTCACAGCAGATTGCACCTCTTTCTCTGATTCGGGGAGTCCCCGTATCCTAAAGTTATATCTTCTTGATCTATTCTCGAGATCATCGATCTTTGCAAAAGCGGTTTCCAATTGATCCTGCACGTCTTGCAGCCTGGAGGAATTCTGATTAATCCTCGCCACGGCCTGATCAGCTTTCTGTTCTATCGTGTCTATCCTGATCCCAATTTGCTGCAGGTCTGCATGAATGGAGGATGTAATCTGTGCAGCATTTAGAGCCAGGCTCCTAGACAGCATATGGGAAAAAGCAGTCATCATGGAGGTAAAGTCTGTGGGGGTTGGGGCCTCCTCCTGTGCTTCACTGACTGAAAGAAGCATGCCTGTGTGGGGATACAGCATAGGTGTGGAGGGACATGCAGCACCCATCCTGCCCAGCAAAGATTCAGTGGAGGAGGGGGAGATTACTGGGGACAGCGGGGGGTACTCGGTACCTGGGGATTGAGGTGGGACCAGATCCTGGTCAGCTATGGAGTCCTCAGGTCGTTCTGTGAGGAGCGGGCCTCGTGGAGCCGCCGCCATCTTGGCATAGCTGAGGGGGCCTGGCGCTGCCGACATCTGGCTGGAGAGGTCCCTTCTGGCCAGCGAGGATGACACCTGCGGGTTCCGGGGGTGTCCCCTACGCAAATATCCCGGAAAGGGGTCCAGTGGAGCGCTCTGTAAGCTCCGGTGGTCAGAAGAGGGCCGTGGTGGAGCGGAGCTTTAGATGACGGCGGCCATCTTGGAAGCTGCCGCGCATGCGCCTCGTGGATACAGTTTTTTACTGTCGGTACGTAGACGACCTCCTATTTGTCATGTCTGATCGTGAGGCTGACCTCAACAACTGGCTCACATATTTTAATGATAATTCCCTTAATTTAAAATTCACAGGCAATCTCCATACCAGCGAAATTGATTTTTTGGATGTTAAATTAACGGGTACGGGGCAGTACGGTAGCAACCAGTCTCCACCCCCTATAGTTCAGAGTTTTTTTAAATTAAAAACATGGAGACAAAGTATCACTCCATACTATTTAACGATCCAATTTATAGTGAGATACTATCTAAGGACATAAAATCGGTGTCTTGTCGGGTGCTCCCACATTGGGAGGTTCTCTCTCACCTAGCCTTTTTTCCAGCAGACCAACGGGCCATAATTGGCTGAAATTCAAGTGTACATTTAAATGTGGCATTAAAAGCTGTGATTATTGCTGCTTTATTAAAAAAGGGCAATTATGTCAAGTCTTGTACCAATGGAAGGAGTTTCGAGATTACACAATTTATAAAATGCAATACCAAATATGTAGTTTATGTCAACACATGCAAAGAATGTAACATACAATATGTAGGGCGCACTATTCGTAGACTCAGAGACCGTCTACGAGATCATTTGTATGACATTGAAATCAACCAAAAAACTAATGTGGCCCAACATTGGAACACTGTACATTCAAAAGACACTTCCTGCCTCCTGATACAAGGTATACAAAATATCAAGACCCCTATCAGAGGAGGGGATAAGTTCAGGATGTTGTGCAAACGTGAGGTATTTTGGATTTTTTCTTTACACACGAGGATACCACTGGGATTAAATTTCGAGTGGGATGTGTCTCATTATTATGATTAATTTTGTCAAAAACTTTTTGTCTATAGCAACTACCCTCACGTTTTTGCACACATCCTAGAGTGTTCGCATTGTTCATTGTTAACCACTTAAGGACCGCCGCACGCCGATGTACGTCTGCAGAATGGCACGGCTGGGCAAAAGGGCGTACAGGCATGTCCCCTTTAAGATCCCAGCGGTGGGTCGCGAGCGAGATCGCGACGGCACACTTGCGACCCGGTCCTCTTCTCCGTGACTGTCCCCACAGGAACAGCGGACCCGATCGCCACCGGTGTCCCGCGATCGGGTCACAGAGAGGAAGAATGGGGAGAGGTAAGTGTAAACAAACCTCTCCCCGTGCTTCCTAGTGAGCCTGTCACTGATAGTCTGTTCCCTGTCATAGGGAACGACGATCAGTGACATCACACGCTAAGCCCCGCCCCCCACAGTAAGAAACACACATCAGGGCACACTTAACCCCTACAGCGCCCCTCCTGGTTAACCCCTTCACTGCCAGTGTCATTTTTACAGTAATCAGTGCATTTTTATAGCACTGTTCGCTGTAAAAATGGCAATGGTCCCAAAATAGTGTCAAAAGTGTCCGATGTGTCCGCCATAATGTTGCAGTCACAATAAAAATCGCTGATCGCCGCCATTACTAGAAAAAAATAATTATTAATAAAAATGCAAGAAATATATCCCCTATTTGGTAGATGCTATAAATTTTGCGCAAACCAATCAATAAACGGTTATTGCGTTTTTTTCTACCAAAAATATGTAGAAGAATACGTATCGGCCTAAACTGAGGAAAATAAATGTTTTTTTATATATTTTTTGGGGATATTTATTATAGCAAAAAGTTAAAAATATTGCATTTTTTTCAAAATTGTCACTCTATTTCTGTTTATAGCGCAAAAAATAAAAATCGCAGAGGTGATCAAATACCACCAAAAGAAAGCTCTATTTGTGGGAAAAAAAGGACGTCAATTTTGTTATGGAGTCACATCGCACGACCGCGCAATTGTCAGTTAAAGCAACGCAGTGCCGAAGCGCAAAAAGTGGCCAGGTCTTTAAGCTGCATAATGGTCCGGGTCTTATCCCTCTATATTATTTTCTACTCTTTACATTTTTACATAATCTTCTACACACATCTTTATCATGGGGACACCTTCCGTATCTATAAAAATTACATTGATACTACTTGCATCTGTCTGATTGGTAATCACTAGCATTTATATACTGGCCTGTAGATTTAACATACATGTTTACCATGCATATATTTGCAGTTGGTTATTATCTCCTTTCCATACAGTCCACCCTCAGTGCCCATATATTCCCATACAATAGGCGTCTAGTGTTGAGCACTTCACATATGACTTGAGGTTCTCCACCACTACTGGTGGACTTCATTGTCACTTGAGAAGATGGGTGAATGGGGCCACACACTCACCGATGTGCACCGTTTCATGGTCAGTCCAAATTTGATGCTATATATATTATACTTTACTTTGGACATTCCGGCCATGGGGTGCATACCTACTTATATCTGTGAGTTTGCGGCTCATTTAAATACATCTTTATGCATAAGAGTTCTGCCTGATTTTATGTACCATCGTATTAATTTCTTTTCCATATATGTAGTCTCTATAATTTAGTATAATTAGGCTTTCTTCCTCCCCCGCTTTTTTTTTTTTCGGACAATTTACTGAGATAGGAAATGGATTAATAGGATGTGTACATCATAGCACACTCACCACAATGTGTTTTTTTTTTCTATTTGTTTTTTTTTTTTTATGTATAGGTGTTATTTGTTGCTATATACATAGTGAATACCATACATGATACGTTTTGTCTGTTATTTTATTATAAGCTAACGCAAAGCAAGTTTTAGATGACAGTTTTTATGTATGAATTGCATATAGTGATTTAGTGATTTTGGGCAATTAGAGTTAGTTTGTGTATATATGGATCTAGAATAAAGCAGGTCATCAATGAGAAAATATGGATATATTCATCAATGTATGGGCTCATATCTAGCATCGTAGTTTGTCGGACAATGTCCCTGTTGAGCCCATCTGATGCATTCGGTTGGGAATTGATCTCACACATAGCAACAGGGCTTCTTTACATATATATTATCACAATTATTATATGTTCTTTTTCTGTTTCATTACCTCATCTGTATCTATATACAGTATCTATGAATTCATATTTTCCATTTTTTGTTTTTCATCTTTTTAACATCTCCCGAGACATCTGCATGACAACAGTTTATGCAGACATTTATTTACCATATATACATATTTTTCTCGGGCTTGGGAATGCACACCTGCCATACTATTTGCCATTATCTATGGTTATCTACTCCATATACAGGTCCTTCTCAAAAAATTAGCATATTGTGATAAAGTTCATTATTTTCTGTAATGTACTGATAAACATTAGACTTTCATATATTTTAGATTCATTACACACAACTGAAGTAGTTCAAGCCTTTTCTTGTTTTAATATTGATGATTTTGGCATACAGCTCATGAAAACCCAAAAATCCTATCTCAAAAAATTTGCATATCATGAAAAGGTTCTCTAAACGAGCTATTAACCTAATCATCTGAATCAACTAATTAACTCTAAACACCTGCAAAAGATTCCTGAGGCTTTTAAAAACTCCCAGCCTGGTTCATTACTCAAAACCGCAATCATGGGTAAGACTGCCGACCTGACTGCTGTCCAGAAGGCCATCATTGACACCCTCAAGCAAGAGGGTAAGACACAGAAAGAAATTTCTGAACGAATAGGCTGTTCCCAGAGTGCTGTATCAAGGCACCTCAGTGGGAAGTCTGTGGGAAGGAAAAAGTGTGGCAGAAAACGCTGCACAACGAGAAGAGGTGACCGGACCCTGAAGAAGATTGTGGAGAAGGACCGATTCCAGACCTTGGAGGACCTGCGGAAGCAGTGGACTGAGTCTGGAGTAGAAACATCCAGAGCCACCGTGAACAGGCGTGTGCAGGAAATGGGCTACAGGTGCCGCATTCCCCAGGTCAAGCCACTTTTGAACCAGAAACAGCGGCAGAAGCGCCTGACCTGGGCTACAGAGAAGCAGCACTGGACTGTTGCTCAGTGGTCCAAAGTACTTTTTTCGGATGAAAGCAAATTTTGCATGTCATTCGGAAATCAAGGTGCCAGAGTCTGGAGGAAGACTGGGAGAGGGAAATGCCAAAATGCCTGAAGTCCAGTGTCAAGTACCCACAGTCAGTGATGGTCTGGGGTGCCATGTCAGCTGCTGGTGTTGGTCCACTGTGTTTTATCAAGGGCAGGGTCAATGCAGCTAGCTATCAGGAGATTTTGGAGCACTTCATGCTTCCATCTGCTGAAAAGCTTTATGGAGATGAAGATTTCATTTTTCAGCACGACCTGGCACCTGCTCACAGTGCCAAAACCACTGGTAAATGGTTTACTGACCATGGTATTACTGTGCTCAATTGGCCTGCCAACTCTCCTGACCTGAACCCCATAGAGAATCTGTGGGATATTGGGAAGAGAAAGTTGAGAGACGCAAGACCCAACACTCTGGATGAGCTTAAGGCCGCTATCGAAGCATCCTGGACCTCCATAACACCTCAGCAGTGCCACAGGCTGGTTGCCTCCATGCCACGCCGCATTGAAGCAGTCATTTCTGCAAAAGGATTCCCGACCAAGTATTGAGTGCATAACTGAACATAATTATTTGAAGGTTGACTTTTTTTGTATTAAAAACACTTTTCTTTTATTGGTCGGATGAAATATGCTAATTTTTTGAGATAGGATTTTTGGGTTTTCATGAGCTGTATGCCAAAATCATCAATATTAAAACAAGAAAAGGCTTGAACTACTTCAGTTGTGTGTAATGAATCTAAAATATATGAAAGTCTAATGTTTATCAGTACATTACAGAAAATAATGAACTTTATCACAATATGCTAATTTTTTGAGAAGGACCTGTATTAAAATACCTTAAGTTTTAAACATAATATTGATTTTAATATTAATTCAAATCTACTATCAAAAAACAAAATAGTGCTAACCAAGATTTTTACATACTATCAACTATATTAATCTCCATAATATGTACATCATTGTGGGCATTTTTTCTTGCTCATCACTCACTATTATGCACATATCACTATTACTGGGTATGGATTCGTCGTGACTAGCGTTGAGCGGACACCTGGATGTTCGGGTTCGACGGATTCAGCCGAACTTCGCAAAAAAGTTTGAGTTCGGGACCCGAACTTGACCCAAACTTGACCCCAAACCCGAACCCCATTGAAGTCAATGGGGACCCAAACTTTTGAGGTTTAAAATGACTCTAAAAAAGTAATGGAAAGGGCTAGAGGGCTGAAAATGGCAGCAAAATGTTGTTAAGAGCATGGCAAGTGCTTTGCAAACAAATGTGGATAGGGAAATAACTTAAAATAACACGAAATTCATAAAAATAAAAAATAATAATCTTGACCTAGGAGGACGAGGTCCATATGGAGTAGGAGGTTGAGGTGGCGGTGTAGGTGGAAGCGGCGGTGGAGAAGGACGAGGTAGCCAACACTGTTTTTTTTTTTTTAATTAGGGTACACCCCAAAAGAGTGAGAAAGATCAAAAATACAACAATGGCTGGGTAAGTCCGGTATACATGTCTATTCTGCACAAGGTACGGACAAGTCTTGTGGGATCCATGCCTGGTTCATTTTAATGAACGTAAGCTTGTCCACATTGGCTCTGGACAGGCGGCTGCGCTTGTCTGTGATAACGCACCCTGCCGTGCTAAATACACGTTCAGATAATACACTGGCTGCAGGGCAGGCCAGCACCTCCAAGGCGTAAAGGGCAAGCTCAGGCCATGTGCCCAATTTGGAGACCCAGAAGTTGAAAGGGGCAGACACATACTGCTCCACCATGTTGGTGAAATGCTGCCTCCTGCTAAGACGTTCCATATCAGCTGGTGGTGCTGGTTGTTGTGGCGTGCTGACAAAGCTTTTCCATATTTCGGCCATGCTAATCCTGAGGTGAGGTGAAAGACTGATGGACATCGGCTGCAGGTGCCAACTCTGATCTTTCAGCAGTAGACTAGGTGGAAGACAATGTGAAGAAACTGGAGGCACTGTCAGCAACCCAATTTACTATCGCCTGTACTTGTCCTGGCCTCAACAGTCGTAGAGCTGCATTAGGCCCGACCAAATACCGCTGCAGGCTCTGTCGCCTTCTCACACCTGAGGAAGGTGTTTCACTTGTGCGTGTAGCTGGCACAGATCGACCACGTCCTCTCCCTGCAACAGGAGCTCCACCAGCAGCACCATGACCGGGGCCACGTCCCTCATTTGACGTTCTCCTCATATTTCTCAAATTTAGGATCTTGCCCTAAATGGGTGTTTTTTGAATAGCAGAATAGAGCAACAGTATCTAAAGGGTGTATCTCACAGGAACAGATATGCAGAAAATGCACCAAATTATTTTTTTTCGTCCTAAATTATTATTTTTTTGAATAGCAGAATAGGAGAACAGTATCTAAAGTGTGTATCTCACACGTACAGATATGCAGAAAATGCAGCAAAAAATCTTTTTTTGCCAGAGAACGCACCAAAATTATTATTTTTTGCCCTAAATTATTATTTTTTTGAATAGCAGAATAGGAGAACAGTATCTACAGTGTGTATCTCACACGTACAGATATGCAGAAAATGCACCAACATTTTTTTTTTTTTTGCCAGAAAACGCACCAACATTTTTTTTCCCCCTAAATTATAATTTTTTTGAATAGCAGAATCGGAGAACAGTATCTAAAGTGTGTATCTCACAAGTACAGATATGCAGAAAACACACCAAAAAAATGTTTTTTGCCCTAAATAATTTTTTTTTTGAATAGCAGAATAGGAGAACAGTATCTAAAGTGTGTATCTCACAGTAACATATGCAGTGCTGGTGCACTGAGCTTGCATAAAATGCCCGCTGACGCCAACCTAACTAACAGACGGATAAAAGTTATCTTTTCTCTGGCACTGGGCTCAGGGCAGGATAAAAAGATTGTGCACTGCACCCACACAACAAAAGCAAGGTAGATCGCTAAGTAATTTGATTTCTGAATCAGGACTCCTATCTAATTCTCTCCCTCAAAGCAGCAGCAGCAGCAACCTTTCCCTACACTATCTAAAGCAGAGTGATGTGCTGTGCTATGTGCCTCTAGCTTATATAGAGGCTGGGTCACATGCTGCACTGGCCAATCACAGCCAAACCATTAGTAGGCATGGCTGTGATGGCTTCTAAGGGCACACGAGTTAAATGAATGTTGATTGGCTGACCTGCAGCCTTTTAAAATGCGCCTTTACATTGCCGAACACCGAACCCGAACCCGAACATACAGTAAATTGTTTGGGTTCGGGTCCGGGTACCAAAAACCCAAAAGTCCGGTACGAACTCGAACTTTACAGTTCGGGTTCGCTCAACCCTAGTTGTGATCTCTCTGGACTCACAATTTGATATCACGAAGAGGTCTCTTTAAACAAATTTTTCTTTAATTTCTATATACACATACACCCCTTCATGTTCAAATTGACTTCAGAGGTTCACGATAAACCACATTTACTAGGCAACCAACTTTCAACATCACTGCATTACATTATTTTACTAGTTTTCACATCACATGGTTTATTTAGAGACCCATACAAAAGTTTTTTCCTCCTTCCATCACCATTCATCACTTATCTAAAGTTTCCTGGAATTTACCAGTGACCTATATATATATGTATATATAAAATAAACTAGTGAAGTTCCCCTGGCCTTCTTTCACTATCCCAGCGCTAAAGATCCTCACAGGTGACTGATAACACACCACAATGAGTATGTTACCATAATCATTAACCCAATAATACTATATAAATCGGCAGCCGCTTAAGAACAAAACAAATATTTTGCAGTACATAAAACTAAAATTTATAAAAAAACTATTCAAGTCCCTGGGTTGGGTGATGAAGGATTTTCTACAGCAGCGCTCAAATGGTCAGCACATACCCCTGACCACTCTTTCTTATTCTCAGTTCATAAGAATGCATAAAAAATTGTAATGAAACTGTTATAAATGACACAGATCTTCAGGTGTCTTCTAGAGTAAATGATAAAATCCACCTCTAATCATTTGTTGTTTCCCCTTTCGGGTGGGTACTCATCACAACAGTGGATTTTAAAGGCACCTCACAGATCCCATCCACTAATCGTTCGATCGTCCAGATCCTGGTCCTGCTTTCTCACTCAGATATCTCCGGAGATCATCCGATATCCACCACCAGATATTATGGGTGAAAAAGAAAAGCCACCAATAGTGTAATCCCGTAGAGATTTCTTTTAATCAGTCAACCATAAAATAATTCCAAAAAAACACACATTTCTTCCATATGGTAAAAGCTAGCGGTGAAGTAGCAGCATATACATTCAAAAAAGAACACGCTGTTCCACAGGCCCCCACCAAGCGCAGCGTGTCAGCTGGTACAAATCGTGTTTACCAGTCTCACTGCTGCTTCCTGTATCCGGAGCGCACTTGGAACGCACAGACGTCACTTCCTGTTTGGCCGCAGAGTCACGCCCATATATATATATTACACATTTAGAAAGAGAGATTTGTTATTTCACTAAAGAAACAAGAAGAATTTTGTTTCATGTACACACCATTCCTCCGCTACATATTTCAAATAGGGTGGTTTTCTCCATAACACAGCAAGTCTCTATTCTTTCTTTTCTTTTGTTTTACCTCTTGTTTTACCCTTTATTTCACTATATATTCTATATTTCATTCACTTTAATTTTCACTAGTAATATACACAATATTTCATGGGTGTGTCTTTTCATGGGTGTGTATGTTTTAAACCGCATGTTGGATTCAGTTGTGTTCACAGTAGATACCTATTTCCATATTTATCGGTGTATAACACGCACATGCGTATGACGCGCACCTTAACTTTGAGAGGGAAGTTTCAGGGAAAAAACTTTTCACAGCCCCCTGCGTATAAGACGCAGGCACAGTTTACCTTCTATTTTCAGGGTAAAAAAGTGAGTGTTATACGCCAATAAATACAGTAATTACCTAATTAATTGGATCTCCAATCACTACTCCACTAGTCACGTGGATAAGAGTATATATTTGATATCCATTTGTCATGTTAGTTAGCTATGATTAAGCACTGAGCTACAATGTGAAACGCTTGCATCTGTTTTTTGCTGTGGCATGTATTTTTGTGATTTGATTTTACAATAAAAGGAACAATTTTTTGGAGTGCGGCTGTCCAAACTTTCTCCATTTTCTGTATTCCCATTCACTCTAATGTGCCAAGTGTATCCTGAGACTCTAGTGTGCCCAGTGAATTATTTGAATCCAGTGCACTTAATGCGCTGAGTGTATCAAGTGTCTCCAGTGCACCCCATAGACTCCTGTGTCATTTAGTGACCCCAGTGCACACTGAGTGACGATACTCTCTGCTCTAAATTGTCAAGAACCACTGTCTGCTGTGTTTTACTATGGAGATTTTCAATTGCCTCCAAAGGGCCCAAGTATTCACAAAACTAGACTACATTTAATTCCATATTCCAAGATCTTCTCTATGAGTTGTCATCTACATGGATGCCTCTGTGAAAATTTACTTTATGCTAAAGCCGAGAAATGCCTCTTTGAACTTCCTCGGGTTCCTTCCTTGGATATATAGTCTCTAAAGAAGGTCTTTCTAGGGACCCTGAAAAAATTGCGACTGTCCCCTGGCCAGTGGTCTCAAAACTACTGTACACTAACCATTAGAACCAATACTTAAAAACTGCTCAAAGCCTAAACCTCAGACAGGCCCACTGGTTCTTGTCCTTCTCTTGGTTTGACTTTTGAAATCAGACCAAGCCCAGGTCTGCTAACTCCAGAGCTTACCCACTCTTGATTTGCAAGAATCTGAAGCCCCTGCCCGGACAGAAATAATTATTTCAGGCATTCTCATCCTGATGCTAACCTCTATCCAGAAATATGCTATTTCCCCAGACAAGACTCAACACAACTCTAAGTTCTGCAAACATCCTAGGGCCCACAGAAGACTCACATTTCTTACTGGTACTGGTAAGGTAAAGACTGGTGGCCAAATCTCTGTAAGGACACTACTTAAGAGCTTGCATAATTTGTGCCCACACCATGTCTCCTACCCAACAGTTGTGTGGCCTGCTCCACTCCACTGTCAGCACCCCCTGCTGCCTCTCAACCCTCATGTATGCTCCTGAAATCCCCTGGACTGTCGTCCTCTCGGTGGTGATGGACCCCTGCCCATAACACATTCAGGGATTTAGATTTCATCGTTTGGGAGCCTAGTATAGGACACTACCTATTTTCAAAATATTACTGTAGTAATTGAAGAAAGATGTCCCTTGAATTAAAATAAAAAAGAGAACATATTTTCTACTTAACTTTATAGAGGGTGGAAAATTAACACTTCACTCTCTTCATGAGTTACTATTGTTGCTGCTATCAGACACTTCCAGGTATGTTGGATAGCATGTCTCCCACAGGGCACTATCCTTTTTCCAGGCAGTCACTACATCATTAGAAAACCCATTAATAATGTAGCAGCCTGTGAGAGAAACCACAGTGCTTATCCAAAGGCATGCTATCTGCCCATAGTGGACCAAAATTCGGCCAGTTCAGCGGCGACAATCCATATTTCAATCCATGTATGCCATTGTGGTTGTATTGAAGCTGATCTATCTATTGACTTCTGTACAACTGCCCTGCTGGAAAATTTCCTCTAGATCAGTGTTGCAGGCTATAACTTGCAGTGCTGAACTGTGTATTGTGACGGCGGTGAAGTCTCCCTGCTGTCAGAATGCAATGATATAGTGGAAGGATTCCCCCATCTACCTTGGGGAACAGACCCATCTATAGACAGCTTAACACACATGGAATTGTCTACTAGCAGCAGTGCACTTAGCTCTGCAAGTCAGACAATATTTTGTTTGCTGCCTGCTGGAAAGGTAGGTAGGAAACCTTTACTGTAAGTAAGTTGTAAGGATGCTGCTTCTTTTCTTTTTTTTTTTCTTTTTTTTTTTATCTGTGACAAGCTCACTTTAATGACACCTTTTCTCACTGCACATCTTTCCATAGTGACGTATACCTCAACTCCACAGCAGCAATGTCCACTGGCATACTTATGAAGAGAAAACGTCTCTTAGGAAGTAGCAATTAAGTTTATAGGATTCTACCAGTCACAAATCTTAGTTTCATGAACTGAAAGGTTTAAGAGTAGCTGAGTCAGACCTGGATGTATTTACGTTTTGGCCAAGCCGAAGCATTTTACTCATTCTAATGATGCTACTTCGGGCTGGATATTATTTTACAAACGTACAGAGGAAAGACTGCCAGCGAATGAGGTAGATCATGTTATTTAAACCTTTAACCAATATTTCAGATGCACTGATATTTTTCTGGCTGCAGTATTTCAATAGGCAGGCTGAATATATATCAAAGGCATTCAGCCTAATATTCCTTGTGAGATACAGTGCTCTGTGTGTGAACGCTGACATGTGTGCTTTGGCGTATTGCCTAGATGGAAGAGTTTTATTTATGTGACTTTTTTACTTTATATATTCCTTGGAGTTTTAGTTTTATATGTATTAAATTAAACATCTGACACTACAGGATTCAGCCATGAAGAAGGGCTCCGAGGATCGAATCACCAGGCACAGCGGCAGACAAAGGCCTCCGACACTTCTGAAAGTGTCGGATGCTGAAGAGTCTGATAGAGGCTGCAGCAGTGTAATGGAATGAGAGTAGGTGACACGGTCACATGAGAGTTGAGTATACTACCTTGTCTATTGCTGGAAACTTTCTGAAATTGTATAGGTGACTGACAGGGTTGCTTAACCACTTAACTACAACCATTTTTTTTCCATCTTTTTGTTCCATAAACATTTTATTTAGGATTTAGTGCAAAAAACAAAAAACACAAACTTACAAAATAAAATAATAACTAATTGTAGAGGTGTCCAAACCTGTACATAAACTATACTGCCCAAAGCCAAAATTACCCAATAGAGTAAAATAATAACAGAGACCATCTAAGAATCATGGTAAAAATAAACAATTGAAAATAAGTTCTCAATGCACTCACAGATGGCAGTAGGATCATCATCATTCACAGTTTAACATTATAAAACCCAAAGTCAGCAAGAGCAGCAACTCATTAAAGTGTATCATTTAATCTACAGACATATATGATTTATTTTATTTTTTTCAAATTTATCATTTTCTTTTCCTTTCCATTACAAAAGAATACCACATAAAACAAATACACACTGCTCCAGATTACATATTAATTATTTCATAAATCACACAGGCATTCGATACAAAAAGAAAAAAAAGAAAAAAAAGAAAAATTAATTAAATAAAACAAACAAAAAAAAAACACAAAAAAAAACACAAAAAAAAAAAAAGAGGGGGGGGGAAGAAAAAAGATATCTCTCCCCATTCTCTCTCTCCCTGACTAAACTTTACCAATATAGATAGACTTAGGGTTCATTCACCCTCTCATTCATTATTTCATTCTCAAGGAGGGAGTCTCCCTCTTCCGAGGCCAAAAAGGCACTCCAAGTAGACCAAGTCTTGGAGTACCTTCCATGTTGATGTCGCGCGGAGAGGACTAGTTCCTCCAATTTGCTAACCTCTTTCACCTTACGGCTCCACATCTCTATTGTCGGTGGTGATGGTGATTTCCACTTTAAGGGAATATATGCCTTTGCGGCATCTAAGAGATGGGGAATACATGATTCCTTATATACTCTTACTGGTACCTGATTTACATGTAAGAGAAAGAACGCTGGATCTTCCGATATTGTTAAATCTGTACAGAGCTGGAGGATCTGTTTAATCCGCAACCAAAACCGCTTTAACTTGGGACAGTCCCAAAAGATGTGTAACATAGTACCTTTTCCTTCCTGACATCTCCAACATTGATCTGAAGTATCCGGAAATATTTTCTCAAGATTCTCTGGTGTTTTATACCATCTATATAAGATCTTAAAATTAGTTTCTTGTGTTCTAACACACATTGATATTTTGTGTGTAAACCTAAGCATCCTTTGTCGTTCTTCAAAACTGAAGGTCCTCCCCAATTCCCTTTCCCATTCCAGAACATATTTCAGAGGGTAAGATTCCGGCTGTGTGATCAATAATCCATAACTTACGGATAATGTGTGCGATATTACTCCCTTCCTATTACAAAGTTTCTCAAAAGTGGTAAGGGGTCTATCAAACCGACCCGGGTTCGGAAGGGTGCCAAGAAAATGTGTGATCTGTAGGGCGTTCCAAAATTTTAGTCTAAAGATATTTCCCTGTTCAATCAATTCCCTTATTGTATACCACGTTCCTGTATGGATATAGTTACATGCTTGAGTGTATCCCCTACTCGCTAAATGTCTAAATGTGTTGTCTTCACATCCTGGTTGGAAGAGAGGATTACCTAGTACCGGGTATAAAGGGGAAGTCCTGGGTTCTAAACCCAGCGTGGGGAACAACATCAAGCAAATTCTGGATGTATTGATTTTTTTTTACCTTTGCCTATTATGTTTGTGGATGCTCCTGGGGTGTGTCGGTGCATTAGTTTTCTCCTTGGGTTCATTCCTTCAGCTCCCGGGACAAACTTGCCTCGCAGATCCTGACTTGCAACACTGCTTATTTAGAACTATTTATACGTACGTATTACAGGGAGCTACACATCTTGTTTCCTCTTGCCCCTACCTTATTTCTCACTATCTGGGCAAAACATTAGATCCTATTTGGTATCTTTTTTCAGATACACTATGCGTTTTTCTCCTGATGAGTGGCAACTTGCCACGAAACGCGTCAAACCAATATCATCATGTTCCCAACACATAGCTTTAACTCAACTGTGATTCATGTGCATCCTGTAACCCATTTGTATCTATTACTCAATAAGCATTTGTCTTTTTATACTAGTTACTTCCATGGGACACTATGCGATTCCAGATGCGTGCATGTACATACATGAATTCTTCCTTTTTGTATGCCATCGCTTTGTATATAGATAAAAAAACTCATGTTCAACGCTTTGTTTATATGCCAATTAAACAATTTTACAATTTATCCTACCACGTGTCTTGTGCCTCATTTAAAGTCCCAAAAACCCCTTTCTTATAATACCCCTTTAAATACCACTAAAGGAAAGATCTCCAAAAATAATATAAATTAATTTGGTTACAGTGTGGATGTTGCATGACAGATATTTACCCATGTTCAATGCATGCATGGCTGTCCCTGTTAGTAGTGTGCATTAAATCTGTTTTTATATTAGAATTGATCATTGTAACGTGACTTTAAGTAAATGTGTTGGACATGGTCAAAGCATTCACTACTGTGCATTTACTATGTTTTTTTTATGCTCAGTGTTTTTTTAGTTGCCCATGCAAAGAGCTACGTAACAGAGGTCGAATAGCCCCAACACATTTGGAAAAATCCCAGGGTTGTCACTGCTTAGCTGGCTTTGGAGTGTGAATTCCATAACAAACCACAATTGTTAGTAAGTAGTCAGTATACATTATAGTACAGCGACACACCTGCAAGGGTACGATTTGGTTGTCAGCACACGTGTGCTGGTGGTGTACCCATATAAGCTTTGGTAAATAAAAGCCATTGTGGTTTAAAAGGCGTTCTCTCCATGCTGTGCTCATGTGCAGGATATTATTGCTATCCGCTTTGTCTTGCTCTAAGAGGTGGATGAAAATCTACTGGGTGGAATTCCATTATATGGGAATGTTGCAGATCAACTTTGTGAAAGTAAAGGTCGTTCTGTTTTTGAAAGTGTAGGAGAGACATTAAATTTAATTTCTTTCTTTTATTTTTTTATTTTAGATACCAGGCCAGGAGAGCTTTGCAACTTGTTTGAATCTTCTCTTAGTCATTATTTAGGCTAAGAGACCTTACATATTTTGTACATAGGTCTCATTATCCCCTGGTAATAATTCTCTTCCTTTGTAGCTTATATTCAGCAAGCACATAGTTTGAGTTCTTATTGCAGTGTTTACAATAAAGTGAATTTTGAAATGACTCATATTTTTACAACCCTGCTCTACTGTATTTTTTTGCTGTATTTGTAGACTAAAATAAATAGAAGGAACTCTTAATGGCTCAGTGCAATCACTCTTTTAACAAATGTTGAGAAAAAGGCCGCTGATTTACCAAAGGAAATAAGAATATTCGCAAAAAAAAAGAGTGAAGATTCACTTGAATTATCCAACCACGCAAAAAGCAATTTCTTGTTATTTATTTATTGAAATATTCACTTTTTTGTGAGAAGCAGTACCATTAGAGCCCATTCACACAGGGGCAGCACGACTTGTCCCGCGACTGTGCTGGGTGATCTGAAGACGACTTCAAAGGTGACTTCAAAAATGACTTTTGTATTGAAGTCAATGGAAGTCGCCCTGAAGTCATCTTGAAGTAGTACAGGAACCTTTTTCTAAGTCGGAGCGACTTCAGTCGCTCCGATTAGAACGGTTCCATTGTACAGAATGGGACGCGACTTGTCAGGCGGCTGAGTCACCTGACGAGTCGCCCCTGTGTAAATGGGGTCTTATTTTGTAGTGCTGCAGAAAGAAGAGCATTAGTGCAGTATGTAAATTATTATTATTAAATAGGATTTATATAGTAGCAACAGTTTGCACAGTGCTTTACAATATAAAAGGAGACAGTACAATTACAATACAATAAAATATAAGAGGGTTAAGACGGCCCTGCTCATAACAGCTTACAATCTAATAGGGTCAAGCAAGTGGTACAAGAGGTAATAACTGTGGGGAATAAGCTGATGGAAGTGATAGGAGATTAGTTGGAGGTGTGATAGGCTTCCCTGAAGAGATGGGTTTTCAGGGATCGCATAACCACTTACGGACCGCCCACTATATATATACGTCGGCACTTTAAAGATGGATATCTCTGTTATGGCAGCAGCTAGCTGCCATAACCCAGGTATCCATCTCTTCAGTGAGCGGTCCGGTTTACGATAATAGTGGTCTCTGCGGCGGATTCGCTGCAAGATCATCGTTATTGGCGGCGGGAGAGGGCCCCCCCTCCCGCCGCTCTCCCGCGCCCTCCGTAGCGGCGGAGGCGATCGGGTCCTCTCTCCTGCTGGGTATAGAGACGAGTGAGGGAAAGATGGCCCCTACCCGTCTCCATACCATAGCAGGGTGGAAGTGACGTCAAAACGTCACTTCCACCCATTGCTCTTAAAGGGCTATTTTTTTTGTCATTTTTTCAAATGACAAATTATTTATTTATTTTTTTATTGCATTTAACTGCATTTTAGTCCACATATGAGATCTGAGCTCTTTTTGACCCCAGATTTCATATTTAAGAGGATATGTCATACTTTTTTATATTACAAGGGATGTTTACATAGGAATAAAAGTGACCCAATTTTTTTTTTTTTTTTAAAACAGTGGCAAAATAAATAAAATGTATAGCGTGGACAATCCGCGCTACCCCCACTGTGCAAGGGTGAAAATTTGTGCAAAAACAATTGCAATAGTGCAAAAAAATCTCTTTTCTTTAGAAAGAAATAGATAGCTAAAAACTGAAAAAATAAAAATACTGTGTAGCTGGAATAATCAGCTAAAAATAAATGTGTTGGAAATGGAGTTAGATGCGCAACCAAATGGTTATGCAAACAAAGTGCAAGTAGGTAAATGCTATTAATACACAAAAACCTGGAATAAATAAATAAAGTTCAATAGAAAACAAAAGCAGTGTCCATTTCAAGTCAGCTATGAGAGCTTTGCTGTAATCAAAGAGACAGAGGAGCAAATCTTCATCCTATGCTTCCACAAGGCAAACGAGAAATAGTAGGTATACAAAAAGGCCGCTTACCGGATCTTTTGGATCTCTATCACGGAGATCATACAAGCTCAACACAAACGGGATCACTCAGGTAACAGCAGCAGCCGATTACACCTTCATCCAGATCCTCTCCTCCACTTACCGTCTGGGGACTGCAACCGATCTCCTTCAGGGTCTTTAGTATGGGTAGGATCGCTCACAAAAAGTGATGGACGAGCGTGTTTAAAAGAGGAAAAAATTGCTTCATGGTGCAGCAAGTTCTTAAAGCAAAGACCCTTTATTTCGAGTGTTGGGTGACTGACATAAAACTTTCGGCAAAAAAGTTAAAACAAACATACAAACAGCCAGCCGCGGCTCAAGCCAGCCAGCTGGGGCGTGGTGACGTCAGGTTCTCTAGCTCAGCCCGACGCTGCGTTTCTCTGTATGAGGCATCGACTGGGAAGGGAGGCTAGAAGCAGACGTCACACACCATGCTATAAATAGGCATCTGCAGGAGAGTGACACCGGAAACCTGATGAAACTCACTTGTCTCTAGGTCGCCAGTGTGCAGGACTCCAACGTTTTCAGCGCACATGTAAAAACAAATATGCCGATTGGTTGTGTCCTTCAATACCTAAAAAATATGTGCTAATAAAACATGCTAATGTAAAACATAATTACCACTTGAGAGTTATGATTACCGCACAGAAAAATTTAAAATACAGACATAAAAAACAATAATGCTAAAATGATAATATCCAGTTGTTTGGGAATTTAAAGGGCTTCTTTCCTTGCACGAGATGCAAGGTATGCACATCATCCAGAACTGTTAGAACTTCCACCTTTACCTCGCATACTACCTCCAGAGAATACTCCATATCAGATCTCATCACCTGTGGCACCATAGGGGTGATTTATTTGTTGCGTTGTCCCTGTGGCTTCCAATATATTGGGAGGACCACCCGTGCGTTAAAAGTCAGGATAGGAGAACATCTCTTCAATATATGCAGGGGGTTCATTGGCCACAGTGTTTCGTGGCATTTTCGCCAATACCATAATCCATCATTACTGGAAGTCATAGGCATTGAGAGATATATCTTACATTGGAGAGGAAATGACTTGAAACGCCACATATCACGCAGAGAAACACGTTGGATTTTCGATATGCAGTGTTACAGCCCCTTGGGCCTTGATATTGAGTAGGACATTAACTGCTACATAAACAACAGTTAAAGCTTTTTTTGGCCTAATATATTTTATATTTTATATACATTTTTTATTCTTTATAAATGTTTACAGTAGTGGTTGGTTCCTCCCACCTCCCCCTTCCATGGCACTCCCCCCCCACTCACAGGTACACACTTTGTCACCTACCATATCAAAGGAGCATGGGTTCCCTGATAGTTTCTTTTGGGGGGGGGTGCCTATTTAATTTGGAGGCCCATTGGTCAGTTCTTTTCAAATGAATTATTTATTTTAAATGAATTATTTCAAATTGCCAGTTTAAAGTGGTTTCTATGTTTTAATTATGTATGTTTATGCTGTCCTCTACACATGCCCCATATTGACACCTGAGGGACATGCAGAATTTTCACCATTGATTTGAGATGGATAACTGACTTGATATTGTTTGTATATTCATGCACACATATATATAATATATATTTTTTATTATCATTTTAGCATTATCATTTTTTATGTCTGTATTTTAAATTTTTCTGTGCGGTAATCATATCTCTCAAGTGGTAATTATGATTTATAAAATAGCATGTTTTATTAGCACATATTTTTTAGGTATTGAAGGACACAACCAATCGGCATATTTGTTTTTACATGTGCGCTAACAACGTTGGAGTCCTGCACACTGGTGACCTGGAGACAAGTGAGTTTCATCAAGTTTCCGATGTCACTCTCCTGCAGATGCCTATTTATAGCGTGGTGTGTGACGTCTGCTTCTAGCCTCCCTTCCCGGTCGATGCCTCATACGGAAAAACGCAGCGTTGGGTGGAGCTAGAGAACCTGACGTCAACACGCCCCAGCTGGCTGGGTGTTTGCATGTTCGTTTAAACTTTTCTGCCAAAGGTTTATGATATCAGTCACCCAACACTCTAAATAAAGGGTCTTTGCTTTAAGAACTTACTGCACCATGAAGCTATTTTTTCCTCTTTTAAACACGCTCGTCCATCACTTTTTGTGAGCGATCCTACCCATACTAAAGACCCTGAAGAAGATCGGTTGCAGTCCCCAGACGGTTAGTGGGGGAGAGGATCTGGATGAAGGTGTAATCGGCTGCTGCTGTTACCTGAGTGATCCCGTTTGTGCTGAGCTTGTATGATCTCCGTGATAGAGATCCAACAGATCCGGTAAGCGGCCCCTTTGTATACCTACTATTTCTCGTCTGCCTTGTGGAAGCATAAGATGAAGATTTGCTCCTCTGTCTCTTTGATTGCAGCAAAGCTCTCATAGCTGACTTGAAATGGACACTGATTTTGTTTTCTATTGAACTTTATTTATTTATTCCAGGTTTTTGTGTATAAATAGCACTTACCTACTTACCTACTTGCAGTTTGTTTGCATAACCATTTGGTTGCGCATCTAACTCCATTTCCAACACAAAAGAAGAGAACGCATATGTGAGCAGCGCCCGCATATGAAAACGGTGTTCAAACCACACATGTGAGGTATCGCTGCGATCGTTAGAGCGAGAGAAATAATTCTATCCCTAGACCTCCTCTGTAACTGAAAACACGCAACCTGTAGAATTTTTTAAACGTCGCCTATGGAGATTTTTAAGGGTAAAAGTTTTTCGCCATTCCACGAGCGGGCACAATTTTGAAGCATGAGATGTTGAGTATCAATTTACTCGGCGTAACATTATATTTCACAATATAAAAAAAAATTGGGCTAACTTTACTGTTGTCTTATTTTTTAATTCAAAAAAGTGTATTTAAAAAAAAAAGTGCGCTTGTAAAACCACTGCGCAAATACGGTGTGACATAAAGTATTGCAATGACCGCCATTTTATTCTCTAGGGTGTTAGAAAAAAAATGTATAATCTTTGGGGTTCTGAGTAATTTTCTAGCAAAAAAAATTGTTTTTAACTTGTTTTTAACTTGTAATCACCGAGTCTGAAAAAGAGGCTTGGTCCTTAAGTGGCTAAAGACGTCCAGAGTAGGAGATAGCCAGACAGATTGAGGTAGAGAGTTCCAGAGGATAGGAGAAGTCCTGGAGAGGAGCATGGGAGGAGGAGACAAGGGAGCTAGTAGAGAGCAGGAGGTCTTGGGAGGAGTGGAAGGGTGGTTTGGGTGATATTTGGAGACAAGATTGGTGATGTGGCTTGAGGCAGAGTTATGAATTGCTTTGTATGTTTTTGTTAGTATTCTGAATTTAATTAGCTGGGCAATTGGGAGCCAGTGTAGGGATTAGCAGAGAGAGGGGGCAGACACTGAGCGATGTAAATGATTAATGAAGAAATATGACTGCACCTCACAACCTAATATTTTGCGGTGCAAATAGCACAATTGGCAGCCTATCATAAAACATATTTCAACTGAGACTTTACTATGGATCCCTCCATTGTTAAAATAAAGGAAAACAAAACCTGATTAAGGTATTTAAGGTAATTAAATTAAGGTAATTAGACTTTGGAGTCTCCTTTCCTGAGGACGGCTTTTTGGGGGGCTCTTATTATTCATTTGCAGTCTCCTTTTCTTAGGATTCCTGTCCGGTGGAAAACGCGACGTATGGAGCTGCTCTGTGATGTCAACTCGCACGCCGGCCAGTCCTGTGGCAGCGTTGTGTATACTCTTTACCGTTTGTTTGTTCCTGCTGAGCATGTAAGTGAAATACTTTTTAAATAAATTTATGTTTTAAGCTGTACTGCACTATGAGATTTTTGCTTTGTTTCATTGGCTATTATTAGTGATGAGCCGAACACCCCCGGGTTCGGTTCGCACCAGAGCCCGCGAACGGACCGAAAGTTCGCACGAACATTAGAACCCTATTAAATACAATGGATGCGAACGTTCGGATTCTAAAGTGCTAATTATAACGACTATTATCCATGTTATTGTCCGAAACAGAGTTTGGGAACCCGGGTTCTGCACCAGGGGACATGTATCAATGCAAAAAGAAGTTTTAAAAACGGACGTTTTCCAGGAGCAGTCATTTTAACCACTTAACGACCGCTCACTGTATATATACGTTGGCAGAATGGCACCGACAGGCACAATCATGTAGCGTGTACGTGATTGCCTTTGTACAGTTTGGGGGTCCAATCGGACCCCCCTTCTGTACAGTGAGCGGTGGCTAAGTGTCCGGGAGCGTTCCAGGATGAGGGGGCAGCCATTCGTTTCTGTCCACCCCCTCGCGATCGCTCCCGGCGAATGGAAATGCCCCCTCTGTCTGTGTCAGACAGAGGGAGCAGGAGGAAGTGATGTCATCTCTGGTGCGGCGCTCACATATACCGAGCGCCGTACAAGAGAAGATATCAGGTCAGTGCACACAACACTACACTGACACCAGGACACATAGGGACATAAATCGCCCCCCCCAGGCCCCCCCAGACACCCCAGATCACCCCCCAGATCACCCCCCCAGCCCCCAGTCACAGTGTCACTGATTGCAGTGACCATTTATTTAGTGATCACTGCAATCAGTGACATTTGTGACTGTAAAAGTGTCACCAAAGTTTAGTCTTAGGTCCAGTGTAGCCCCCTAACCCCCCCTAATAAAGGTTTAACCCCCTGATCACCCCCCAGATAACCCTTTCACCGCCTATCACCACTGTCGCTTAGCGATCATTTTTCTGATCGCTGTCTTAGCGTCAGTGATGCCGATCGGCAGCCAGTAATTTTTTTTAGGTTCGCCGCAGGTTTTTATAGCGTCAGGTACCCCAATATATTATCTAATGAAGGTTTAACCCCCTTGATCGCCCCCCGGGTAACCCTTTCACCCCCTATCACCACTGTCACTAAGCGATCGTTTTTCTAAACGCTGTCTTAGTGTCTGATGCAGATCAGTAGCCGGTAATTTTTTTTAGGTTCGCCGCAGGTTTTTATAGCGTCAGGTACCCCAATATATTATCTAATAAAGGTTTAACCCCCTTGATCGCCCCCCAGGTAACCCTTTCACCCCTATCACCACTGTCGCTAAGCAATTGTTTTTCTAAACGCTGTCTTAGTGTCGGTGATGCAGATCGTAGCCAGTAATTTTTTTTAGGTTCGCCGCAGGTTTTTATAGCGTCAGGTACCCCAATATATTATCTAATAAAGGTTTAACCCCCTTGATCGCCCCCCAGGTAACCCTTTCACCCCCTATCACCACTGTCACTAAGCGATCGTTTTTCTAAACGCTGTCTTAGTGTCTGTGATGCAGATCGGTAGCCGGTAATTTTTTTTAGGTTCGCCGCAGGTTTTTATAGCGTCAGGTACCCCAATATATTATCTAATAAAGGTTTAACCCCCTTGATCGCCCCCCAGGTAACCCTTTCACCCCCTATCACCACTGTCGCTAAGCAATTGTTTTTCTAAACGCTGTCTTAGTGTCGGTGATGCAGATCGTAGCCAGTAATTTTTTTTAGGTTCGCCGCATGTTTTTATAGCGTCAGGTACCCCAATATATTATCTAATAAAGGTTTAACCCCCTTGATCGCCCCCCCCAGGTAACCCTTTCACCCCCATCACCACTGTCGCTAAGCAATCGTTTTTCTAAACGCTGTCTTAGTGTCGGTGATGCAGATCGGTAGCTGGTAATTTTTTTTAGGTTCGCCGCAGGTTTTTATAGCGTCAGGTGCCCCCATATATTATCTAATAAAGGTTTTAACCCCCTGATTGCCCCTAGTTAACCCTTTCACCAGTGATCACCATATAAGTGTTACGGGTGACGCTGGTTAGTTAGTTTGCTTTTTATAGTGTCAGGGCACCCGCCGTGTATATAACCCAATAAAGGTTTAACCCCTGATCGCCCGGCGGGTGATATCAATTAGGTTTTAGCGTCAGAGAGGGTCTGCGTCACACCCCAGGCAGCGTCAGGTTAGTGCCAGTAACGCTAACACCCACACGTTAAGCATACACTCCCCTTAGTGGTATAGTATCTGAACAGATCAATATCTGATCTGATCAGATCTATACTAGCGTCCCCAGCAGTTTAGGGTTCCCAAAAACGCAGTGTTAGCGGGATCAGCCCAGATACCTGCTGGCACCTGCGTTTTGCCCCTCCGTCCAGCCCAGGCCACCCAAGTGCAGTATCGATCGATCACTGTCACTTACAAAACAAAAACACACATAACTGCAGCGTTCGCAGAGACAGGCCTGATCCCTGCGACTCCAGTGCTGTAGGAGGTGATTTCACCACCACAGTTAAAAAAAAAAGCAAATATGCCGAAGCATTGGGGCAGCAGGGGCGGAGGAGCGATTTTGCTCCTAATGCCGCGTACATACGGTCGAAATTCCGACGGAGGCTTGCCCGTGGAAAAGTCCGACCATGTGTGTGCGGCATAACTTTTTTGCGGGAGGATGCCCCCATGCTTCGGCATATATAAATGGTGCGTGTATGCCCATCATTGGAAGTGGGTGGATGAAGGGCGGTATTCTAATGGTGGGCATACCCACCGATCAATCTCTTTTTTTGTTCAGCCAACTGGCTGCATGAAATAAAAAGATTACAATACATGTCCAACAAGGACCAGCAACGTACTGGTATGTTGCTGGACTTTGAATGTTTATACCAGAATGATGCCTGCGGGTTTAGGTATCATCTTGGTATCATTCTTTTCAGCCTGCGGCCGGCTTTCATGTAAAAGCAATCCTAGCGGCTAATTAGCCTCTGGACTGCTTTTACAAGCAGTGGGAGGGAATGCCCCCCCGGATATAAAAAGCGCCATTGGGAAATTGGGAAAGCATTTTATCACACCGATCTTGGTGTGGTCAGATGCTTTGAGGGCAGAGGAAAAATCTAGGGTCTAGAAGACCCCAGTTTTTTCAAAAAAAGAGTACCTGTCACGACCTATTGCTATCATAGGGGATATTTACATTCCCTGAGATAACAATAAAAATGATAAAAAAAAAAAAAATACTTGGAAGGAACAATTTAAAAATAAAATAAAAAAGCAAAATTAATAATAAAAAAAAAAGAAAAAAAAAAAAGCACCCCTGTCCTGCCCTGCTCTTGCCCAATGGCGAACGCAAGCGTCGGTCTGGCGTCATATGTAAACAGCAATTGCACCATGCATGTGAGGTATCACCGCGAAGGTCAGATCGAGGGCAATCATTTTAGCAGTAGACCTCCTCTGTAAATCTACTGGGGTAACCTGTAAAGGCTTTTAAAGGGTTTTAAAAATGTATGTAGTTTGTCACCAATGCGCGTTTGTGCGAAATTTTAAAGCATGTCGTGTTTGGTATCTATGTACTCGGCCTAAGATCATCTTTTTTATTTCATCAAACATTTGGGCAATATAGTGTGTTTTAGTGCATTAAAATTAAAAAAAGTGTATTTTTTAACCCAAAAAATGCGTTTGAAAAATCGCTGCGCAAATACTGTGTAGAAAAAAAAAATGCAACACCCACCATTTTAATCTGTAGGGCCTTTGCTTTAAAAATATATATAATGTTTGGGGGTTCAACATAATTTTCTTGCAAAAAAAAAATGTTTTCATGTAAACAAAAAGTGTCAAAAAGGGCTTTGTCTTCAAGTGGTTAGAAGAGTGGATGTAAGCTTCCTAATGTTGTGTATAAAATGCCAGAACAGTTCAAAACCCCCCCAAATGACCCCATTTTGGAAAGTAGACACCCCAAGCTATATACTGAGAGGCATGTCGAGTCCATGGAATATTTTATATGTTGACACAAGTTGCGGAAAAACGACAATTTTTTATTTTTTTTTGCACAAAGTTGTCACTAAATGATATATTGCTCAAACATGCCATGGGCATATGTGGAATTACACCCCAAAATACATTCTGTTGCTTCTCCTGAGTACGGGGATACCACATGTGTGAGACTTTTTGGGAGCCTAGCCACGTACGGGACCCCAAAAACCAATCACCGCCTTCAGGCTTTCTAAGGGTGTCAATTTTTGATTTCACTTCTCACTGCCTATCACAGTTTCGGAGGCCATGGAATGCCCAGATAGCACAAAACCCCCCCAAATGACCCCATTTTGGAAAGTAGACACCCCAAGCTATTTGCTGAGAGGTATTGTGAGTATTTTGCAGATCTCGCTTTTTGTCACAAAGTTTTGAAAATTGAAAAAAAAAAATATATATATATATATTTTCTTTCTTCATTTTCAAAAACAAATGAGAGCTGTAAAATACTCGCCATTCCTCTCAGCAAATAGCTTGGGGTGTCTATATTCCAAAATGGGGTAATTTGGGGGGGTTTTGTGCGATTTTGGCATTTTATGGCCTTCGAAACTGTGATAGGTAGTGAGGAGTGAAATCAAAAATTTGTGCCTAGAAATCCTGAAGGCGGTGCTTGGTTTTCGGGGTCCCGTACGCGGCTAGGCTCCTAAAAAGTCCCACACATATGGTATCCCCGTACTCAGGAGAAGCAGAAAAATGTATTTTGGGGTGTAATTCCACATATAACCATGGCATGTGTGAGCAATATATCATTTAGTGACAACTTTTTGTAATTTTTTATTTTTTTTTTTGTCATTATTCAATCACTTGGGACAAAAAAAATATATTCAATGGGCTCAACAGGCCTCTCAGCAATTTCCTTGGGGTGTCTACTTTCTAAAATGGGGTCATTTGGGGGGGTTTTGTGCTATTTTGGCATTTTATGGCCTTCGAAACTGTGATAGGTAGTGAGGAGTGAAATCAAAAATTTGCGCCCTTAGAAATCCTGAAGGCGGTGCTTGGTTTCCGGGGTCCCGTACGCGGCTAGGCTCCCAAAAAGTCCCACACATGTGGTATCCCCGTACTCAGGAGAAGCAGCAAAATGTATTTTGGGGTGAAATTCCACATATAACCATGGCATGTGTGAGCAATATATCATTTAGTGACAACTTTTTGTAATTTTTTTATTTTTATTTTTTTAGTCATTATTCAATCACTTGGGACAAAATAATAAAAAATTCAATGGGCTCAACATGCCTCTCAGCAATTTCCTTGGGGTGTCTACTTTCCAAAATGGGGTCATTTGGGGGGGTTTTGTACTGCCCTGTCATTTTAGCACCTCAAGAAATGAGATAGGCAGTCATAAATTTAAAGCTGTGTAAATTTCAGAAAATGTACCCTAGTTTGTAAACTCTATAACTTTTGCGCAAACCAATGAATATACGCTTATTGACATTTTTTTTACTAAAAACATGTGGCTGAATACATTTTGGCCTAAATGTATGACTACAATTGAGTTTATTCGATTTTTCTTATAACAAAAAGTAGAAAATATCATTTTTTTTCAAAATTTTCGGTCTTTTTACGTTTATATCGCAAAAAATAAAAATCGCAGAGGCAATCAAATACCATTAAAAGAAAGCTCTATTTGTGGGAAGAAAAGGACGCAAATTTCGTTTGGGTACAACATTGCATGTCCGCACAATTTACAGTTAAAGCAGCGCAGTGCAAAATTCTGAATTCACCTCTGGTCCTCTAGCTACCAAATGGTCCGGGGCTTAAGTGGTTAATGATGCATAAAGTAAAAAAAAAAAAAGGCAAATATTCCTTTAAATATTGTACCTGGGGGGTGTCTAAAGAATGCCTGTGAAGTGCCACGTGTTTCCCGTGTTTAGAACTGTCCCTGCACAAAATAACATTTCTAAAGGAAAAAAAGCCATTTAAAACTGCTTGCGGCTTTAATGCAATGTCTGGTCCCGGTAATATGGATGAAAATCTTTATGAAAAATGGCATAGCTACCCCATCAATACCCCCCCCCCCCCTACCCCAGCCCATTACCAGCCCCTTTGGGTCTTGTATGGATATTAAGGGGAACCCCGCACACAAACTAAAAAAGGCCCTATATACTCTGAACAGCCGTATACAGGCGGTGCATACAAGAGAGGGACTGTAGGTTTGTTCTTATGTAGAATCTGTTTGTAATTTTGAACAGCTGCATTGTTTAAGTGTAGCTCCATGCCAAATTCCTTTTTTTTAGCTTTTTGGAAAACATAGGGAACGGTTATCACCCCTGTCACATTTTTTTTGCTGTCTGTGCCCCTGTTCAGAACATTTCACCTCACTTTGCGTCCCAATGACAACTGTTTTTGAAATGTGGTGTTTTTATTGAAACAAGGATTGGTGATAAAGCATCAGTAGAGAGGAGACACCTTTCTCCCATATTAATTCTTACAGGAGAGAATTTTCCTTCCAAGGGGTAGATTTCCTCTCACTTCCTGTTGTCTTCTTCCGTTTGCAAGTAGGAGTCGTTTGTAAGTTTGATGTTTGAAAGTAGGGACCTGCCGTATATACTCTGCAGAAATTGGCCCCTTAGGTGTTGGTGTTGGCACAACACTGTAAGCACTCACAGTTACTCTTGGTGGGTGCTGGAACGCCCTGCTGTCAACTATTATATCAGGAATTGTAATAACATATAATTGTTGATCAGTGGTAGTAAAAATTTGGCCTTTGATGGTGGTGCTGGTGCCACAACACTGTAAGCCCTGACAGTTACTCTTGGTGGGCGCAGCAATGGGCCCTGCTGTGAATTATTCGATCAATAATTATAATTGCATGCCCCTGTTGAACAGGGGCTGAAAAATTGGGCCTTTGGTGGTGGTGGTGGTGGTGATGGTGGTGCTGGTGCCACAACACTGTAAGGCCTGACAGTTACTCTTGGTGGGCGCAGCAATGGGCCCTGCTGTGAATTATTAGATCAATAATTATAATTGCATGCCCCTGTTGAACAGGGGCTTAAAAATTGGGCCTTAGGCACTGGTGGCACAACACTGCAAACCCTCACAGATACTGTACTTGGAGCACAGCAATGAGGCCTGTTGCAAAGTATTGCATCAAAAATTTTAATTACACGCCCCTGTTAAACAGGGGCTGAAAGATTGGGCCGTAGCCACTGGTAGCGTCACCCATAAACCAAAATGATCTTCCAAGCTATCATCATTAATCGTATCATTGAGGAGGAGGAGGAGGATAGCCAGTCAACATAACAGCACAGGCACTCAGCATCAGCATCAGTCTTGAAGGGATGTGACATTTTAAAATCAATTAGTCTGTTATATCAGCATCAGGTGTGTGGTAGCTGGTGGTGATCCAAGACTGGTTCATCTTGATGAAAGTCAGTCGATCAACTGAGTCGGTGGACAGGCGCACCCTGTGATCCGTGACAAATCCTCCAGCAGCACTGAATGTGCGTTCTGGATGCAGGACAGGCCAGTAGCTCAATTGCATACTGTGCAAGCTCTGGCCAGTGATCCATCCTCAAGACCCAGTAAGCCAGAGGATTTTCGGTGGGGAAGGTGTCCAAGTCTGACCGTGCCCCTAGGTATTCCTGGACCATGTATATCAGACGCTGGCGATGGTTGCTGGAACCGATCATACTTTGGGGCTGCGGACTAAAGAATTGTCTGAACGCATCGGTCAGACGGCCACCTTCCCCACCGCTCCTTCTTTGACTGCCCGAAGCCTCAGCAACTCGTTGTCCAGGACCAGGAGTTTGTAACCTCCCAGTCTCTGGGAACGCGTTGCACAGACCTTTCTGCAAGGCCTCCCGGAGTTGTCTCATCCTTGGCTCCCTCTGCGACGGTAAGATAAGGTCCGCAACCTTACCCTTGTACCGTGGATCAAGGAGAGTGGCCAGCCAGTAATGGTCCCTCTCCTTGATCCGAAGAATACGAGGATCCTTCCGCAGACTTTGCAGGATCAGGGAGGCCATGCAGCGTAGGTTAGCTGAGGCATTCAGTCCGGAGTCCTCTGGGTCACTAAGGACAACATGATCCGCAGCCACCTCCTCCCAGCCACATACAAGTCCACTGGTTTCTTGGGACTGTAAATCATCCCTAAAAGACTGCTGCTGATGATGCTGAGTGCCAGCCTCCACCTCCATGCTGACACAATCCTCCTCCTCCTCCTCCTCCTCCTCCTCTTCCTGTGCGATGGGTGGGACAGAAGGAACACTGTCTGGGTAAAGGGGGCCTTGAGAGGCAAGGAAGTCCTCCTCTTCCTGCCTCTGTTCTGCCTCAAGTGCCTTGTCCATTATTCCACGCAGCGTGTGCTCCAACAGGTGGACAAGAGGTACAGTGTCACTGATGCATGCACTGTCACTGCTCACCATCCTCGTGGCCTCCTCAAATGGTGCCAGGACAGTGCATGCATCCCTGATCATGCCCCACTGACGTGGTGAAAAAAACCCGAGCTCCCCTGACCCTGTCCTGGTGCCGTAGTCGCACAGGTACTCATTGATGGCCCTCTTCTGCGTGTGCAGCCGCTTCAGCATGGCCAACGTTGAGTTCCACCTGGTGGGCATGTCACATATAAGGCGGTTCTTGGGCAGGTTCAACTCCTTTTGCAGCTCAGCCAGGCGAGCACTGGCATTATAAGATCTGCGGAAATGCACACAGACTTTCCTGGCCTGCCTCAGGACATCCTGTAAGCCCGGGTACCTGCCCAAGAACCGCTGCATCACCAGGTTAAGGACGTGAGCCATACAGGGCACATGGGTCAGTTGTCCCTGTCGGAGGGCAGAGAGGAGGTTGGTGCCATTGTCGCAAACCACCATTCCTGGCTTAAGCTGGCGTGGCGTCAACCACCTCTCAGCCTGCCCCTGCAGAGCAGACAGGACCTCTGCCCCAGTGTGGCTTCTGTCCCCCAAACACACCAGCGCAAGCACGGCATGGCATCTTTTTGCCTGCGTACTTGCGTAGCCCCTTGAACGCCTACGGAGCACCGCTGGTTCCGAGGACAAACCACAGGAAGAGGCCATGGAGGAAGAAGAAGAGGAGGGGGTGGAGGAGAGAGGTGTGTCACAACCAGTAGTAGCAGGAGGAACTACCTCCAACACTACTGCACCTTGTCCTGCATCCTTCCCAGCTGCCAAAAGAGTGACCCAATGGGCCGTGAAAGAAAGGTAACGTCCCTGTCCATGCCTGCTGGACCATGAGTCAGCGGTAATATGCACCTTACCGCTGACCGCCTTGTCCAGCGAGGCCAAGACATTGCCTTCCACATGCCTGTAGAGAGCCGGAATCGCCTTCCGTGCGAAAAAGTGGCGTTTGGGAACCTGCCACTGAGGAACCGCACATTGCACAAACTCACGGAAGGGGGCCGAGTCTACCAACTGAAAAGGCAGCAGTTGAAGCGCTAGCAATTTAGCCGAGCTAGCATTCAACCGCTGGGCATGTGGATGGCTGGGAGTGAACTTCTTTCGACGGTCCAGCAGCTGGGGCAGGGAAATTTGCCTGCTAGAATCGGACGTTGGTGTACTGCTAGCAGAGTGCCCGCAAGTACTTGCCTGTGACACACCTAATTCTACACCTTCATTCCTCTCAGAGCAGGTTTCAGAGAGGAGTGAAGGTATAGTGGGGTTGGAGATCCCAGTTGATGCGGTGCAAGAAGAGGTCAGCTTTGTTCTTTGGTGTGGGTCTTTAAGGTAGGCTTGCCAACGAGCTGCATGGCAGGTCAACATATGTCTGATCAAGCATGTGGTGCCCAAGCGGCTGATGTTTTGGCCACGCGATATACGCTTGAGACATATGTTGCAAACAGCAGCTGTGCGATCTGATGCACTCGCCTCAAAAAAGGCCCACACCAAAGAACTTTTTGAATGACGGGCAGAGGCAGCGCCCTGCACAGGCGGAGCTCTGCGGTGTGATTCCGTCGGTGTGCTGCCCATACGCTGGCCACTCAAGGGCATCCTGCCTCGTTGGAGATGTGCCTCCTCCTCATCCTCCTCCTCCTCCTCCTCTCTCCTATTAGGCACCCACGTGGAGTCAGTGACCTCATCATCCCCTCCCTCCTCATCACTGGAGCCAATCTGGCAGTATGCTGCAGCTGCTGGAGCATGACTGCCAGATTGGTGTCCTTCTTGAGCATCCCCTCTCTCTGCTCTCACACTGCTGCCTTCCTCTAGCTGGGTATCATCATCAGATCCTTCCAAACGCTGGGCATCCTCCTGGAGCATGTACCCAACACTGTGCTCAAACAGTTCGGGGGACTCCTCAGGAGGAGGACATGGTGGGTCTAGGGAAGGATTGACTAATGAAGATAATGATACCAGAGAAGAGGACGCTTTGGCAGCTGCTTTGCCAGTACCCTGAGCCTGGGTGAGAGAGGATGAGGAGGATGAGGTGGGCTTGGTCATCCACTCTACCAAGTCTTCGGCATGATGTGGCTCAACATGTCCAGCTGCCAAAAAGAAGGACAAGCGTGTCCCATGGCCATGTGCTGATGACAATGCACCGCGTCCACGACCAGCACTGTTGCCCCCAGACACAGAGCCTGCTTGCCCTCTTTTTTTGCCTCCTGACTGTCTGCCTCTCCTTGTTTGCCTTCCAGACATTTTAATGGATGGCCTGCAGGGAGATGGGAAAAAGAGCAATAAGGGCTACCTTCAGGTGTATACTGTGCAGGAGGCTTAGCAACAATGACACTGACACTGCCCCCTGCCTATCCTTCTCTGTCCCTAAACACAAGGATTGAAAATATGGAACAGCAAAATTGGTTTAGAACAGAATAGCACACTGACACTTTCCCTCACTGTCCTACTCTGTCCCTCCCTACAAACAAGTTTTAGCACAGAATAGCACACTGATAATTTGCACGAGTGTCCTTCTCTGTCCCTAAACTCAAGGATTTGAAATATGGAACAGCAAAATTGGTTTAGAACAGAATAGCACACTGTCAGTTTCACTCACTGTACCTCTCTGTCCCTAAACTCAAGGATTGAAAATATGGTTCAGCAAAATTGGTTTAGAACAGAATAGCACACTGACACTTTCCCTCACTGTCCTACTATGTCTCTCCCTACAAACAAGATTTAGCACAGAATAGCACACTGATAATTTGCACGAGTGTCCTTCTCTGTCCCTAAACTCAAGGATTTGAAATATGGAACAGCAAAATTGGTTTAGAACAGAATAGCACACTGTCAGTTTCACTCACTGTACCTCTATGTCCCTAAACTCAAGGATTGAAAATATGGTTCAGCAAAATTGGTTTAGAACAGAATAGCACACTGACACTTTCCCTCACTGTCCTACTCTGTCCCTCCCTACAAACAAGTTTTAGCACAGAATAGCACACTGATAATTTGCACGAGTGTCCTTCTCTGTCGCTAAACTCAAGGATTGAAAATATGGAACAGCAAAATTGGTTTAGAACAGAATAGCACACTGACACTTTCCCTCACTGTCCTACTCTGTCCCTCCCTACAAACAAGATTTAGCACAGAATAGCACACTGAAAATTGCCACGAGTGTCCTTCTCTGTCCCTAAACTCATGGATTGAAAATATGGAACAGCAAAATTGGTTTAGAACAGAATAGCACACTGACACTTTCCCTCACTGTCCTACTCTGTCCCTCCCTACAAACAAGTTTTAGCACAGAATAGCACACTGATAATTTGCACGAGTGTCCTTCTCTGTCCCTAAACTCAAGGATTGAAAATATGGAACAGCAAAATTGGTTTAGAACAGAATAGCACACTGACACTTTCCCTCACCCTCCTACTCTGTCCCTCCCTACTAGTGATGAGCCGAACACCCCCGGGTTCGGTTCGCACCAGAACCCGCGAACGGACCGAAAGTTCGTACGAACATTAGAACCCTATTAAATACAATGGATGCGAACGTTCGAATTCTAAAGTGCTAATTATAACAACTATTATGCATGTTATTGTCCTAAAAAGGGTTTGGGAACCCGGGTTCTGCACCAGGGGACATGTATCAATGCAAAAAGAAGTTTTAAAAACGGTCGTTTTTCGGGAGCAGTCATTTTAATGATGCATAAAGTGAAAAAAAAAAAGTCAAATATTCCTTTAAATATCGTACCTGGGGGGTGTCTAAAGTATGCCTGTGAAGTGCCACGTGTTTCCCGTGTTTAGAACTGTCCCTGCACAAAATGACACTTCTAAAGGAAAAAAAAGCCATTTAAAACTGCTTGCGGCTTTAATGTAATGTCTGGTCCCGGTAATATGGATGAAAATCTTTAAGAAAAATGGCATAGCTACCCCATGACCCCCCCCCCTACCCCAGCCCATTACCAGCCCCTTTGGGTCTTGTATGGATATTAAGGGGAACCCCGCACATAAAATAAAAAAGGCCCTATATACTCTGAACAGCCGTATACAGGCGGTGCATACAAGACAGGGACTGTAGGTTTGTTCTTATGTAGAATCTGTTTGTAATTTTGAACAGGTACATTGTTTAAGTGTAGCTCCAGCCCAAAAATCTATTTTTAAACTTTTTGGAAAACATAGGTAAGGGTTATCACCCCTGTAACATTTGTTTTGCTGTCTGTGCCCCTGTTCAGAACATTTCACCTCACTTTCCGTCCCAATGACAACTGTTTTTGAAATGTGGTGTTTTTCTTGAAACAAGGATTGCTGATAAAGCATCAGTACAGAGGAGACACCTTTCTCCCATATTAATTCTTACAGGAGAGAATTTTCCTTCCTAGGGGTAGATTTCCTCTCACTTCCTGTTGTCTTCTTGCGTTTGCAAGTAGGAGTCGTTTGTAAGTTGGATGTTTGAAAGTAGGGACCTGCCGTAGATACTCTGCAGAAATAGGCCCCTTAGTTGTTGGTGTTGGCACAACACTGTAAGCACTCACAGTTACTCTTGGTTGGTGCTGGAACGCCCTGCTGTCAACTATTATATCAGGAATTGTAATTACATATAATTGTTGAACAGTGGTAGTAAAAATTGGGCCTTTGATGGTGGTGCTGGTGCCACAACACTGTAAGCCCTGACAGTTACTCTTGGTGGGTGCAGCAATGGGCCCTGCTGTGAATTATTAGATCAAGAATTGTAATTGCATGCCCCTGTTGAACAGGGGCTGAAAAATTGGGCCTTTGGTGGTGGTGGTGGTGTTGACACAACACTGTAAGCCCTCAGAGTTACTCTTGGTGGGTGCAGGAATGGGCCCTGCTGTGAATTATTAGATCAAGAATTGTAATTACATGCCCCTGTTGAACAGGGGCTGAAAAATTGGGCCTTAGGCACTGGTGGCACAACACTACAACCCCTCACAGATACTGTACTTGGAGCACAGCAATGAGCCCTGTTGCAAAGTATTGCTTCAAAAATTGTAATGACACGCCCCTGTTAAACAGGGGCTGAAAAATTGGGCCTTAGGCACTGGTGCCACAACACTCCAAGCCCTCACATATACTGTACTTGGAGCACAGCAATGAGCCCTATGGCAAATTATTGCTAAAAAAATTGTAATTACACGCCCCTGTAAAACAGGGGCTGAAAAATTGGGCCTTAGCCACTGGTGGCGGCACCCATAAACAAAAATGATCTTCCAAGCTATCATCATCAATCGTATCATTGAGGACTCGGAGGAGGAGGATAGCCAGTCAACATAACAGCACAGACACTCAGCATCAGCATCAGTCTTGAAGGGATGTGACATGTTAAAATCAATTAGTCTGTTATATCAGCATCAGATGTGTGGTAGCTGGTGGTGATCCAAGACTGGTTCATCTTGATGAAAGTCAGTCGATCAACCGAGTCGGTGGACAGGCGCACCCTGTGATCCGTGACAAATCCTCCAGCAGCACTGAATGTGCGTTCCGAAAGAACGCTGGATGCAGGACAGGCCAGTAGCTCAATTGCATACTGTGCAAGCTCTGGCCAGTGATCCATCCTCAAGACCCAGTAAGCCAGAGGATTTTCGGTGGGGAAGGTGTCCAAGTCTGACCTTGCCCCTAGATATTCCTGCACCATGTTTATCAGACGCTGGCGATGGTTGCTGGAACCAATCATACTTTGGGGCTGCGGACTAAAGAATTGTCTGAACGCATCGGTCAGACGGCCACCTTCCCCACCGCTCCTTCTTTGACTGGCCGAAGCCTCAGCAACTCGTTGTCCTGGACCAGGAGTTTGTAACCTCCCAGTCTCTGGGAACGCGTTGCACAGACCTTTCTGCAAGGCCTCCCGGAGTTGTCTCATCCTCTGCTCCCTCTGCGACGGTAACATAAGGTCCGCAACCTTACCCTTGTACCGTGGATCAAGGAGAGTGGCCAGCCAGTAATGGTCCCTCTCCTTGATCCGAAGAATACGAGGATCCTTCCGCAGACTTTGCAGGATCAGGGAGGCCATGCAGCGTAGGTTTGCTGAGGCATTCGCTCCGGAGTCCTCTGGGTCACTAAGGACGACATGATCCGCAGTCACCTCCTCCCAGCCACGTACAAGTCCACTGGTTTCTTGGGACTGTAAATCATCCCTAAAAGACTGCTGCTGATGATGCTGAGTGCCAGCCTCCACCTCCATGCTGACACAATCCTCCTCCTCCTCCTCCTCCTCCTCCTCTTCCTGTGCGTTGGGTGGGACAGAAGGAACACTGTCTCGGTAAAGGGGGCCTTGAGAGGCAAGGAAGTCCTCCTCTTCCTGCCTCTGTTCTGCCTCAAGTGCCCTGTCCATTATTCCACGCAGCGTGTGCTCCAACAGGTGGACAAGAGGTACAGTGTCACTGATGCATGCACTGTCACTGCTCACCATCCTCGTGGCCTCCTCAAATGGTGCCAGGACAGTGCATGCATCCCTGATCATGCCCCACTGGCGTGGAGAAAAAAAACCAAGCTCCCCTGACCCTGTCCTGGTGCCGTAGTCGCACAGGTACTCATTGATGGCCCTCTGCTGCGTGTGCAGCCGCTGCAGCATGGCCAACGTTGAGTTCCACCTGGTGGGCATGTCACATATAAGGCGGTTCTTGGGCAGGTTCAACTCCTTTTGCAGCTCAGCCAGGCGAGCACTGGCATTATAAGATCTGCGGAAATGCACACAGACTTTCCTGGCCTGCCTCAGGACATCCTGTAAGCCCGGGTACCTGCCCAAGAACCGCTGCACCACCAGGTTAAGGACGTGAGCCACACAGGGCACATGGGTCAGTTGTCCCTGTCGGAGGGCGGAGAGGAGGTTGGTGCCATTGTCGCAAACCACCATTCCTGGCTTAAGCTGGCGTGGCGTCAACCACCTCTCGGCCTGGCCCTGCAGAGCAGACAGGACCTCTGCCCCAGTGTGGCTTCTGTCCCCCAAACACACCAGCGCAAGCACGGCATGGCATCTTTTTGCCTGCGTACTTGCGTAGCCCCGTGAACGGCTACGGAGCACCGCTGGTTCATAGGACAAACCACAGGAAGAGGCCATGGAGGAAGAAGAAGAGGAGGGGGTGGAGGAGAGAGGTGTGTCACAACCAGTAGTAGCATTTTGGAGGCGTGGCGGTGGGACAACCTCCAACACTACTGCACCTTGTCCTGCATCCTTCCCAGCTGCCAAAAGAGTGACCCAATGGGCCGTGAAAGAAAGGTAACGTCCCTGTCCATGCCTGCTGGACCATGAGTCAGCGGTAATATGCACCTTACCGCTGACCGCCCTGTCCAGCGAGGCCAAGACATTGCCTTCCACATGCCGGTAGAGAGCCGGAATAGCCTTCCGTGAGAAAAAGTGGCGTTTGGGAACCTGCCACTGAGGAACCGCACATTGCACAAACTCACGGAAGGGGGCCGAGTCTACCAACTGAAAAGGCAGCAGTTGAAGCGCTAGCAATTTAGCCAAGCTAGCATTCAACCGCTGGGCATGTGGATGGCTGGGAGTGAACTTCTTTCGACGGTCCAGCAGCTGGGGCAGGGAAATTTGCCTGCTAGAATCGGACGTCGGTGTACTGCTAGCAGAGTGGCCGCAAGTACTTGGCTGTGACACACCTAATTCTACACCTTCATTCCTCTCAGTGCATGTTTCAGAGAGGACTGAAGTTATAGTGGGGTTGGAAATCCCAGCTGATGCGGTGCAAGGAGAGGTCCGCTTTGTTCTTTGGTGTGGGTCTTTGAGGTAGGCTTGCCAACGAGCTGCATGGCAGGTCAACATATGTCTGGTCAGGCATGTGGTACCCAAGCGGCTGATGTTTTGGCCACGCGATATACGCTTGAGACATATGTTGCAAACAGCAGCTGTGCGATCTGATGCACTAGCCTCAAAAAAGGCCCACACCAAGGAACTTTTTGAATGACGGGCAGAGGCAGCGCCCTGCACAGGCGGAGCTCTGCGGTGTGATTCCGTCGGTGTACTGCCCTTACGCTGGCCACCAAAGGGCATCCTGTCTCGTTGGAGATGTGCCTCCTCCTCATCCTCCTCCTCCTCTCTCCTATTAGGCACCCACGTGGAGTCAGTGACCTCATCATCCCCTCCCTCCTCATCACTGGAGCCAATCTGGCAGTATGCTGCAGCTGCTGGAACATGACTGCCAGATTGGTGTCCTTCTTGAGCATCCCCTCTGTCTGCTCTCACCCTACTGCCTTCCTGTAGCTGGGTTTCATCATCAGACCCTTCAAAACGCTGGGCATCCTCCTGGAGCATGTACCCAACACTGTGCTCAAACAGTTCGGGGGACTCCTCAGGAGGAGGACATGGTGGGTCTAGGGAAGGAGTGACTGATGATGAGTCTGACATTGATACCAGGGAAGAGGACGCTTTGGCAGCTGCTTTGCCAGTACCCTGAGCCTGGGTGAGAGAGGATGAGGAGGAGGAGGAGGGCTTGGTCATCCACTCTACCAAGTCTTCGGCATGATGTGGCTCAACATGTCCAGCTGCGGAAAAGAAGGACAAGCGTGTCCCATGGCCATGTGCTGATGACAATGCACCGCGTCCACGACCAGCACTGTTGCCCCCAGACACAGAGCCTGCTTGCCCTCTTTTATTGCCTCCTGACTGTCTGCCTCTCCTTGTTTGCCTTCCAGACATTCTAATAGATGGCCTGCAGGGAGATGGGAAAAAAGCAATAAGGGCTACCTTCAGGTGTCCTTCTCTGTCCCTTGAAACAAGGACTTGCACAGTGAAAGAAACTGACACTCTCCCTACCTACAGTTTTCTGTCCCTAGAAAAAATGTTTTTTTTAAGCACAATATAGCACAAGGAGAATTCACTCACTGTCCTTCCAGGTCCCTAGAAACAAGGACTTGCACAGTGAAAGAAACTGACACTCTCCCTACCTACAGTTTTCTGTCCCTAGAAAAAATGTTTTTTTTAAGCACAATATAGCACAAGGAGAATTCACTCACTGTCCTTCCAGGTCCCTAGAAACAAGGACTTGCACAGTGAAAGAAACTGACACTCTCCCTACCTACAGTTTTCTGTCCCTAGAAAAAATGTTTTTTTTAAGCACAATATAGCACAAGGAGAATTCACTCACTGTCCTTCCAGGTCCCTAGAAACAAGGACTTGCACAGTGAAAGAAACTGACACTCTCCCTACCTACAGTTTTCTGTCCCTAGAAAAAATGTTTGTTTTAAGCACAATATAGCACAAGGAGAATTCACTCACTGTCCTTCCAGGTCCCTAGAAACAAGGACTTGCACAGTGAAAGAAACTGACACTCTCCCTACCTACAGTTTTCTGTCCCTAGAAAAAATGTTTTTTTTAAGCACAATATAGCACAAGGAGAATTCACTCACTGTCCTTCCAGGTCCCTAGAAACAAGGACTTGCACAGTGAAAGAAACTGACACTCTCCCTACCTACAGTTTTCTGTCCCTAGAAAAAATGTTTTTTTTAAGCACAATATAGCACAAGGAGAATTCACTCACTGTCCTTCCAGGTCCCTGGAAACAAGGACTTGCACAGTGAAAGAAACTGACACTCTCCCTACCTACAGTTTTCTGTCCCTAGAAAAAATGTTTTTTTTTAAGCACAATATAGCACAAGGAGAATTCACTCACTGTCCTTCCAGGTCCCTAGAAACAAGGACTTACACAGTGAAATAAACTGACACTCTCCCTACCTACAGTTTTCTGTCCCTAGAAAAAATGTTTTTTTTAAGCACAATATAGCACAAGGAGAATTCACTCACTGTCCTTCCAGGTCCCTAGAAACAAGGACTTGCACAGTGAAAGAAACTGACACTCTCCCTACCTACAGTTTTCTGTCCCTAGAAAAAATGTTTTTTTTAAGCACAATATAGCACAAGGAGAATTCACTCACTGTCCTTCCAGGTCCCTAGAAACAAGGACTTGCACAGTGAAAGAAACTGACACTCTCCCTACCTACAGTTTTCTGTCCCTAGAAAAAATGTTTTTTTTAAGCACAATATAGCACAAGGAGAATTCACTCACTGTCCTTCCAGGTCCCTAGAAACAAGGACTTGCACAGTGAAAGAAACTGACACTCTCCCTACCTACAGTTTTCTGTCCCTAGAAAAAATGTTTTTTTTAAGCACACTATAGCACAAGGAGAATTCACTCACTGTCCTTCCCAGTCCCTAGAAACAAGGACTTGCACAGTGAAAGAAACTGACACTCTCCCTACCTACAGTTTTCTGTCCCTAGAAAAAATGTTTTTTTTAAGCACAATATAGCACAAGGAGAATTCACTCACTGTCCTTCCAGGTCCCTAGAAACAAGGACTTGCACAGTGAAAGAAACTGACACTCTCCCTACCTACAGTTTTCTGTCCCTAGAAAAAATGTTTTTTTTAAGCACAATATAGCACAAGGAGAATTCACTCACTGTCCTTCCAGGTCCCTGGAAACAAGGACTTGCACAGTGAAAGAAACTGACACTCTCCCTACCTACAGTTTTCTGTCCCTAGAAAAAATGTTTTTTTTAAGCACAATATAGCACAAGGAGAATTCACTCACTGTCCTTCCAGGTCCCTAGAAACAAGGACTTACACAGTGAAAGAAACTGACACTCTCCCTACCTACAGTTTTCTGTCCCTAGAAAAAATGTTTTTTTTTAAGCACAATATAGCACAAGGAGAATTCACTCACTGTCCTTCCAGGTCCCTAGAAACAAGGACTTGCACAGTGAAAGAAACTGACACTCTCCCTACCTACAGTTTTCTGTCCCTAGAAAAAATGTTTTTTTTAAGCACAATATAGCACAAGGAGAATTCACTCACTGTCCTTCCAGGTCCCTAGAAACAAGGACTTGCACAGTGAAAGAAACTGACACTCTCCCTACCTACAGTTTTCTGTCCCTAGAAAAAATGTTTTTTTTAAGCACAATATAGCACAAGGAGAATTCACTCACTGTCCTTCCAGGTCCCTGAAAACAAGGACTTGCACAGTGAAAGAAACTGACACTCTCCCTACCTACAGTTTTCTGTCCCTAGAAAAAATGTTTTTTTTAAGCACAATATAGCACAAGGAGAATTCACTCACTGTCCTTCCAGGTCCCTAGAAACAAGGACTTACACAGTGAAATAAACTGACACTCTCCCTACCTACAGTTTTCTGTCCCTAGAAAAAATGTTTTTTTTAAGCACAATATAGCACAAGGAGAATTCACTCACTGTCCTTCCAGGTCCCTAGAAACAAGGACTTGCACAGTGAAAGAAACTGACACTCTCCCTACCTACAGTTTTCTGTCCCTAGAAAAATTTTTTTTTTAAGCACAATATAGCACAAGGAGAATTCACTCACTGTCCTTCCAGGTCCCTAGAAACAAGGACTTGCACAGTGAAAGAAACTGACACTCTCCCTACCTACAGTTTTCTGTCCCTAGAAAAAATGTTTTTTTTAAGCACAATATAGCACAAGGAGAATTCACTCACTGTCCTTCCAGGTCCCTAGAAACAAGGACTTGCACAGTGAAAGAAACTGACACTCTCCCTACCTACAGTTTTCTGTCCCTAGAAAAAATGTTTTTTTTAAGCACACTATAGCACAAGGAGAATTCACTCACTGTCCTTCCCAGTCCCTAGAAACAAGGACTTGCACAGTGAAAGAAACTGACACTCTCCCTACCTACAGTTTTCTGTCCCTAGAAAAAATGTTTTTTTTAAGCACAATATAGCACAAGGAGAATTCACTCACTGTCCTTCCAGGTCCCTAGAAACAAGGACTTGCACAGTGAAAGAAACTGACACTCTCCCTACCTACAGTTTTCTGTCCCTAGAAAAAATGTTTTTTTTAAGCACAATATAGCACAAGGAGAATTCACTCACTGTCCTTCCAGGTCCCTGGAAACAAGGACTTGCACAGTGAAAGAAACTGACACTCTCCCTACCTACAGTTTTCTGTCCCTAGAAAAAATGTTTTTTTTAAGCACAATATAGCACAAGGAGAATTCCCTCACTGTCCTTCCAGGTCCCTAGAAACAAGGACTTACACAGTGAAAGAAACTGACACTCTCCCTACCTACAGTTTTCTGTCCCTAGAAAAAATGTTTTTTTTAAGCACACTATAGCACAAGCACAAAACACACTGACACTCTCCCTACCTATCCTTCTCTTTCCCTAAACTAAAGGAATCCAGGTTAAGCAAGAAAGAAATAAAAGTCACTGTCCCTGCCTATGCTGCTCTATCCCTGCTCCGGAACACACTACACTAGGCCGCCGTGCTGGCGGCCTTTTATAGTGTGGGGCGTGTACTAAACACCCTCAGCAATAATTGGCCACAGGCATCCTGCCTGTGGCCAATCATTGCTCTCCTCGCTGCCGGCGCTGTGATTGGCCAAGCATGCGGGGTCACAGTGCATGCTTGGCCAATCACAGCGCCTGGATGACACTGCGATGGCGTAGTGCATTGTGGGCCGTTCGCGTCACTCGAATTTGGCGCGAACGGCCCAAATCGTTCGATCTTCGTCGAACGATCGAACAGCCGATGTTCGAGTCGAACGTATGTTCGATTCGAACACGAAGCTCATCCCTACTCCCTACAAACAAGTTTTAGCACAGAATAGCACACTGATAATTTGCACGAGTGTCCTTCTCTGTCCCTAAACTCAAGGATTGAAAATATGGAACAGCAAAATTGGTTTAGAACAGAATAGCACACTGACACTTTCCCTCACTGTCCTACTCTGTCCCTCCCTACAAACAAGATTTAGCACAGAATAGCACACTGAAAATTGCCACGAGTGTCCTTCTCTGTCCCTAAACTCAAGGATTGAAAATATGGAACAGCAAAATTGGTTTAGAACAGAATAGCACACTGACATTTTCCCTCACTGTCCTACTCTGTCCCTCCCTACAAACAAGTTTTAGCACAGAATAGCACACTGATAATTTGCACGAGTGTCCTTCTCTGTCCCTAAACTCAAGGATTGAAAATATGGAACAGCAAAATTGGTTTAGAACAGAATAGCACACTGACACTTTCCCTCACTGTCCTACTCTGTCCCTCCCTACAAACAAGTTTTAGCACATAATAGCACACTGATAATTTGCACGAGTGTCCTTCTCTGTCCCTAAACTCAAGGATTTGAAATATGGAACAGCAAAATTGGTTTAGAACAGAATAGCACACTGTCAGTTTCACTCACTGTACCTCTCTGTCCCTAAACTCAAGGATTGAAAATATGGTTCAGCAAAATTGGTTTAGAACAGAATAGCACACTGACACTTTCCCTCACTGTCCTACTCTGTCCCTCCCTACAAACAAGTTTTAGCACAGAATAGCACACTGATAATTTGCACGAGTGTCCTTCTCTGTCCCTAAACTCAAGGATTTGAAATATGGAACAGCAAGATTGGTTTAGAACAGAATAGCACACTGTCAGTTTCACTCACTGTACCTCTCTGTCCCTAAACTCAAGGATTGAAAATATGGTTCAGCAAAATTGGTTTAGAACAGAATAGCACACTGACACTTTCCCTCACTGTCCTACTCTGTCCCTCCCTACAAACAAGTTTTAGCACAGAATAGCACACTGATAATTTGCACGAGTGTCCTTCTCTGTCCCTAAACTCAAGGATTGAAAATATGGAACAGCAAAATTGGTTTAGGACAGAATAGCACACTGACACTTTCCCTCACTGTCCTACTCTGTCCCTCCCTACAAACAAGTTTTAGCACAGAATAGCACACTGATAATTTGCACGAGTGTCCTTCTCTGTCCCTAAACTCAAGGATTTGAAATATGGAACAGCAAAATTGGTTTAGAACAGAATAGCACACTGTCAGTTTCACTCACTGTACCTCTCTGTCCCTAAACTCAAGGATTGAAAATATGGTTCAGCAAAATTGGTTTAGAACAGAATAGCACACTGACACTTTCCCTCACTGTCCTACTCTATCCCTCCCTACAAACAAGTTTTAGCACACTGATAATTTGCACGAGTGTCCTTCTCTGTCCCTAAACTCAAGGATTTGAAATATGGAACAGCAAAATTGGTTTAGAACAGAATAGCACACTGACACTTTCCCTCACTGTACCTCTCTGTCCCTAAACTCAAGGATTGAAAATATGGTTCAGCAAGATTGGTTTAGAACAGAATAGCACACTGACACTTTCCCTCACTGTACCTCTCTGTCCCTACAAACAAGGATTAGCACAGAATAGCACACTGTTACTGACACTCTCCCTACCTATCCTTATCTGTCCCTAAACACAAGGAATCCAGGATTAGTAAAGGAAAAATAATGACACTGTCCCTGCCTATGCTTCTCTTTCCCTGCTCCGGAACACACTACACAAGGCCGCCGCGCTGGCGGCCTTTTATAGTGTGGGGCGTGTACTAAACCCCCTCAGCAATAATTGGCCACAGGCATCCTGCCTGTGGCCAATCATTGCTCTCCTCGCTGCCGGCGCTGTGATTGGCCAAGCATGCGGGGTCACAGTGCATGCTTGGCCAATCACAGCGCCTGGATGACACTGCGATGGCGTAGTGCATTGTGGGCCGTTCGCATCACTCGAATGTGGCGCGAACGGCCCAAATCGTTCGATCTTCGTTGAACGATCGAACAGCCGATGTTCGAGTCGAACGTATGTTCAACTCGAACACGAAGCTCATCCCTAGCTATTATCTGTGGATTTGAGTGTGGGCTAAAGATACAGATATCCTCTGTTACTATCATACTGGAGCTGATTACTGGGGCCCTCAGTATTATTCAAAGCACTCTGTGATCTTTTCTCTGGTAAGAGTCTGTGCATGGGGGAGTGGCACCTGAACACTGGAAGCACTTATATTCATTTGAATATTACTTAACCGCTTGCCGACCATATCAATTAGATATATGGCGGCAAGGCAGCTCTACTGCACTGAATCACATACCTAGTCCGCAATCCAGTACTTCCGGGTAGGCGCATGTACAGTGGGAGCTGATCGGTGGGGATACTGCAAACTTGATGTCTGCCGGCACCCAGCGATCGTTCTTTACACAGGAAGAACGTCAGTTTGCCTATGAAAACAAGGAAGATTGCCGTTCTGTCAGTAGGAAAGGCATTGATGCTGTGTTCCTGCAAAGCAGAAACATGGATCAATGCCTTCCCTAGTAAAAGCTACTCTCACACAGTACACAAGTACTGGCTAGGAACACAGTTATCCCTTTGTTTGCCCCTGATGTTAACCCCTTTCCAGCCAGTGTCATTCGTACAGTGCCAGTGTATATTGTGTTAGCACTGATCACTATTAGTGTCACTGGTCCCTTAAAAATGTCAGAAGTATCAGTTATTGACCGTCTGGCCGCCGCAATATCGCAGTCCCACTATAAGTTGCTGATCGCTGCCCCTTACAAGTAAAAAAAATAAAAAATAAAAAATAAAAGAAAATATCCCATAGTTTGTAGATGCTATAACTTTTCAGCAAACCAATCAATATACCCTTATTGTTTTTACCAAAAATATGTAGCAGAATACATATTGGCCTAAATTAATGAAGAAATACGATTTTTTTCAATTTTTTATTGGATATGTTTTATAGCAGAAAGTATTTTTTTTTTTTTTTTTAAATCGTCTGTCTTTTTTTGTTTATAGCGCAAAAAATAAAAACCGTGGAGGTGATCAAATACAACGAAAAGAAAGCTCTATTTGTGGGAAAAAAAGGACATACATTTTATTTGGATACAGTGTCGCACGACCATGAAATTGTCAGTTAAAGTAACGCAGTGCCGTATCGCTAAAAAATGGCCTGGTCATGAAGAGGGGTACATTTTCCAGAGGTCAAGTTGTTAAATGGGTGGTAAAGGCAGAAGTTTTTTTCTCTTAATGCATTCTATGCATTAAGAGAAAACACCTTCTGTGTGCTGGAGTCCCCCTTACTCTTACCTGAGGTCCCTCTCTGTCCAGCGATGTCCACAAGTGTCTAAGCCATCCAAGATTCACCTTCCTGATTGGCTGAGACACAGAAGTGAAGCCATTGGCTCCCACTGCTGTCAATCAAAGTCATCTAGCCAATCAGGAGAGAGAGGGGGTGGAGCCAGGTCAGGGTTTCGTGTCTAAATGGACACACAGAGTTGTGACTCGGCTGGTGTGCCCCCATAGCAAGCTGGTTGCTGTGGGGGCACTGAACCGGAGGGAGGGGCCAGAAGCAGCGAAGAGGGACCCGAGAAGAGGAGGATCTGGGCTGTTCTGTGCAAATCCACTACAACATTGCAGGTAAGTATAACATGTTTGTTATTTTTATAGGAAAAACAAAAAAAAGACTTTATAATCACTTTAAGGCACCTTGAGTCACTGGTGGACTTTTGATATAATTTTTGGGCTTTTGGCACATATGTATTTATTCTTTGTTCTTATTAATTATGTTTAAGGTTTTGTTTCACTTTATGATTGCATTTAAAGGGGACACGCACACCTATTTTTATTTTATGTAATAAAAATGTACTGAAACGGAAACACGACTGTATATATATATATATATATATATATATATATATATATATATATATATCAGGGATCGACCAATATTGTTTTTTCTGGGCCGATACAGATACCGAGTTTTCGCTGCCTTTCAGGCTGATAGCCTTCCGGGTGACTAGGTCAGAGACCCGAACAAAGCATTGACTTTGTTTGGGTCTTTGGCCAGCCGGCGGATGTGCCGGCTGGTGGCTCGGGTCTCTTGGTAGGATGAGAGAGCCCGGGCGAGCAGCAGAAGGTGGCGGGGGGTGTCCCCTCCCGCTGCTTGTAATAACAGATGAGGGAGCAGGATTAGGACAAAAAAGCTGAGAGTTTACAACCCCTTTAATGGTCCCTTAACCACTTCAATACAGGGCATTTTCACCCCCTTCCTGCCCAGACCAATGTTTAGTTTTCAGCACTGTCGCACTTTGAATGACAGTTGCGCGGTCATGCAACACTGTACCCAAATTAATTTTTCGTTTTTTCCCCCACAAATAGAGCTTTCTTTTGGTGGTATTTGATCACGTCTGTGGTTTTTATTTTTTGCGCTATAATAATACATATCACAATTTGAAAAAATATATTTTTTTTCTCAGTTTAGGCCGATATGTATTCTTCTACATATTTTTTGTAAAAAAAATCACAATAAGCGTATATTGATTGGTTTGCGTAAAAGTTACAGCGTATACATAATCGGGGATAGATTTATGGCATTTTTATTTATTTTTTATTTTTTTTTACTAGTAATGGCGGCGATCTGCAATTTTTATTGTGACTGCGACATTGCAACGGACATATCGGACACTTTAGACACATTTTTGGGACCATTCAAATACATATGTAAATGTGACGGGCAGGGAAAGGGTTAACACTAGGGGGCGATCAAGGGGTTAAATGTGTATCCTAGGGAGTGATTATAACTGTGGGGGGAGGGGACTGACTGGGGAGGTGACCGATCGGTGTCCCTATGTACAAGGGACACATCATCGGTCTCCTCTCCATGACAGGACGTGGATCTGTGTGTTTACAATTGCGTTTGTGTTTACACACACAGATCCATGTCCCTGGCTCTGTAACTGGCGATCGCGGGTGCCTGTCGGACATCGGAGGCCCCTAGGAGGCCCGAGGACATTATATGACGGCTGCCCAGGATGGCAGAGCCACCTTGCGGCCCTCATATTACTATACGCGGGATGGGAAGTGGTTACACATATTGATCAGATTACAGACATCATGATGATCTATTTCACATGTTCTAAATACTGTATATGGTATTCAAAAACCACCAAAAATATTCTACATTTCCTTTAATAAAATTAACAGAGTGTTTGCACCTAGATGCATCCATTTTTTTTCCTTTAATAGTCTAGAAGATTCTTTTTAACCTAAGCACACGCTAGCCACGTTTGTTTTGCTGCTGTGAAAGGACCTTTTTTCATTATCAGCAGGTCCAGCATCAGGGATGAAGATGGTGGATGTTGTAAAATAATAGTTCCATTAATATAAGAGGGCTAGAGTCAAGAATGAAGATGGTAGGGACGTACAATAATAGTTCCATTAATACTGTATGACTGGGCCAGAGTCAGGGATGATGATGGTGGGGAATGTACAATGATAGTTTCATTACTATCACAGGGCCACAGGGCTAGGGGGCTATGGTCAGGGATAAAGATGGTAGGGAATGTTATAGGATTGTTCTATCACCATAACCCCTACTTCACTGTTTATTTCCTTTATATGTTTTTTTCATATGACTGCCCTGTTGGTGACATCTCTGCATTTACTTATTTCACTGAGCGTATATAAGAATGATTCAAAGCTTCAAATGCTTGATTGTACATGTCTGCTTCTATTTATCTTAAAAAGAATTCATGGTGTTTTTGTATATTTCTGAATGACACTAAAATGACATTACGAAAATGGTGATAAAAGCAAGAAATGTTTGGAGTGCAGTGACTCTTTGGATAAATTATTATTATTATTATTATTATTATTATTATACAGGATTTATATAACAGTTTGCCAAGCACTTTACAACTAGGGTTGCCACCTGTCTGGGATTCACCTGGACAGTCCCGTTTTTACATCATCTGTCTGGGTTTCAGACTGCGGAACACCTGGACTTCTTTTTTCGGATAGCATACTTGCCAGTGAGATGTCCCCAGTGCCTGCTACCAATGTGGCTTCTCCTCATCTCTTTCCCATGTCAAGACTCCAGAGACCACAAACTGTCCACACTTCTCTGCTTACTACCTCCCTGTCCACCCTGCTGCCCCCGTCCACCCTGCTGACCCCCAGACCACCCCGCTGCCTCTCTGTCCACCCTGCTGCCCAACAGTCCACTCCACTCCACTACCCCCCAGTCCACTCCACTAGCCCCTATTTCCCCCTGCTGCCACCCAGTCCACTCCCCCCCGCCAGTCCACCCTGCTTCTCCCCAGTTTACCCCACTGCCTCCCTGTACAGCCTGCTGCCCCCCAGCCTACTCCACTATCCCCCAGTCCACCCTGCTGCCCCCCAGTCTACCCCGCTGCCTCCTTGTACACCCTGCTGCCCCCCAGCCTATTCCACTATCCACCAGTCCACCCTGCTGCCCCCCCAGTTCACCCCGCAGCCTCCCTCTACACCCTGCTGCCCCCTGTCCACCCTGGGGTAGGAAGTTCCATGGGAGAGGCTTGGAAAAAGTGAGCATGGGAGGAGGTGACAAGGGAGCTAGAGAGCAGAAGGTCTTTGGAGGAACAGAAGAGAACAATTAGGCTGATATTTTGAGACTAGGTTAGTGATGTAGCTGGGGGCAGAGATGTGAATGGCTTTAAAAGTTGTTCTTAGTATTCATGCGGTAGGTTTGGATCCTGAAGAAGCAATTTATATTGTAAAATGCATCAATTCTAGACACCACATAGGAGAGCATAGCATATACTTAATAAATGTATTGAAAAAGTATTCATACCCCTTGAAATATTCCACATTTTGTCATGTTACAACCAAAAACAAAAATGTATTTTATTGGGATTTTTATGAGATCGACCAACACAAAGTGGCACATAATTGTGAAGTGGAAGGAAAATGATAAATGATTTTCAAAATGTTTTACAAATAAATATGTGAAAAGTGTGGTGTGCATTTGTGTTCAGCCCCCCTGAGTCAATACTTTGTAGAACCACCTTTCATTGCAATTACAGCTGCAAGTCTTTTTGGGGATGTCTCTACCAGCTTTGCACATCTAGAGAGTGAAATTGTTGCTCATTCTTCTTTGCAATCTAGCTCAAGGTCTGTCAGATTGGATGGAGAGCGTCTGTGAACAGCAATTTTCAAGTCTTGCCACAGATTCTTGATTGGATTTAGGTTTGGACTTTGACTGGGCCATTCTAACACATGAATATGCTTTGATCTAAACCATTCCATTGTAGCTCTGGTTGTATGTTTAGGGTCATTGTCCTGTTGAAGGTGAACCTCCACCCCAGTCTCAAGTCTTTTTTTTGCAGACTCAGGTTTTCTTCTAAGATTACCCTGTATTTGGCTCCATCCATTTTGTCATCAACTCTGACCAGCTTCCCTGTCACTGCTGAAGAAAAGCATCCCCACAACATGATGCTACCACCACCATGTTTCACAGTGGGGATGGTGCGGTCAGGGTGATGTGCAGAGTTAGTTTGCCACCACACATAGGGTTTTGCTTTTAGGCCAAAAAGTTCAATTGTAGTCTCATCTGACCAGAGCACCTTCTTCCACATATTCGCTGTGTCCCCAACATGGCTTCTCACAAACTGCAAACAAGACTTATGGCTTTCTTTAACAATGGCTTTCTTCTTGTAATTCTTCCATAAAGCTCAGATTTGTGGAGCGCACGACTAACAGTTGTCCTGTGGACAGATTCTCCCAGCTGTGGATCTCTGCAGCTCCTCTAGAGTTACCATGGGCCTCTTGTCTGCTTCTCTTATTAATGTCAGTTTAGGTGGACGGCCATGTCTTGGTAGGTTTGCAATTGTGCCATACTATTTCCATTTTCGGATTAAACAGTGTTCAGTGAGATGTTCAAAGCTTGTGATATTTTTTATAACCTAACCCTACTTAAAACTTCTGCACAAATTTATCTCTGACCTGTCTTGTGTGCTCCTTGGTCTTCATGATGCTGTTTGTTCACTAAGATTCTCTAACAAACCTCTGAGGACTTCACAGAACAGCTGTATTTACATTGAGATTAAATTACACACAGGTGGACTCTATTTACTAATTAAGTGACTTCTGATGGCAATTGATTCCACTAGATTTTAGTTAGAGGTATAAGAGTAAAGGGGGCTGAATACAAATGCACGCCACACTTTTCAGATATTTATTGATAAAACATTTTGAAAACCATTTATCATTTTCCTTCCACTTCACAATTATGTGCAACATTGTGTTGGTCTATCACATAAAATCCCAATAAAATACATTTATATTTTTGGTTGTAACATGACAAAATGTGGAAAATTTGGGGGTATGAATACTTTTTCAAGGCACTGTATGTCCATTATTGGGCTATGGTCCACACATGGTTACTTTGTATGTATCTGTAATTTATTTTATCTTTTTTTTTAATTGTATAATAAAGGTTGCATTGATTTTATGTATACATGTGTATGTTCTCTTAGTGGCACATACAATCCCATTCTCCTGCCACCACTCTACATATGTGTGGGGTATGTTTAACTTTCTATGCACTCTGTTTTTACATTTCATATTATTTTATAGACCATGCAGTGTGTTTATGGGAAAAAAATGCTTACAAGCTATACCAGTGATGGCGAACCTTGGCACCCCAGATGCTGAGCTATACTACTAAACTGTTCTGCCAATGGTGAATTTTTACATAGTTGAGGGCTTTACCTTTACTTTTTGTATAAGTAACTTTTCTGTAGATTTGAAATGTTGTGTTGTGGCTGCTACTTCCACTGTTCAAGTCAGGCCAATTGCCCCTGGATTAACCCCTTGCCGACCAGCGCACGACGATATACGTTGGAACAATGGCACGGCTGGGCAAATAGGCATACGCGTACGTCCCCTTTAAATCACGGCTTAGTTACCTAACCTCATTAAACAATTTGATTTATATGGTGCCTTATCTAATTTGAAAATTAATTTTTCTAAATCAGAGGCGATGGGGGTGGCGTTGCCACTGCGAATTCTTGCACAAGTACGAGGTGGTTTCCACTTTAAGTGGACTACAACAGCATTGAATTATTTAGGTACAAACATTCCAGCAAATCTAGCCCGTACCTATGAATTACCGTATTTTTCGCACCATAAGACGCACCTGACCATAAGATGCACCTAGGTTTTAGAGGAGGAAAACAAGAAAAAAAATATTCTGAACCAAAAATTGTGTACTAAAATATTTTCCAGTGCCCATTAAATGCAGCCTGACCATTGCCATAGTAAACACAGAGGGACCATGCCATAGTAAACGCAGAGGGACCATGCCATAGTAAACGCAGAGGGACCATGCCATAGTAAACGCAGAGGGACCATGCCATAGTAAACGCAGAGGGACCATGCCACAGTAAACGCAGAGGGACCATGCCACAGTAAACGCAGAGGGACCATGCCACAGTAAACGCAGAGTGACAATGCCACAGTAAACGCAGAGTGACCATGCCATCAGTGGTGTATTTATGTTTTGTGCTGCCCTAGGCCTGACTAAACTTGCGCACCCCCTAATTTAAATATGAGCCACCCCTTCCTGTCAAGGCCCGCTCTGTCATCTTCATGGGAAGAGGACAGAGGGGACGCTGTGGGAAGAGGACAGAGGGGACGCTGTGGAAAGAGGACAGAGGGTTGCCGTGGGTGAAGGACAAAGGGACACCCTGGGAAGAGGACAGAGTAATGCCCTGGGAGAAGGACGCCGTGGGAAGAGGACAGAGGGGACGCAGTGGGAAGAGGACAGAGGGGACGCCGTGGGAAGAGGACAGAGAGGGACGTTGTGGCGGTCAATAAGGCCTAGAGGATATCAGGTTAGGCACTTCCTAATGGCTCAGTCCCTGGGAACAGTAATGAATAATGGCCAACAGGCCCTCTTACCAGACCCAGCGAAATCGCAACAGCGTGGCTCTCTGGCGGTGTGGGTACAGCGTGGCTCTCTGGCGGTGTGGGTACAGCGTGGCTCTCTGGTGGTGCGGGGTACAGCGTGGCTCTCTGGCGGTGCGGGTACAGCGTGGCTCTCTGGCGGTGTGGGTACAGCGTGGCTCTCTGGCGGTGTGGGTACAGCGTGGCTCTCTGGTGGTGCGGGGTACAGCGTGGCTCTCTGGCGGTGCGGGTACAGTGTGGCTCTCTGGCGGTGCGGGTACAGCGTGGCTCTCTGGCGGTGCGGGTACAGCGTGGCTCTCTGGTGGTGCAGGGTACAGCGTGGCTCTCTGGTGGTGCAGGGTACAGAGTGGCTCTCTGGTGGTGCGGGGTACAGCGTGGCTCTCTGGTGGTGCGGGGTACAGCGTGGCTCTCTGGTGGTGTCCCCCAGCAGAGTATTCTCTTTTGCTCCTCTTCAAGTTCTAACACCCCCTCCCTCCCCTCCAGCAGAGTGCTTGCATGCTGGGGGAACTGGTGCCATAAACTCTGCAGGGACTTCATTTCCCATGATGCCCCCAGTGTCTTCTGATTGGCCCTCTGCTGTGGCCAATCATGGGGGGGGGAACAGTGGGCAGGAAGCTGGGTGGCGACCCAGCAAATCCAATTAGAGCCACTCTCTCTTTCTCTTCTCCTTACAGAAAGGGAAGGGGGGCGGCGGGAGATATACAGACAGCCCGCAGCTCTCCTCTCCCTGTCACAGCGCCGCTGCTCTATTTGCCAGAGAACTCGGCAGCGGCGCTGTGACAGGGAGAGGAGAGCTGTGGATATCCCCCGCCGCCCCCCTCCCTTTCTGTAAGCAAAAGAGAAAGAGAGAGCGGCTCTAATTCGATTCACAAAGCCCCTGACACTGCGGCGGGGGGGGGGCGGAGCCAGTGGCGGCGGTCGGGGGATTCCAGAGGCTGTGAGCGGATGGCAGGGGCGGTGCCAGCGACGGCGGGGGGCGGGGCCCCTGTTATGTATTCGGACCATAAGACGCAGGGACATTTTCCCCCATATTTCTGGGGGAAAAAAGTGCGTCTTATAGTCCGAAAAATACGGTACATTTTCCCCCTTGTTCATAAAGGCTAGATTATTATTAGAGAAGTGGCATCCAAATCTCCATTCGTGGTTCGGTAGGTCTAATTTAATAAAAATATTTTATTTTACCAAAATTTTTATATTTATTTCAAGCTCTACCGATACGGATACCGACCTCCTACTTTAAGCAAGTACAGGCAATGTTCACACGATTTGTTTGGGCTATCAAGAAACCACGCCTCTCTCGTACACTATTAACTCTGCCAAAACATCATGGTGGCCTAGCGCTCCTGGACATTCAGAGATATTACCAAGCAGTCCATCTTGGAAGAGTAATAGACTGGCAACGTCATAGTGATTTGAAGCTAAGGGTGCAAATAGAACAGCATCAATCCTCCATACCATTGAGGAGGGTGCTATGGTGTTGGGACTTTGTACTGTCAGATTTAAAATCACATCCTTTGATAGGGAACACCCTGAAACAATGTTCACATGTTATTATACATGCAGAGCAAACGACCAAGACATCTCCTTTAACTCCGATTATTGGGAACCCTAAATTCCTCCCAGGGCTCCCAATCACACAATTTTTGACTTCACGTGAGACTGAGCAAATTACTGCATCACAGTTTGTGATAGGAGATAGATGGCCTACTATAGAGGAGTTGATGAACCCCGCAGGCCCCTATGGACTTACATTCTGGAATGCAGTCCAGTCACACTATTTCCTTCAGACAATACCAGATCCGCAGGCATATACTAGGCAATTAACCCTATTTGAGGAGTATTTCTCTGGAATAGAACCATTATTTCATGTCCTTTCTAGGACATATACGTTACTTAACTCCCCACGGGAACAGCCAGAGCTTACCTGTATATTAAAATGGGGTCTAGATTTGCATCGTACGTTTACTACAGCACAAATACAAGCTATGATTAGTCTCTCTTTTAAATCCTCAATTTGCACCAAGATACAGGAGACTTATTATAAGATATTGACCAGTGGCGGTGCGTCCATAGAGGGCGCCGGAGCGCCGCCCCCTCTCGCTCCCACACCGCCACTGAAAGACAATACACAGATTCATGCATTGAACACATCGAGGACGGCGCGGACCGAGGAAGGGAAGTGCAGGGCTGGGGGGGGGGGGGCAGGCTGCATTTGGAGGACAAACTGGCTGAATATGGGGCACAAACTGGCTGAATATGGGGCACAAACTGGCTGAATATGGGGGACAAACTGGCTGAATATGGGGGACAAACTGGCTAAATATGGGGGACAAACTGGCTGAATATGGGGGACAAACTGGCTAAATATGGGGGACAAACTGGCTGAATATGGGGGACAAACTGGCTGAATATGGGGGACAAACTGGCTGAATATGGGGGCACACTGGCTAAATATGGGGGACAAACTGGCTGAATATGGGGGGAACTGGCTGTATATGGGGGACACGCTGGCTGCATTTGGGGGGAACTGGCTGTATATGGGGGACAAACTGGCTGCATTTGGGGGGAACTGGCTGTATATGGGGGACACGCTGGCTGCATTTGGGGGGAACTGGCTGTATATGGGGACAAACTGGCTGCATTTGGGGAACTGGCTGTATATGGGGGACAAACTGGCTGCATTTGGGGGGAACTGGCTGTATATGGGGGACACACTGGCTGCATTTGGGGGGAACTGACTGTATATGGGGGGCAAACTGGCTGCATTTGGGGGGAACTGGCTGTATATGGGGGGGGAACTGGCTGCATTTGGGGGAACTGGCTGTATATGGGGACAAACTGGCTGTATATGGGGGCACACTGGCTATATATATATGGTGACACACTGGCTGTATATGGGGGCACACTGGCTGAATATGGGGGGAACTGGCTGTATATGGGGGACAAACTGGCTGAATATGGGGGGAACTGGCTGTATATGGGGGACACGCTGGCTGCATTTGGGGGGAACTGGCTGTATATGGGGGACAAACTGGCTGCATTTGGGGGGAACTGGCTGTATATGGGGGGGAACTGGCTGCATTTGGGGGGAACTGGCTGTATATGGGGACAAACTGGCTGTATATGGGGGCACACTGGCTATATATATGGGGACACACTGGCTGTATATGCGGGCACACTGGCTATATATATATGGGGACAAACTGGCTGTATATGGGGGCACACTGGCTATATATATATATATATATATATATATATATATATATATATATGGGGGCACACTGGCTGTATATGGGGCCACACTGGCTGTATATGGGGGCACACTGGCTGTATATATATGGGGGCACACTGGCTGTATATGGAAACAAACTGGCTGTATTTGAGGGGGCAAGCTGGTGGCGTTTGGGCACAGTGGCTACGTTTAATGGGCACAGTGGCGGCAATTGTTTTTTTTTTTTTCAGTTTGTTTGCGCCCCCCCAAAAATTTTGAGCACCAGCCGCCACTGATATTGACAAGATGGTATATGACACCTAGTTGATTTCATATCATGTTTCCTGATACACCAGAACATTGCTGGCGATTTGGTGCAAATAGAGGGACTATTCTACATATATTTTGGACATGCTCTAAACTGACTGCTTTTTGGATAATGGCTCGGAATATTTCTCAGAAATTTACCAACCTTCAAATTCCGAATGATCCGGTGCTTTTTTTATTGCATGTCTCTACTCTGTCAATAAAAAATGATAGAAAGTCCATCCTATGCCACCTAATAAATGCAGCTAAATCCTGCATTCCTCTGTTGTGGAAACAACAGACTGCACCAACCACAGCAATGTGGCTGAGGAAGGTGGAAGATATTAGAAGGATGGAAGATTTGATTTTGACATCAACTGATAGACAGGAGGTATATAGAAAGATATGGACTCCTTGGAATTTGTTTATTCACTCGGAAGAGGGTAAATCCCTCTTAGGGCTATAAAGCATTTATATGAATTGAAGTCAGGAGAAGTGGTGGATGCGTGGTTGGACAGCAGGATATATTTCCGGGGGCCATCCTTGAATACTGCCCTCCTGCCTTTCTGAATCTTTCTGTAGGAGTGTTTTTTTCCTCTCCCTACTTCCTTCCCCCTTTTTTCCTTTCTTTCCCTCTCCCCACCCCCCTTTTTTTTTCTTTCTTTTCCTCTCCCCACCCCTCCTTTTTTTTTTGCTTTCCTTTTTCCTTTTTTTTCTTTTGTTTTCTGGGGACTGTTTTTTTTTTTTTTTTTTAATTAAAGTATATGGAATGGAGCAGTGGAGCTTCATTATATAAGGTGATAGGAAGTAGGAGACACAGGTTAAGGTAGCAGTGTGACAAAATGTGATGTTATATGTTTAGCTTAATTTATGCTAGATAGTTTACTACTTTAAAGAAGCAATAACCACATATTTTGTAAATGTTGTTATATTTGTTGACCCTGCTCATTTCTGAATAAATTCAATAAAAATCTATTTTTGAAATAAATCACGGCTTAGTGGGTGTGCGCATGCTCATGACACGGAGTGGCAGAACAGGGAGATGCCTAGCAACATGACAGGGATCTACTGCTACCTGTCATCCGGAGCAGTGATTTCTGTCATGTTGTAGTGAGCCCATCCCCCCTGTTAGAACACAGTGAGGGAACACAGTTAACCCCTTGATCGCCCACTAGTGTTTAACCCCTTCCCTGCCAGTGACACTAACACAGTAATCAGTGCATTTTTATAGCACTGATCGCTGTATAAATGACAATGGTCCCAAAATAGTGTCAAAAGTGTCCGATGTGTCCGCTGCAATGTCGCAGTCACGATAAAAATCGCAGATCGCCACCGTTACTAATAAAAAATAATAATAATAAAAATGCCATAAATATATCCCCTAATTTTGTAGGCGCAAACCAATCAATATAAGCTTATTGTGATTTTTTTTTACCAAAAATATGTAGAAGAATACATATCGGCCCAAACTAAAATTACGTCAATTTTGTTTGGGTGCAACGTCGCACGACCACGTAATTGTAAGTTAAAGCGACGCAGTGCCGTATCACAAAAAGTGCTCTTATCAGGAAGGGGGTATATCCTTCCGGGGCTGAAGTGGTTAAAAAAAAAAACAGGTGTCAAACAAAACCACCTAGAAAAGCTATTTTTTCAAGTCAGTATGAATCATATTGGGGTTCTGCTGCTGTATTTAAGCTGAGATAAATGTAAAGTAAAAAAAAAAAAAAAAAAAATATATATATATATATATATATATATATATATATATATATAAAATATGCAATGTCAGAATATGGTGTCATTAACGTTAAATTCATACCGATCTATAACACCACATACAGACTCTCAAGTCTCAAACATGCAATTTAAAGGATACATGATTTTCCAATATTGCCCTTGAAGTCATATTAAAACGATGTATTCCATGCTGAACGTTATGTCATTTTTTTTTGTTTGCTTTGTTAAATGCCCTCCATGGCAAAACCCTGCTCCCCATGTCCTTTTTGACAAAAGCTTGCCTATAATCTGAAAATGGCCAGAACATTACCAATATTCACCCTTTACAGAGTTCTAAAGGGTTTATAGGTATATTTGGATGTTGCAGATTTCAAGCAAGGTTTGACAAATCTTATCCCTAGTGATAATGAATCCCACAAATGTGCCCTGCAATCCATTTCATAAATGAATCATTTGCTAATTGATTCGTCATTGAAGTGAAAAAAGATCCTTTGTACCAGTTCTTCTGTTCATAGCTGTTTACATCTGGTACCATGCTCAGACTTGCTGGGTTCTAACCAGTAAATTAATTGACTTTCAACTAATATCTAAATAGAAGCACAAAGTCTTATAAACACACTGCACCATCACAGTGGCGGCTGGTGCTCAAAATTTTTGGAGGGGCGCAAACAAACTGAAAAAAATAAATAAATCAATTGCCGCCACTGTGCCCATTAAACGCAGCCACTGTGCCCAAACGCCACCAGTTTGCCCCCTCAAATACAGCCAGCTTGTTTCCATATACAGCCAGTTTGTCCCCATATACAGCCAGTGTGCCCCCATATATATATAACCAGTGTGCCCCCATATATACAGCCAGTGTGCCCCCATATACAGCCAGTGTGTCCCCATATATATAGCCAGTGTGCCCCCATATACAGCCAGTTTGTCCCCATATACAGCCAGTTTCCCCCAAATGCAGCCAGTCAGTTTATCCCCCATATACAGCCAGTTCCCCCCAAATGCAGCCAGTTTGTCCCCCATATACAGCCAGTTCCCCCCAAATGCAGCCAGCTTGTCCCCCATATACAGCCAGTTCCCCCCAAATGCAGCCAGTTTGTCCCCCATATACAGCCAGTTCCCCCCAAATGCAGCCAGTTTGTCCCCCATATACAGCCAGTTCCCCCCAAATGCAGCCAGCGTGTCCCCCATATACAGCCAGTTCCCCCCATATTCAGCCAGTTTGTCCCCCATATACAGCCAGTTCCCCCCATATTCAGCCAGTTTGTCCCCCATATTCAGCCAGTTCCCCCCAAATTCAGCCAGTTTGTCCCCCATATTCAGCCAGTTTGTCCCCCATATTCAGCCAGTTCCCCCCATATTCAGCCAGTTTTTCCCCCATATTCAGCCAGTTCCCCCCAAATGCAGCCAGTTTGTCCCCCATATACAGCCAGTTCCCCCCATATTCAGCCAGTTTGTCCCCCATATTCAGCCAGTTCCCCCCAAATTCAGCCAGTTTGTCCCCCATATTCAGCCAGTTCCCCCCAAATGCAGCCAGTTTGTCCCCCATATACAGCCAGTTCCCCCCAAATGCAGCCAGCGTGTCCCCCATATACAGCCAGTTCCCCCCATATTCAGCCAGTTTGTCCCCCATATACAGCCAGTTCCCCCCATATTCAGCCAGTTTGTCCCCCATATTCAGCCAGTTCCCCCCAAATTCAGCCAGTTTGTCCCCCATATTCAGCCAGTTTGTCCCCCATATTCAGCCAGTTCCCCCCATATTCAGCCAGTTTTTCCCCCATATTCAGCCAGTTCCCCCCAAATGCAGCCAGTTTGTCCCCCATATACAGCCATTTCCCCCCATATTCAGCCAGTTTGTCCCCCATATTCAGCCAGTTCCCCCCAAATTCAGCCAGTTTGTCCCCCATATTCAGCCAGTTCCCCCCAAATGCAGCCAGTTTGTCCCCCATATACAGTCAGTTCCCCCATATTCAGCCAGTTCCCCCCAAATGCAGCCAGTTTGTCCCCCATATACAGTCAGTTCCCCCCATATTCAGCCAGTTCCCCCCAAATGCAGCCAGTTTGTCCCCCATATACAGCCAGTTCCCCCCAAATGCAGCCAGTTTGTCCCCCATATTCAGCCAGTTTGTCCCCCATATTCAGCCAGTTTGTCTCCCAAATGCAGCCTGTTCCCCCCAAATGCAGCCAGTTTGTCCCCCATATACAGCCAGTTCCCCCCAAATGCAGCCTGTCCCCCCCAGCCCTGCACTTACCTTCCTCGGTCCGCGCCGTCCTCGATGTCGCTTCAGCCAATCAGGTTACCGGTAACCAGATCCGGTGAACCTGATTGGCTGAAACCTCCACACAGTCTTCTCCAAGGAACGCACCCTGTGCGTACCTGGGAGGAGTTTTTGGAAGCGGAATACAGCGTGAGAGCTGTATTCGGAAAGCCTATCAGAGCCGCTGACTCTGATAGGCACTTCCAAGTTACACCCACCGCCGGCTGCCGCTCTAATTCATATGGCCGGCGCTCACCAGGTGGCCGGCCATATGTATAGTGGGCAGCGCGGTAGCGGTGACAATACACAGATTCATGCAATGCATGAATCTGTGTATTGTCTTTCAATGGCGGTGCGGGAGCGAGAGGGGGCGGCGCTCCGGCGCCCTCTATGGACGCACCACCACTGCGTGACCATCATCACGTAGATGTCCTTACTTGGACTCAGCTAGAAATATGCAAAACTTAAACATTTGTTTAGTTTAGTTTAGGGATAGATTTGTTATGTTATTAATTTCAATTTGTGCATCATCATGACTTCCAAGTTGGGATCCGCCAGCTGCCCTGATTGATGGCAGTCTCAGCGAGCCGCTGAGACAGCCTCTCCCCGCCCCTCCACGGCTCAGCGCTCCAATGAGCATTGAGAAGCAGAGAGGAAAGCCGCTGACTGACAGTCATTAGCTTTCCTCTCAGGGATCTGTGAGAACCGAGCCAACGGCAATGTTCCGTGGCTCAGTTTTCAGTGCACAGACGGCGGGGGACAGATGGAGCATCGGTCTGATGCTCCATCCACCAAGGTAAGTATAAATAGTCCCAAAAAAAACATACTTCTCTTTTAAAGGTGGCTTCCAGATTCCAATAAGCTCCCCTGCCCGCAGACCCCTACAACCACTGCCCAGGGTTGTGGGGATGAGGCCCTTGACCTCATCGACATGGAGACAAGGTGGTTTGGGGTGGGGAGGAAGAGCCCCCCCACCCCAAAGCAACCCCCCATGTTGAGAGCATGATGCCTAGTATGGTTCTGGAGGGGGCCCTCGATCGCCCCCCCCTTTCCTGGCCTGCCAGGCTGCATGCTCAGATAAGGTCCTGATATGGATTTTGGGGGGGTGGGGGGGAGACCACGTAGTTTTTTTTCCAGAATTTTGGATTGCCAGCATTCTTTTGTTTACATTTCAGCTCTCAGCGGGGAAGCCCGCTGACAGCTGCTGACTCATCGGTTGTGAAGAATGCGGTGGCCGGCTTTCCATCCCGCTCCTTAACAACCAACTATTCTTCACACAAATGTTTTTTTGGGAAAATTTTGGAATTCATTAGAAAACAAATAGACAAGACAAATTTCAACTAAATTTGTTACTATTTCATTTGGAGATTTGGATACATCTGAATCTCCGAAGAACCAAAAATTTGTCTGAATTTACAAAACGAATTGCACATGTTTAGCCCCGGGTATAATCAAAATGTGCACCTATAAAGCTTATAGACAGAGCACAGGTTTTAACACATTTGACTATACTCAAAGTAGTCCAAGGAATGAGAAACACTTGCATAACCACCACATGTGGACAATGCCCTGTACGCTTGATCGGAAATTACCACAAGAAAAGTCCGATGTGAGCTTTTGGTCGGAAATTCCGACCATGTGTAGGCTCCATCGGACTTTTGCTGTCGAAATTTCCGCCAACAAAAGATTGAGAGCAGGTTCTCTATTTTTCTGACGGAAAAAATTCCTATTGGAAATTCTGTTTGTCTGTATGCAATTCCGACACGCAAAAAAACACGCATGCTCAGAATCAAGCAGAAGAGCCAAACTGCCTATTGAACTTCATTGATCTTGGCTCATCGTACGTCTTGTACGTCACCGCGTTCTTGACGGTCGGAATCTCCGACAAGATTTGTGTATGCAACACAAGTTTGAGCCAAGATTCCGTCGGAAAAAAAAGACGGTTTTCTGGTCGGAATTTCCGATGGTGCATACGTAGCATAATGCCTTGTACACACGATCGGATTTCCGATGGAATAAAATCCAATGGAATTTTCCGTCGGAATTCCGATGAAGCTGACTTCCATCAGACTTGCATAAACACTGTCAGACTAAATTCCGACCTTCCAAAACACAGTGACGTAAAACACTACGACGAGCCGAGAAAAATTAAGTTCAATGCTTCCGAGCATGCGTCGACTTGATTCTGAGCATGCGTGGAATTCCACACAGACGATCGGAATTTTCCATTGGAAAAATTTAAAACATGTTCTATTTTTTTACTCCGATGGAAAAAAGTCCGATGGGGCCCACACACGATCGGAATTTCCGATGAAGCAAGTCGATCGGATTTTATTCCATCGGAAATCCGATCGTGTGTACAAGGCATAAGAGGTATATATAATTTTAAATGCACTGTAACCTTTTCATGATGGAGGTAAAACAAATTGTAATGCCTGAACAAGGTTTTGCAACTCTGACATTCATAAATACATATCATCTAAACTACTTCCGGGTGAATTATTCCCTGTTTTTTCCCCAGAACAAATTGGGCTTTTATTTGCTGGTAAATGTTAATGGATATCTCCTGATTTTTTTTATTATCAAACCAGAAATTTAAAGTTAGAAAACAGGCACAAAAAAAAATGTTTTTTAAATGTAGTTGTATAATACTTCCTATTATCATAACTTGCCATAAAAAACAACACAAAATTAATCCTCTTGCTTCTGACAATTGCAGCAATACCACATACACTATATTACCAAAAATATTTTGATGATTGCCTTTAGAGGCACATGAACTTTAATGACTTTTCTGATTCCCTATCATTAGTATGGGACCCGGGTTCTCGCTAAGAGCCTGGTCCCTGTGCTGGGAGCAAGCTGTGAAATGTGCTCCCAGCACAAACACATTTTGCGCTTAATGGCCGACTTGCCGCAGTATATGTATGTGGGGCGGTCCTTAAGCCATCAAATTGAGATGGTTGTTTTACAAGGTGATCGTTTACAAAATTACTTTAAGGGGTATATTTACAAATTTCTTTACCCAAGATTCATGCAACTTTCACCCAACATTCATCCATTTTCACATAATATTCTATTATAATTAGGTGAATCTTGTGTGAAAATTGTATGATTCTTGGGTGAACATCTTGATAAAATGTATTAACCCTACAGTTACCAGAACACAAAATGTTTCACTATAGTGGGACTTTGAATAAAAATAAAGACTCACACAGTTTGAAATTAATGGCCAACAGCAGTAATAATAATAATGGTATTTTAATCACATATACAGTATATGTAGATCATTATGTAGAAACCATAGAAAATAATAATGTTAATGACAATATTCTGTGGATCACAGATATGGATGATGTAAAAACCTGTAGAACTAATTTTCCACTTTTAGCAAACCACAAAAGTGTGTGCAGAGGCTGATGTTTTTTGGAGCAATTTTGCCAATTTTGCCGCAAATTTGCCGCGATTCCCGGCCGCGATTTCAGGGAATGCCAGTCTATAGAGCTGAATTCGCATCGCACACGGATCAAACTCGCACAGGACCCTTTTTTCCTGCAGCTTAGATTCGCAACGCATTGATGTGAACGCCACTAATGTAAAACAATGTTATTTAAATGACTTGCGAATTTGAGCAATCGCAACAGCTCAAATTCGCAATAGAATTCGCAGCAGTGTGAACCCAGCCTAACTCACAGACTTTCATTGTGCACCATTACATCCTTCAAGCTGCCGGCATCCTAACAACCAATGCATAGCTCCCAACTGTCCCTGATTTTGAGGGACTGTCCCTGATTTGGAGCAATGTCCCTCTGTCCCTCATTCCTCCTCATTTGTCCCTCATTTTGGTCTGATCTATACAGTTGTATATAAAATGCACTTTTTATCTTTCAAAAAGAGTTTCCCAGTGCTAAACCTTTCATCCAATTTCTAAATTGCTGCATTTGTAAATTTTAAAAGCCAATATAAAGGAATAAGAGTGGTGAAAAAAATCCTTGTGGATTTAATAAACCTTTTTTTGGTTAATTCTCCTTTAAGGGTGTGTGTCAGGGGGGCGTGCCCTATGCCTACATGCTAGACTTGGGCACAACGGAAAAATTCATTTAGTTTCGGTTTGTTTCTTTTCGGTCCTGTTGATTCGTAATCGTTCATAATTTTGCTAGACGGGATTTTTCGTGTTCGAACTAATTCGTATTTTCGCAAGCGACATTTTTCGTTGAATCGGAATGATTCATATTAGTGTAAGCCTTATTTTTTGTTGATTTATAATTCGTACTTTCGGTAGAGTATATTGTTTTTCGTTGATTTTGGACACAACTCCTACTTTCGTAACTTTTTTGGGGTTCGTTGATTCGGAATTTTCCGTGACTCTCTCACAACGACGCTGCCTATTATGCCTAATGTGTTTTGATTTGTACTTTTCTAAATACATAGCGTTTTTTTGTAACGATTCGAAATCTCGTATTTTACTTTTGTTTTTTACATGCGGCTATAGCCTCCGCCCCTGTACACCATTTTGAGAGGGAGTTCAGCACGGTGAGGGAGAAGCAGAGAGCAGAGCAGACAGTTATTGTGCTGCGAATGGATTCATACATTCGTAACTTTTTTCATAACGAATTATGCCGAAGACATTCGGGCAATCGCTATTTGCGATATAATTTATTTCAGATTCGGTTTTATTCGTAATTGCTTTGTTCGGAAATTCGAATGCTTCCGAATGTCTGAAAGTTGCTAAATTCGGACGAATTTCGATTTGTTACGAAACGAATTGCACAAGCCTACTACATACGTTTGCAAGTAGGTGTCCCTGATTCCCATGTCAAAATGTTGAGAGGTATGCCAATGGCATCAGCAGTTGATAAGGAGGATGTCAGTCGCTTGCATAGCATCCTTGTTTGACCCTCCCCTGCCTCTCTCCATCAGCGATGGGGTCACATTAGCTGAGCGATGGAGAAACATTGGAATACTAGTCAGTACCAGTTTGCAAAAGTGTATTTGCTTTGGAAGAACAAATCACCTCCAATATTTGGTGTACTACTTGGACTTGTGGATGTTGTTGTATTATGTAAAACTATTAGAATAAATTTTACATTTTAGTATGGGGTGCCTCCAGACTGTCCATCATTTTAAAGGGTGCCTGGATTTTAAAAAAAGGTTGAGAAACACTTCTATAGACACACCAACATAGGTGCCGGCTAGCACATCCAAGAAATAGAAATCTGTTGGCTAGGTTTGATTTTGCTGGTTGTTCAATATTCATTAAGTTGCTTTTAAAAACTGTACCCTGCATGGATGGGTGTCAATAGATTTTTTTTTAAGTCATAATGAAAAGGGAAGGATAGAACAGGATGTAAACTTTCTTTTTCATTGTAGCATGCTTGGTAGCTCAAGTATTTTTCTTCTGATTTAATCTTTTTACAACATGTACCATAGAAAAATCAATCAAATGAGTACATATTGGAAGCTATCATAAAACATCAATAAAGAAGCAACAGATGCATGTGTTTCATAAAGAAAATATTTCCAAATATAATTCAACATTCTGATTGCATAAAAAAATCAATCAAAAGAGCACCTCAGAGAGTTACTGGGAATGCAGTTCCTGATGCCGGTTCTATGTTCTTTCTATGCTTCCTGTATCACCGTTTATATTGAAACCTTCAAGGAAGCTTCTGATATGATGGGTGCTTGTGAGAAACATCTTAGCACTGATTTTTTTTTTACATTTAAAAAAAAAAGAAAAACAATGGATCAATGTTATCTATCTTGTTGCTGGAAATAATGATGCTTAAACATTGACATTCTTTAAGCCTGCAAATAAAGCACTTTGAAGAATAAGCTTCACACTAATTCCACAAAGACCTGTTCTATAAAAAAACATTTTGGTTCTTATTTTTCTTTTAATTATTCTATGTTTATGTTTATAGGACCACATAAAAAGATTATGATTGTTAAAAAAAAAAAATATGAAAAAACACAGAAATTAAGATTTGTAGAAAAGAAAGTTTAGAATAAATTCCCTGACTATGTACTTTCCCAACATGACTGCTAAATGGGAGCATCTGTCTTCATCATAATCACCTGAGCAATCTCAGCGTTGTAATAGGAGAAGAAGCACCATCTGCATCTAAATATTTTAGAAGTTATCTCAGAAAAAACAAAACTGAGTAGACATCTGATAGAAGCAGCAAGCCAATCAAATGAGCTGGAATGAGATTTATGGAACTTTGTGTATATCAATACCATACAGTGATACCAGTCTGCCATATTGCACAGAAGAACAATCACTGGCTACATATTAAAAAGAATTGGTATTTTTTTCAAAACACTACATTTTTGGTTTTGGTAGTAAATATATATTTTTTATTATTTTTGTAAAAAGTTGAGTTTTCCTTTAATTCATCATTTGATTACTCTAGTATGTTTCTATTATGACGTGATGTATACAGTGGGGCAAAAAAGTATTTAGTCAGCCACCAATTGTGCAAGTTCTCCCACTTAAAAAGATGAGAGAGGCCTGTAATTGTCATCATAGGTATACCTCAACTATGAGAGACAAAATGTGGAAACAAATCCAGACAATCACATTGTCTGACTTGGAAAGATTTTTTTTTGCAAATTATGGTGGAAAATAAGTATTTGGTCAATATCAAAAGTTCATCTCAATACTTTGTTATATATCCTTTGTTGGCAATGACAGAGGTCAAACGTTTTCTGTAAGTCTTCACAAGGTTGTCACACACTGCTAGTATGTTGGCCCATTCCTCTATGCAGATCTCCTCTAGAGCAGTGATGTTTTGGGGCTGTCGCTGGGCAACACGGACTTACAACTTCCTCCAAAGGTTTTCTATAGGGTTGAGATCTGGAGACTGGCTAGGCCACTCCAGGAACTTGAAATGCTTCTTACGAAGCCACTCCTTCGTTGCCCGGGCAGTGTGTTTGGGATCATTGTCTTGCTGAAAGACCCAGCCACGTTTCATCTTTAATGCCCTTGCTGATGGGAGGAGGTTTGCACTCAAAATCTCTCGATACATGGCCCCATTCATTCTTTCATGTACATGGATCAGTCGTCCTGTTCCCTTTGCAGAGAAACAGCCCCAAAGCATGATGTTGCCACCCCCATGCTTCACAGTAGGTATGGTGTTCTTTGGTTGCAACTCAGCATTATCTCTCCTCCAAACACGACGAGTTTTGTTTCTACCAAACAGTTCTACTTTGGTTTCATCTGACAATATGCGCACATTCTCTCAATCCTCTTCTGGATCATCCAAATGTTCTCTGGCAAACCTCAGACGGGCCCGGACATGTACTGGCTTAAGCAGGGGGACACGTCTGGCACTGCAGGATCTAAGTTCCCTAGTGGCGTAGTGTGTTACTGATGGTAGCCTTTGTTACGTTGGTCCCAGCTCTCTGCAGGTCATCCACTAGGTCCCCCCGTGTGGTTCTGGGATTTTTGCTCACCGTTCTTGTGATCATTTTGACCCCACGGGGTGAGATCTTGCGTGGAGCCCCAGATCGAGGGAGATTATCAGTGGTCTTGTATTTCTTCCATTTTCTAATTATTGCTCCCACAGTTGATTTCTTCACACCAAGCTGCTTGCCTATTGCAGATTCAGTCTTCCCAGCCTGGTGCAGGTCTACAATTGTGTTTCTGGTGTCCTTCGACAGCTCTTTGGTCTTCACCATAGTGGAGTTTGGAGTGTGACTGTTTGAGGTTGTGGACAGGTGTCTTTTATACTGATAACAAGTTCAAACAGGTGCCATTAATACAGGTAATGAGTGGGGGACAGAGGAGCCTCTAAAATAAGAAGATACAGGTCTGTGAGAGCCAGAAATCTTGCTTGTTTGTAAGTGACCAAATACTTTTTTTCCACCATAATTTGCAAAAAAAAATCTTTCCAAATCAGACAATGTGATTGTCTGGATTTGTTTCCACATTTTGTCTCTCATAGTTGAGGTATACCTATGATGACAATTACAGGCCTCTCTCATCTTTTTAAGTGGGAGAACTTGCACAATTGGTGGCTGACTAAATACTTTTTTGCCCCACTGTAGATTGGCAATTGGAGGAGGCTCTGTATTTTATTGCAAACATTCAGTGACCATACCTAAAGTTTGTAAACCTAGTTACACCACTTGTACCTACAGGTAAGCCTATAAAAAGGCTTACCTGTAGGTACTAAAAATATCTCCTAAACCTGCACGGTTTAGGAAATATTTACCATATACGCTTGCGCCGACGTCATCGGGGCATGCACACTGAAGAATTAGCTCACTCACGCCATTTCTTCAGCAGCTGTGCCGTGACCGTTGGCTCCCATGCGCATGCGCGGGAGTGACGTCATCGCGACTTCGGCCAATCACAGCGCTGGAGCCCGTGAACCTGGAAATAACTCCGGGAGACATGTCGCCGGTCACAGCAGTGTGCGGGGACCGCTGCAACAGCATCAATCTAAGGTAAGTATTTCATAATGAGCTAGTATGCAATGCATACTAGCTCATTATGCCTTTGTCTTACAGGGTTTTTTTCTTTTTTCTTTGGGTTTACAAACACTTTATGGGTTATATGGGTTAACCAATGCTGAAATTGTAGAAGTGCATTGCGTTCAGTGGATCCGCTAATAGAAATATTGATAACCCCTTTTTTTCAAATGTTAGTTGCCTGGGTGACTCTGCCTTTTCTACTATCTTAGGTCAAGCATGAAGCCACTGAAGTCAGAGCTCCTGATATGTGTGCTTGTTCTGAGTCACTAACTAGCATTTTCAGAAGGAGAAGTCATCCATGCATGGCGACCTTCATACTTCTTTCATATCAGATTTCCTTTAAGAACTGAAGTTCAGGTAAACAGCTACATATGCAGGTGAAATATATGTATGGGAGTTGTCTAACCTGTCAAAGGATTTGTATTCCTGCCCATCCAGTTCTAAAATTTACACAGCCTGGCCAGCCTTAGGACCTGACTTTGTTCTACTGCAGTTCAGCAACACAACTAAGCCACCACTAGTGATGAGCTAAGGAAAGAAGAGGATCCAGAATTCGCTGTACTTCTTCAACCTTAATGGCATATTCCATAAAATCATTACAATTAGTGTGTGGTAGAGCTGAAAGTTAATGTGTTTTGCATTAGAGCTAGAGCTTACTTATAACCTCTTATCTTGTCTTGGGGATAAGAGGTTATGAGTAAGCGATACCTGGTGCTCGAAACACAATAACTTTCACACTGTTTGTGATGATTTTATAGAATAGGCAATAAAGGTTGAAGAAGTTCAGCAAATTTCGGATCCTCTTCTTTCCTGTAGTATGCAGATGAGCTGTGCTAGAACCTTCACCCTGAGTGGCTGGTAGATGAACTGCTAATTAGTCACCTGGAGCAGCATTACTTGTGTATGATGAGCTAAGGTTTGGACCAAACCTCCGGTAAGTTGTCACATGATAGCAGGATTCTGTCAGAATGAGCTGCAGCTCTGGAATTCTCCATACCTCAGCCACACATAACATAGGCAAGGAGTTGCTGTTGACATTATAAACCTAATATGTCCACATGGCCATATTTTAACAATGTAATTGACCAAATATTGCCTATGTGCCCATATTAGGTCAACAATACGTATCACCAGTATCCCTGCCCCTTTTGTGTGACTGGGGGAATGGAGTATTTGGGCTTGTGGCCTGCTATCATGATAAGGGGATTAGAAAGATAGTGCTTGACCCATAAGGTTATCTTATTGGCATTGCTATCTTCTGTTAAGGTGTTGATGTAGGTGATCTGGCTCCCAGGCAGGTGGCTTCTACACCTCAGAGGATCTACAGCCCCCCTGGCTTGTAGTGCAATGTAACAAAAATGTAAATTAGAGCCACACCACTGCTTAAAGGTCTAGATACAACTTTATACTGAAAAACTTCAAAAGGAACAATCAAAAGGGTCCAAATCTGCCCCCTTCATCAGGGCTTAAGATTGAAAACAATATAAACGAAATACGAGTGGACTGGACCTTTAATGGCATTCCTTCTAATGTAATTACAAGCACAAGTTTTGTCAGTAGCTGGTTTGGCTATCCTGGGACAGATTCAGGCCGAATAGCGTTTGACTCGAACTTGAGATCATCACTAGTTATCACCCTGACCCCAAACTGTTGGACAGTGAAGGAGCAGCAGCGGATTAATAGATCATCTCTCTACCCTCTCTGAGTGTCAGCATATTCCTTGTCAGGACATGAATTCAGGACTGGCCCAAAGCACTACTCCTCCCTTTCTGAAGCTGGCCATACACTTATTATAATTTGGGCAGTTCAGCCGTGTGTGGCAGTCCTTGCTCAACAAGTCAATTGTTTGAAGGGACATGATGGGAAATTTCTACTGATCAGCAGTTGCAGTCTCTAATCAATGTACTTTGAAAGCTGTGGGTGAGTTGCAGCCTCTGATCAGTGTATTCTGAAAGTTGTGGGTGCCTCTGTGCCTCCGGTGAAGAAGATACCTCCATCCACCATGTTTGTATACACTAATAGAATTTTGTTAGAATTTTTCTGTTTTAAGAACATACTTTCGATTTTCTAATCATTAGTAGGGTCAAATCTATGTTCATTTTCCACTACAGTGGTGAGAAAATTTGAAGAAGCAAGATGGAAATTTTTCTCAAATGATCGTCTAACAGTGAATTTGGTTCTCATTTGGGAAAGTCCATTCATTGCAAAATTAAATTTTAAAAGCAAACAAAATTTTTAAGTACTTTCCAATAACATACAGTACATCAAGTCATTGAGAATTTTCATACAAATGTTCAATTAAAAATCTACTACTGTGTGGCCAGATTTAGATTCCTCCATCCACAGAAACAATGTGGATAGAGGAATCCCCCTCAATGGAATATACACGATCACACGATCGGAATTCCAATGGGCTAAAATCCGATGGAATTTTTTGTCGGAATGCCGTTCAAAGCTGTCTTGCATACACACAATCAGACCAAATTCCGACCATCCAAAGCGCGGTGACGTACAACACGTACGACGTCACTATAAAGGGGAGGTTCAAATCCAACGGCGCCACCCTTTGGGCTGCTTTTGCTGATTTTGTGTTACCGTGTGTTAGTAAAAGTTTGGTGTTAGCCGATTCGCGCTTAAAATAAATATTAAGATATTTTGGAGACCTGGCTTTAAAATAAAATACGAAGATTCATGAGATCCCAAGAAACAAAGAAATAAGTTTGTCAGAACTCGATGTGAATATCCGCAGCGAAAAATAAAATTAGTTCTAGCATTAGAAAGAAGAAAAGAATGCGCTACATTTAACGATGCAATAATTTGCAGCATGACGAATGTGCTATCTCCATTACGAACGCTAGTTTTACCAGAACGAGCACTCCGGTCTCCTAATTTAGTCTGAGCATGCGTGGATTTTTCTCCGATGGAGTGCCACACAGACGATCGGAATTTCCTATCGTTTTTTTTTTCATCGCAAAAATTTAAAACATGTTCTATTTTTTTACACCGATGGAAAAAAGTCCGATGGGGCCCACACACGATCGGAATTTCCGATTAAACAAGTCCATCGGACTTGTTTCATCGGAAATTCCAATCGTGTGTACAGGGCATTACATTTATAACTAACAATGTATGGCCAAATTAAAGACTAATTCAGGATTTCTTGTTTGGACCAACATGGTCCAAATGAACTATTAACTTCAATGACAGATCCACCCACTGGGAGTACTGTGTAAACTGTATATAGCATCAGGTACATACAGTACATATCAGTGTGTTCTCATACCAGGGCAGGGACTTCCCTTCCTGCTCCCGGAGCAAAATAAAGTTGGGCTGAGTGCCATTTAGCCATTTACAGGAAGCTTTGTATTTTCTGAATGAGGCTGTGGTGGAGATAGTGACCTCATTCACCCACCTCTCCATGTCAGTCAATCAGGGAAAGTCTTGTGTTCATTCATAAAAATACAAAACGTCCTGTTAATGGCTGATCAGCACTCACCTCACCCTGACTCGATTTTGTTTCAGGAGCGGGACAGGAAGTCACCATCCTGCTGCCAGGACACAGCACAGCTTGGTCTAATGGAAGTATTTTAACCACTTCAGCTCTGGAAAATGTACCCCTCTTCCTGACCAGGTAATTTTTTGTTATACGGCACTGCGTTACTTTAACTGACAATTGCGCGGTTGTGTGACATGTACCCAAATAAAATGTTGTCCTTTTTTCCCCACAAATATAGCATTTTTTGGTGGTATTTGATCCACCTCTGCATTTTTTAATTCTTACACTTTAAAAAAAAAAAAAAAGCGACTGACAATTTTGAAAAAAAAAACAACAACAATATTTTTTACTTTCTACTATAAAAATATATCCAATAAAAAATTATACAAAATCTAAATTCTTCATCAATTTAGGCCATTATGTATTCTGCTACATATTTTTGATAAAAAAAATCCCAATGAGCGTATATTGATTGGTTTGTGCAAAAGTTGTAGTGTCTACAAACTATGGGGTATATTTATAGAATTATTTTTTTTTTTTACTAGCAATGACGGTGATCAGCGGCTTATAGCGGGACTGGAATTTTGTGGTGGACAAATTGGACACTAATACTAACTGATATTTTTGACACTTTTTTGGGGACCAGCAACTCTAATACAGTGATCAGTGCTAAAGATATGCACTGTCACTGTACTAATGACACTGGCTGGGAAGGGGTTATCACCAAGGGCGATCAAAGGGTTAACTATGTGCCTAGATGGCGTTTTAACATAGTGTGGGAAGTGCTTTTACTAGGGGAAGGCATAGATTTGTGTCCCTGCTTTGCAGGAACACAGGATCCATGCCTTCCTTAATCACAGCTCCGGACCATTTGGCTGCCCAAAGACCAGAGCACTTTTTGCGATTCGGCACTGCGTCACTTTAACTGACAATTGCGCGGTCGTGCGACGTGGCTCCTAAACAAAATTTACGTCCTTTTTTTCCCACAAATAGAGCTTTCTTTTGGTGGTATTTAATCACCTCTGCAGTTTTTATTTTTTGTGCTATAAACAAAAATATAGCGAAAATTTAAAAAAAAAAGCTATATTTTTTACTTTTTGCTATAATAAATATCCCCAAAAAATATATAAAAAAACAAATTTTTCCCCAGTTTAGGCCGATACGTATTCTTCTACATATTTTTGGGAAAAAAATCGCAATAAGCGTTTATTGATTGGTTTGGGCAAAAGTTATAGCGTCTACAAAATAGGGGACAGTTTTATGGCATTTTTATTAATACATTTTTTTTACTCGTGACTGCGACATTATGGCGGACACATCGGACACTTTTGACACTATTTTGGGACCATTCACATTTATACAGCGATCAGTGCTATAAAAATGCACTGATGACTGTGTAAAAGTGACTGTCAGTGAAGGGGTTAACCAGTAGGGGGCGAGGAAGGGGTTAAGTGTGTCCTAGGGAGTGATTCTAACTGTTATGGGGGCGTGGCTACGAGTGACACGTCACAGATCGCTGCTGTCGATGAGAGGGAGCAGACGATCAGTGTCCTGTCACTAGGCAGAACAGGGAGATGCTTGTTTACACAGGCATCTCCCCGTTCTGCAGCTCCTTGACACACGATCGTGGGACACCGGTGGACATCGAGTCATCGCGGGCATGATCAAGGAGCTTGCGGCAGGGGCGCGCCCACATGGCAGCAAATTTAAAGTGACATATATTTACATCAATTTGCCTGTCCGTGCCATTCTGCCAATGTAAGTGTTCGTGACCGTGTCTTTAAGTGGTTAATGACAGAACGGAAATCTGCTTTACATAGGCAGATGACCGTTCTGCCTGTTTACCATAGGTGTGCGCAGCCCATTGCATTAGGGTGTGCACCCCAAAGCTCAAACACACATGTCTTTCTCTGCAGCGTCAGCTGCACCGGACAGGGAATGAATGTGAAGTTCTCTGTGCTGAGCGGCTTCCTGTTCATTAACAAACTGAAGCATAGTAAACACAGTTGTCTATGCTTCCGTTATGAATGGACACAGTGAGTGAGTGTGTTCTCGTTGTTCATTTAGAAAAGGAAGGGGCTGGTAAATTACATATTTACTAGCCCCTTCCTCCGCTCTCCATCCTGAAGCATTCCCCACAGCACCAGGGGGAGAAGGGGGAGGCCAGAAGCACTGCAGCACAGGGGGGGGGGAAACAACAAGGGGGGGAGCCTGGGCAGTAGAGGGAATTGGCACCGCACTTAGGGGTTGATTTACTAAAACTGGAGAGTACAAAATCTGGTGCAGCTCTGCATAGAATTAGAAACCAGTCAGCTTCCATTTTTTTTTGCCAAAGCTTAATTGAACAAGCCAGCGTTAGTAGCTGATTTTGCACTCTCTGGTTTTAGTAAATCAACCCAATAGTGATTAGGGTGTGCAAACCTGGCACACCCCCTGCACACGCCTATGCTGTCTACCGAACGGTCGGCAGTTGCCGGCAGACATCGGGTCCGCGTGACACTCTGATCAGCTCCCACTGTGTAGAATCACAGGAGGAACGAGCAGGCGGTGGCATGAACTCACACCTGAAACCCGGAAGTGCAGGATCACATATATATACATAATCCTGCGCAACACAGCCGCCCTGTAGCAGTAAAACTGCTGTAGGGCGGTCGGCAAGTGTTTAAAGTGACAGAACACTAAAGTTAAGATTTAGTCCCATGGTCAGATTACGTCTTATATCCACTCCTACTGTACTGGATGTCACCAGACTCTAAAATCAAATCATACTTAGGTATTTGCACCATTTGCATTAAATTTTTTATTTTTTTCTAGCAAAAACATAACTGCAATTATTTGTGTTTTAGAAATATCGGTCAACTTTAAATGCAAATCAGGAATGGAAAGTACAAATATCAGCTAGTGGTGCATGCCGTTGTTTACACAGAAAGCCGGCACAGTGTACCTACTCAAGAACAATGCATTTCATAACAAAGCGCACTACACTCTGCTTGCTCAGCCAGACAAAGAAACACGCTGCATTTACCTAAAATATTTGGAGAAACAATGATATTCACAGCTCTGCTCTTTCTGACACATTAATGCACATGCTTCACTACAACTGATTCAAGTGGCTTGTAGTGAAGAAATTTTCCATTGTAATGAACTGGAGATAAATTGCAGGGCCGCTGAGGCTCCATCAATCTTACGCTTTGCAGAGTATGGAGCGGAGTGTGGCGTAATGAAAAGAAGCATTGTCATAAGCTGCCTGGAATTTCTTCCTCGCTTTTCTAGAATTTAAAAATAGGTTATGCAAAAAAAAAAAAAAAAAAGTCCGTTACCTATAACAAAGTAAAGTAAGCAAAGAAAAATATTTTCATGTTGTATTAAAGTACATTCAAATTCTAATGCCAGCAAATAGCTCATTGTCTGGTTTAACATTAGTTCAGGTAATAAACATCATTTTTTTGTGAACAACATGTTAGGGTGTTTTTAGTATGGACACATTTTTAGTTATGGTGGTTATTTTTATGGCACTACCTGCATGGATTTTGCATGTTGTCCCTGTGCCTGTGTGGGTTTTCTCCAGGTATTCCCGCACTCCAAAGACATGCTGGAAGGTTAATTGGCTTCTGTCTAAATTGGCCTTAGTACTATATGTGTACAGTGAGAATAAAAAGTATTTGAGCCCCTGCTGATTTTTTATGTCTGCCCACTGATAAAGAAATGATCAGTCTATAATTTTAACGGTAGGTTTATTTTAACAGTGAGAGACAGAATAACAACAAAAATATCCAGAAAAACGCATTTCAAAAAAGTTGTAAATTGATTTGCATTTTAATTTGTGAAATAAGTATTCGATCTCTTATAAACACTGTTTACATATGAGTGCAGGACGTATGTGCTCGCCTTTACACCCCAGCACAGAGGGGCAGGGGCGTTTACATTTTTTATTTTATTATTTATTTTATTAAACCCTTTCATGCCTAAGCCTATTTCCGACATTTGTTGCTTACAAGCTAAAATCCATATTTTTGGCTAGAAAATTACTTAGAACTCTGCCAAGTAAATAGATACCTAACATGTCATGCTTTGAAATTGCGCACACTCGTAGAATGGCGACAGACTACGGCACCTAAAAGTCTCCATAGGTGCCGCGTTAAAAAAAAATTGTGACTTACGCATCCAGTTTTTTTGCTGGGGCGGTTTAAAACATTTTTTTTCTTCTTTTTTTTTTACATTATCACTTTAAAAAAAAAAAAATTCTGATCACTTTTATTGCTGTCACAAGGAATATAAACATCCCATATGACAGTAATAGGCAGTGACAGGTACGCTTTAGGGAGGGATCGGGGGTCTAAAATACCCCAAATCCCTCCGTTGCACTTCAAAGTATTCAGATCGCCAAAAACATAAATTCTGAATACTGTCACTTTTTTTTAAATCGGCTCCCATTGGCAGCCGAGTAAACCGAAAGTGACGTTGTGATGTCGCTTCCGTTTTTTTACATAGGAGACTGGAACAAAGCCATTTCCGGCTTTGTTCCAGTCTCAGCCTAGCCGGCGGAAGTGCCGGATGGTGGATCGGGTCTCCCAGTGGGACGGGAGGCCCTGAAAGAGCAGCGGAAGGCGGTGGGAGGGGTCCCCTCCCACTCCTTTAGGATTACAGCCGAGCGGCTTTTAGCTGCGTCAGTTGTTATCCTTAAAGAGCCGACCGTCCGATCTAAAAAAAACGGTACCGGGGTGATGCCTGCAGCTGCAGGCAACACCTTGGTATAACTCCCTCAAGCCGAGGCCGCATATGTGCTTACGGTTGGCGCTTAGGGGATATAAAAAAACATTTTATACTGTCCCTTTAATTTTCTTTATCACTTTTAGTGCTATCACAAGAGATGGACAGCATCCCTTGTGATAGCATGGGCAGTGACAGGTCGTCTTTACTGAGAGATCTGGTGTCTATTAGACCATTGATCTCTCCTCTACCCTTAAAAGCATCTTATCAAACTGAGATTAGTTTGATCAGATGCTTTTGCAAGCCAGTAATGGCTGACGAAAGGCTATATCATGGGTGTAGCATAAGGGGTTGCAGGGGTCAGAATCGCAACCCTGCCCCAAGCTCCATGGAGCCCCTGCAGCCTCCCTGTCATATTATCATATCCTCCACAAAGTCCAGCTCCGATCTGTCCTAGGGCCCAACAGCCATGCTCCAGTACTGGGCTAAAACTTTCCACACCCCTCTGTTCTCATTGGCTTGGGAGAAGCTGTGAGCCATTTCCTGAATGGTGAGCCATTTCCTGAATGGAGAGGAGCACAGGGTGAGAACAGCCCAGGATGGGGAAATGTCTGTGCTGTGTGCTGGCAACATGGAATGGTAACTAAGCTCAGTGAGTTAAGAGGAGGAGACTGTTGTTCTGAAGCCACGATTGGACCGATGTTACTGGTGAGGTAAGACACCGCTCAGTGTCTCCTAGTCACCAGCTGGGATTCTCTGTACTCCCCCCCCCCACTGGGGGATGTCTGCTTACTCCACTTCCCTGACAAATGAGGAAAAGACACACACCTCCGGGAGGTGACCTTCCCCAACACCAGCCAACACTGACAAAGAAACCTTCAGAAATTGCTAAAACAAATCCCTAAACACCTCCTGAGGGGCCCCTGAGGAGCTACAAGCTCCAGATTTTGTGTCACATGGCTTTGCCCCCCTAGATCTAAGTTGCCCTCCCCCCAAAGCCTCCTGACCAGCCCCTCTTCCCTGGTTGCTGAGCTCCTCTCCCATTAGAGCACTCTAAACTGCTCCTCCTCCGCAGGGATGAAACCACATTATTTTGGAACACAGCCAGTCAACCAAGATCCGCACATCGTGAATCTGCCTACTGCAACTACACTGCCATTCCGAACAGAGAATTTCACAGGTCAGAATGGCAACATAAAAGCCAGATACATCCTGTGAACGCTGACAGACTGTGTGTAAAGGAATGTGATTTCAGCCCTGTGTAGTTTGGGGGGGAGGAGTTGTATACAGTGCTGGGATGGGAAAAAAGCTCTGCTAAGTGACCTGCCAGGGGTCCCTGTCCACTGATTCTCCAGCGGTGATCCCTGTCCTCTGAGGAACTCAAAACTCTTAAGCCACTTTGAGTATCTTGGCGTGCGGTGGGTGTATCTGCACGCACGGTGGAAGTGGAGGGTGGTAGTGGGGGGGCCCAGGTCAACTTTTGCATCAGGGCCCACAAGCTTCAAGCTACGCCTCTGGGCTATATCCTGACTAACCCAGAAGTGACAAAATACTTAGACCATAGAGGTGATCAGGCATGTTCTGATCCTCTGTAATTTCTATGGTAAGTCGGCGGAACTGCCGTCTTTGGTCCCAGCTCCCTGGGGGGACAAGAGAGCACTGGAAGGAGGCCGAAGGTGGCAGGGGAGAGGGGGGGGGGGGTGATTGGGACACATGTAAAAGCAATCCAGTGGCCATTTAACTGCAGGCATCATCCCGGGTCTAACTACTGAAAGACCAGGATGTCATATGAAGTCCTACAGATGGGAAGTGTTTAAAAACGAAAATGAATGCAGCCACAGCATCTGAGGATTAACAAGTTGCAACATTTTACATTTTTTGTTTTGGGTTTAGATACACTTTAAATGTTTTCTTTTAAATGCAAGCAATGCACCTGAATTTGACTTGGTATCAACCTTTTGCAGTCCACTGTACAGCAGAGTTCAGACTGAGAAATGGAGAATTAGCCAAGGAGCCAATCAGTTGTGGTGCAGTGCTTTTGTGATAACAAACACTGTGCTGACAGGAGGAAAGAGCATAGTGACAGAGAGATGAGCTCATCAGTCTGCTGCTTCTCCTTTACTGTCCAACGAAGTACAAAATCCTATCATGTTACTTGAAGTATTTGTAAACCTCTGAAATGAAAAATTAACAAAGCATATAACTCTATAGGGTGTACTTGCCTCAATCCAAAGCAGCTACTGCAATTTCTGTCTGCTCTCTTTTATCTCTACTATCTGCATTATTCACTTCTGACAAGTTATGCCGACACTACAGAATCCTGGAAAATGCCTCCCCCCAGCACACTGAAGGTGATTGACAGCCTCAGCTGTGCATGTTTCCCTATGAGACTGTAAAGGGAAGGGTGTGGGTCTTATTGCTGTGCAGTGTGTGACATCAGATCCCTGCCCACTGCCTTCTGGAACTGAGAAATAGCCCTCAATCTGTGTACTTTGAACAGCTGTAGAGGAGAGAGGGAGAGCTGCAGATAAAAGGTACAGATTATGTAGGAGGATTTGTTTCATTACTGTGTATTACCTGAGACTTGTCACTTCAGTGTGTATATGTGTAGCACTATCCCCGAAGGAGCCGTTGGAAATTGCCCAGATTCCATTTCCCAGTAATTGCCCCACAGCCAGACATGTGTTCACAGATACTCTTTGACTCCATAACAAGCCTAGGGGTGCCTATTGTGGTGCTTTTATTTTTGGGATCACTGGGATAGGGTTGAGGGAACTGGGTGGGATACTACAAAAAAAAAAAACAATGTACAAGATGAGGATAATAAACTTCCTTCTGTAGAGATGAGACAGAAGTCCTTGCAAAAATGAAACTACGGACTTGGCTTTGCAATAGAAGAAGTTAAAGCACACCCGCCTCTTCCTTTAGAACAATCAGAGCAGAGTCCCTTCACAAAGAACTAGATAGACTGAGCTCTTCAGGACACCAGCCAATATCCCCTTAACACAAACACACAGCTGACTCTCTAGCACAAGAGAAGTGGCCAAAAAGTCTCTAAGATCTCTCACAGCAGTCTGTACTCACAAAATGTCGGAAAGTTAGATGCCTCCTTCCAACATCCATGAAACACCTTTCTCCCTTTTGTGGACAGGGAGAGGAGGGATCGCTCTCCCCAAAGACAAATACAGGATCCCATGTACTCTCCAAGAAGACCGCTATGAGAGGACAGAACAAAACCAAATCAGGAAGTAGAAGGGGAAACAGAGCAGGAAAGAGACTCAAAAAGAAAGAAAAGAGACAGAGATTACTAGGAGAAAATGTTGTCAATTTAAGTGGAGTAACACTAACAGCTGAAGAATTAGATACCCTGGATAAGGGCCTAAAGCATGCGCCAGTAAAAAAACTTAAATAAATTCGACACCTACATAGGAATTAAAAAGTATATACGTAAGATTAACATTAAAAAATATATTATGAACAATCCTTTTCAGAAACAAGGGACCATCACAGAAATACCAGAGAGAATCATACATAGTGATCTCAGAAACAACTCGGTGTATAACCCAAAAGTATCAGATGGACACCACATTGAAGTCTTTATAAATCTAGTCCTTCAGGATCTAGAGTCCCTGGAATTAAAGAAGATAAGAGATCCAGCTTATATCAAAAAGGGAATACAAGCCTTGATAGACAGAAAAGACATTGTAATCCGCCCGGCGGACAAAGGCGGAGCAGTGGTTATTCAAGCGAAAAACCAATATATGAAGGAGATTGAAAGGCAATTACAACAAGAGGACACCTACATAAAACTACGAGGAAACCCCACAACTAGCTACAAAAAAGAATTACAATTACTCGTTGATCTAGGCATCAAAAAAGAAATACTGAACAAAAAAGAGTTGCGCTATTTAGTACCAGAAGTATGTAGGATCCCTATTATTTATACGGTCCCTAAAATACACAAAGACAGAGAGAATCCACCAGGCAGGCCAATAGTGAATGGCATTAATTCACTGACATCAAGGCTAGGTCAATATATTGACCATTATATCCAACCGGCAGTTTAAAGCACTCGTGCATACCTTAGGGATACTAAGCATATATTGCAACTACTAGAAACAACACCAGCATTAGAAGGAAGGACGTATCTAGCTACTGCAGATGTTGCATCGTTATATACGATTGTGCAACATCACAATGCCTGCCATGCTACGAAATGGCTGTTAAGAACATACACCAATCTTATGTGTAAACAAAGAAAATTCCTTATCAGATGTTTAGACTTCTGCCTCAAGTTTAATTACTTCTGGCATGATCAGTCTTATTATAAACAAAACGTCGGTATAGCAATGGGCGCCAAATTTGCCCCGAGCGTTGCTAATGCTTTTATGGCCGAGTGGGAGGAGGAAGCAGTATATGCTAATACTCCTCCGGAACTAACGCTATATAAAAGATACATCGACGACCTGATAATAGTCTGGAACGGTAGCAAAGAGAAACTGGAAAATTTCCTAGCCAGTTTAAACGAAAATGATAACAACATCAAATTAGTGTGGAAAATAGATGATAAAAATATAGACTTCCTTGACCTGACTCTAAAGTTGGAGAGAGACAAAATTATTACTAAAACTTTTTTTAAATCGGTAGATGCGAACAGCTACTTGTCTCTAGAAAGCTGCCACCACAAATCGTGGCTCTATAACATTCCTAAAGGCCAACTAATAAAAGTGAAAAGAAACTGCAGTAAAGAAGAAGATTTTAACCACCAAGCTCAACTAATAGGAAGTAGATTTGAGGAAAAAGGGTATGACCATTCCTGGCTGGAAAAACAGATAAAAAATGTCAAAGATATGGATAGAGATACAATGATGCTCAACAGAGTAAAAAATCAACAACATCAAGATGCTCCAAGCCTTATCTTGGACTTCAATATACAACACAAAGATGTGGCTAGACTGGTGGAACGTCACTGGCATATCCTCAAAAAAGATAAGGACCTAAAACATATATTACCGGAACGTCCCAAAATTATATATAAACGGGCATCTATCCTGAAGGATATGATAACAAAGTCAGTGGTAGTGTCTCCTCCAAAACCGACCTTTACCTTTTTTGATGGGAAAGGGTTTTTTCCCTGTAGGAACTGCTATGCCTGCAAACGGCAAAAAAGTTCCAAGGCAAAAGGACAGAATTTAAGGGGACAAATACAGGGGAGATATACCCAATTAAAGAATTCATAGGATGCCATTCGGAAGGAGTCATTTACGTATTACAATGTAGTTGTAACCTACAATATGTAGGAAGAACTAAAAGAGCTTTGAAGATTAGAATAAAAGAGCATGTCCAAAACATAACCAATGGATTTCCAAAGCATAATGTCTCACGACATTTTGCGCTGGTACATAACCAAGACCCCTCACAACTACAGTTCTGGGGTATTGACAAATATAAAAGCTCCTGGAGAGGCAACCACCTAGTTAGAAGTACAAGTCAAAAAGAATCTCGGTGGATACATACACTAAGAACATTGACACCCAGGGGAATGAATGTAGAGTTCGACCTTAATTGCTTTCTTAGCAACTTTTAATTTTTTAGTTTCTATTTTTATTTATTCAATATTAAACCTAATAGTTTACAGTTTTTTGTATGATATACTATATTTAATGTATGTTGGGAGTTGTCCTGCTGTTTGGGATCATGTGATTCCACCATTCAGCCAGTTAGACATACATTGGGGATTTTATATATATTAATTTAATACTCTGTTTTTAAGGTACATATGGTGTTCATAGTAGAGGATACAATAGTTGTTGACTTATATCCTAATATATCCAACATCATGTCTTAAACATCCTCATTTTATTTAGGGATTTACTCTTGTTCACAACTTTTATTAAAGTGAACAGATTAGATAGATATATGCATATCCAGTTCTCCACTAACATAGTCTGCTTAGTTAGACTGTAGGGGTTGTGGTGAATTAACACTATTTTATAGCAGGTTTTAGGATCTGTTATCCATATTAGAGCAGTACGGAGATTATATTTGTAGAATGAGCTATTTAGACCTGTCACGCCAGGTGAAGTGATAGGTTTATATTAGCAAACCGCCACCCACAGACTATGAAAAAATGGCGGCGCCTATACTGCTCATATTGGTATTCAAGAAAATGGCGGATCCGCTATTTCCGGTTTGCGTACTATTTATTGACTGCCTTAACAACCAATCAGGCTCCCCTGAAGAAGTCACGAGGTACGTGACGTAACGGCGTAGGGAAAGGATTGCGGCATCACATCCAGGATCACAAACAGCAGAACTACAGTAAGACGGCGCTTTGCACGCCGCAATTCTCTGTATTTGCCTATATCTTTTTGTTGTGATGTAAGAGTCCACCCTCTTATTCTTAATAAACCCTATACTTTTTTACTCTATTACTACACCATTGGAGGTTTCTTCTCTCTTCCCCCGCTGGACCCTGGTTTGGAGGTCTGCTCCCCGCCCCCCCTTTCCATTTGCAGATAACGTGATTGGTGGTGGTCAGATTGTTTTGGCTATCTGAGTGGAGAAGATTAAAAGAGAAAGACAAGACCCCTTACTAAGCCAGTTTTATTCCTCATTGAGGTGAGCATATTGAGAGACAGGTGGAGGATATAACAGTGGTTCAATACTCCAATTGGAATCCTACCTAGAAGACCCTGATCTTTATTAAGGACTACACCTATTTGTTCACCTTTATTATCTATCTATGGACTTTATGAGCTCATACAATATTTCACCATTGCATTATTGAACCATCACGTTCAGTGTGTTCATTTGTTCAGGTTCACTGATTTGCATGTTATTGCACTGGTGTTTATACTAATTTTATTTATTGGATATAGATTACTCATTTCTCTTTCATTATGGTTAGAGAGATTGTGATATTTTGATATGCACTTTTTTCCTGCACTTTATTCATATTTTTGTCACTTCTGTCACTGTATGTTTATTTAGTATTATCACACATTAGCGCATTATCCCCCCCCCCACTTTTTTATGACTTGTTTATGTGTAGAGTGAACACAGATCGATTTTGCAGCCATTGTTTTTTTACCTCAGTTTCATTTATTTACTCTTTATTAGCGCGAAAGACACACATTCACATAACCTTTCTCCTGTGATACCAGACCAGATCTTCAGATGACAGCCCCTCAGTCAGCTCTCTGTAACTTCAGCATCTAGGCCCTTAGTTCGCCCACCTGAGGCCTCCTGAATTGCAAGCACATGGCAGCGCTGTCCAGAGGGCAGCAAGCCCTCCAGGCCGAACCTTCCCTCTGCAGGCAAAGACCCAGAAGCGCTGAGTATTTATACAGACTTCCAGCAGCCTTTAGGGTCCTGCTCTCTGAGATTGGCCAGGGCTGTATAAATATTCATGCTGCTATTTTCATTGCCCTACACCTACGTTCCAGAGAGATCTACAGGCTTCTGGAATGCAGAGGAAGCAATCAAACCAGCAGAAGCTGAAACACTGAACAGAACTAACCAGTTATATGATGCTGCACGGATTACTGTGAGCTAGAACTAAATTTGCCTAACCCAGAGATTGCAGCCACATTAGTCACTGAGACATGCTAAATTTACCTAACAACAAAAATACAGCTCCAATGAACACAGTGAGCCAGAACTAAATCGACCTAATCCTAGCACCTATCTAGGAGGGTGCTACATGTGTAAAGGGTTACAACCACTTTAAAGCAGAGTTCCGCCGAAAATAAATAAATAAAAGTCAGCAGCTACAAATACTGCAGCTGCTGACTTTTAATATATCGACACTTTCCTGTCCTGGGCGCCTCTCACTGTCGGCACCCGAAGCCGATCTGTCCCTTAGCTCTCGGGTGGAGGCGCCGCCATCTTCGGTAAGGAAATCAGGAACTGAAGCCTTGCAGCTTCCCTTCCTGGTTCCCTACTGCGCATGCGCAAGTCACGCTGCGCGATCCCACTGGTCCCACTGTATTCTGGGACCTGTGTGTCTCCCAGAAGACAGCGGGGGGACGGAGAAGGCACCGGACGTAGCATAGGTCGCCGCGGTGACCTATGCCCGGCAGTGGGAGAAAATACCTGGATTACACAGGTATCTGCTCCCTCCTCCCCCCTGAAAGGTGCCAAATGTGACACCGGAGGGGGGGGAGGATTCCAAAAAGTGGAAGTTACATTTTTGGGTGGAACTCTGCTTTAAAAATCTGTTCTCCTGCCCTGCCAGACAAGACTGGGCTGTGTGGCAGAGATGTTTTAATCTCTGGACTGGACAGCATAAAATTCTAATCCTTTGGCAGGTTAAACAGTTCTCATATACTGTATGTTTTTCATCTGCAGATTTAGCTGTTTGCCTGGAGTTCAGCTTGAACAATTAGCAGTTCTAATACTATACCGTCAGGTCCATAAATATTGGGACATCGACACAATTCTAATCTTTTTTCCTCTATACACCACCACAATGGGTTTGAAATGAAACAAACAAAATGTGCTTTAACTGCAGACGTTCAGCTTTAATTTGAGGGTATTTACATCCAAACAAGGTGAACGGTGTAGGAATTTCAACAGTTTGTATATGTTCCTCCCACTTTTAAGGGACCAAAAGTAATGGCAAATTGGCTGCTCAGCTGTTCCATGGCCAGGTTTGTGTTATTCCCTCATTATCCCATTTACAAGGAGCAGATAAAAGGTCCAGAGTTAATTTCAAGTGTGCTATTTGCATTTGGAATCTGTTGCTGTCAACTCTCAATATGAGATCCAAAGAGCTGTCACTATCAGTGAAGCAAGCCATCATTAGGCTGAAAAAACAAAACAAACCCATCAGAGAGAGAGAAAAAACATTAGGTGTGGCCAAATCAACTGTTTGGAACATCCTTAAAAAGAAAGAACGCACTGTAGAGCTCAGCAACACCAAAAGACCCGGAAGACCGCAGAAACTGTTGTGGATGACTGAAGAATTCTTTCCCTGGTGAAGAAAACACCCTTCACAACAGTTGGCCAGATCAAAAACACTCTCCAGGAGGTAGGTGTACATGTGTCAAAGTCAACAATCAAGAGAAGACTTCACCAGAGTGAATACAGAGGGTTCACCACAAGATGTAAACCATTGGTGAGTCTCAAAAACAGGAAGGCCAGATTAGAGTTTGCCAAACAACATCTAAAAAAGCCTTCACAGTTCTGGAACAACATCCTATGGACAGATGAGACCAAGATCAACTTGTACTAGAGGGATGGGAAGAGAAGAGTATGGAGAAGGAAAGGAACTGCTCATGATCCAAAGCATACCACCTCATCAGTGAAGCATGGTGGTGGTAGTGTCATGGCGTGGGCATGTATGGCTGCCAATGAAACTGTTTTTCTTGTATTTATTGATGATGTGACTGCTGACAAAAGCAGCAGGATGAATTCTGAAGTGTTTCGGGCAATATTATCTTTTCATATTCAGCCAAATGCTTCAGAACTCATTGGACGGCGCTTCACAGTGCAGATGGACAATGACCCGAAGCATACTGCGAAAGCAACCAAAGAGTTTTTTAAGGGAAAGAAGTGGAATGTTATGCAATGGCCAAGTCAATCACCTGACCTGAATCTGATTGAGCATGCATTTCACTTGCTGAAGACAAAACTGAATGGAAAATGCCCCAAGAACAAGCAGGAACTGGAGACAGTTGCAGTAGAGGCCTGGCAGAGCATCACCAGGGATGAAACCCAGCATCTGGTGATGTCTATGCGTTCCAGACTTCAGGCTGTAATTGACTGCAAAGGATTTGCAACCAAGTATTAATGATGATTGTTAATCTGTCCCATTACTTTTGGTCCCTTAAAAAGTGGGAGGCACATAAACAAACTGTTATAATTCCTACACCGTTCACCTGATTTAGATGTAAATACCCTCAAATTAAAGCTGAAAGTCTGCAGTTAAAGCACATCTTGTTTGTTTCATTTCAAATCCATTGTGGTGGTGTATAGAGCCAAAAAGATTAGAATTGTGTCAATGCCCCAATATTTATGGACCTGACTGTATATTAACAAATGAATACAAAGAATTGGACTTGTAAATAGAGAGCCTCCAAAACAAAAATTTAAAAATCTTACCAGTCCTTAGATGTGGTGGCTGCACTAGTTTTCTCTTTTGGTAGACTTTTTACCTTTATTTTGTCCCGTTGACCCTTCCAGTAACACCCTTCTTGTCCTAGGATGACAATGCTTATTTATGGAAGAGCAGCATTGTCTTGCTGGGACAAGACCAAATATAACAAAATTCCTTAAATGGTGTACGGTATTTAAGCGGCCAAAAGGGAACAAGTGAGAGAAGCTCAGTGTTTGGTTAGGACATAAGTTCAGTGGTGGAAACCATTTATGTGCAGTATGGCTCAATAAAGAGGACTGGAGTTGTTTAAGCCAGAGTAGACTATGGGCAGTAGTGGAGATGGCCAGCTAGAAGTACGTACCTACAGGATATCAAAGACGAAAGAACAAAGATGGGGAAAACTTATGTAAAGTATGTACAGTATGTGCACCATTAATTCTGAAATTTAGGTAAAAATGTTTTTATTTCTACAGCCACAAATAAATAGATTACCTGTAGTGAAGTATTTCAAATGTCTTGCAGGCTAATAGTTCAGGTGATGGTACCTGTGTGACCTTCTCTGCAGTGATGTGCAATCTTTTTTTTTGTCTTGTTTCAGTTTGCTTTTCAATAATATGTTCTTGCTTCAGATATGGCAGACTCTTTAATACAACACTCCATAAAAATAATAGTTTTTGAGATTTAGAGTTACGAACTAAAGTGTTAATTTTAAAGGCCAAGGAGCAAATCCTTCATAATACTGAGTAGAATGGTATTCAAACTAAAACTGTATTAACAGCTGAAATGCTTTGAGTGAATTACACTAAAATCAGTTTAGAAGACAGGCAACAAGGTTTGCATTTATAAAAATGCGATACCTGTGATGAAGGACAGGAAAAGCATTGCAAGCTTCAAGGACTCTTGATGATCCCATTGTCAGACAGACATCTTAGAAGCAGACACAATCCTTGACACAATTTGAATTGTAGAAATAATGGGGATTATTTATAATGGGTTGATTGTGGTAAAAGTGTAAGTGTGCCAGTATTGTTCTCTTAGAAATAATTTAGAAATGATAAACTTTGCTGTCACTAACTTGGTAAATGGTGGGGCTTCCATTATCCAGTCTCATTAATGTATCAACCTGTATGCCTTTGTCTTAAAGAGGCCCTGTCACCAGAACTCACTTTAAAATAGTAACTAGGGGCAAAATCATAAATTACCTATATTCTACAGTCTGTTAAAGGCAATAATACAGCAATTTCAGATTTTTCGAGTTTACCCTTCTACAATAATTTTATAACCTGTAGATCCTGCAAGTGAATCCATTATTTTTCCACTTATTTTGACATACAGAGGTATGGGCTGATCTGCAAATCTTTGTATTTGATACAATAACATTTTTTTTTTAAATGTGAAAGCTGCATAAAAATGACTGCAGTAACTCAAAATATATGCTCCCTTAAATTATTCAATATCTTTCCTTAATATTTAAACGTTTTTAACACAAATGTTATGAGGTCATCCATGCCTATTCTAGTAGTAGTCCCAAAATAATACACACCACACAAGGTAGGGAACAGCTTCTTTTACTGAACTGAGTAACATATTGAGCACCAAACGCAAAATTATCTAGGGATGAGCGAATGTATCTGTTAGGTTCAGGTGGACCTGCCGAACCCAGCGCAAAGTCCAAAAACTGCACACTTTGCTCCGAATCTCAGTGAATACCAGTGAAGTCTATGGAAGGCAAATCTTGATAGACAATTCTGGCCATTTTCAAGGCTAATGGGCAAGGGATTGTCAAAAAAGGGCGCTGGGAGCTGGGCATTGGCATGAGGGACATGTACCAAGGCAAGAAAATTTATTGAAATTTCAAGGGCAACATAAGAAAAGTACCATTCCCTAAGACTCCATTCACACAGGGGCAACACGACTTCCAGCGTGACTTTGGTAGGCAACTTGGACACGACTTGAGTATGAATCACAGCGCGACATGTAGCTACTTACAAGGCAACTTGAAGTTGCTTCCAGGACAGGAGACATTCCAGTGGCCAGAAAAACAAGAATCAGCTCTGTGGGAGGGAGGGGGAGGGAGGGGTTTGCCTGAGAAATGTATGTTCTCTTCCTGGAAAGTTGCTTCTGTTAAGACAGTCATCCGACTTCTGAGGCGACTTCCATTGAAATCAATGGGTACAGGTCGCCTAGCAGTCGCCTAGAAGTCGGATTGAAGTAGTACAGGAACCTTTTTTGAAGTCAGAGATCGACTGCAGTAGTGTGCATTAAGACGGCTCCATTCACTTACATTGATTTTCTCATGCAGCGCAACTTGAGGCGACTAGGGGCGACCTGGGGCGACTTGAAGTCGGATCCAAAGTTGCCCCTGTGTGAATGGGCTCTTAAATTACATGCTTTGGAGATGCACAAGCTATGTGTGGTATTGGGGAACAATGCAAATCTCATGGACATTGTCAGTGACACTATATTCTGGGATCACATTTTTGGATGTGTAATTAATTTTATTACTTTTAGCTTGGCAGTATGTAAGCAGCATCATTAGGCTGCAGTGTAAGAGGTAGAAACTAGGTAAATTGTATCCCTAATAAAATTTTGAGTTACTTGTTTTAGAGAAAAGAGCCACCATTATTGTACAGTCCCTTCAAAGCACGTAAACAGATTCCTTAGGGCACAATGTTAAGGGGAGAGAGAAGGTAGGATTTATCTAAAATCAAAATTGGAATGTATTATTTAACTGACAAAAGCCATAGATATTTTACATTCTCTGGCGAAAAAGTAAACACCTTGGTTAGGTTGTAATGTAAGAGGGTAAGAGAGCAGTTTTTATTCTTAATTAAATTTAACAATTAGAGTGTATTTACTTTAGATACAATAGCCACACATATTGTACACTCACTGAACATAATAAAAGCAGCTTCCTTATGCCATGCTACAGGGGGGAGAGACATGTTTTATTCTTAAATAAACATTAGATTGTATTATTTCAGAAAACTATAGCTGCAAATATTTTTCAGTGGCATAAGCATCTGGATTTGGCCACAATGTAAGAGGAAAAGATGAGGCAGGCTTTTTTTTGAAAAACACATAAGAGTTTGTTATGTCAGATACAATAGCCACACATATTGTATGCAATGTGTTATTGCCACAGTATAAAATGGGGGAGATAAGGCAGGTATTATACTAAATAAAAATAAGATTGAATTACTTCAGAAGACAGTATCCACACATATTGTACAATGGATAGACAGTATGTAAGCAGCTTGCTCAGGTCACAATGTAAGAGGGAAAGATGAGACAGATTTTATGTTGAAATAAACATTAATGTATAACTTGGAAAAGAAGAGCCACAAATACTTGAGCAATGGAATGGGCAACAAACCTGGAGACACGGACCATGATATACCCTGCAGCAAACATTACAAATTTTGAAGCTGAGACCCAGCTGCATAAACAATATATGTGGTACTTTTTTGTGCCTGAACACTGGATTAGGCTGCAGACTTGGAGGAACAACACAGCTGAGACCCGCTGTGGAAACATTATGTTTGCATCTTTGTGGTGCCAGACAATCAGAATAGGCCAGAACAGGTTAAAAAGTTAATATAGGGCTGGCCAGCAGAGGTGGTACATGCTGGTAATGGTGGCAGGCCATCAGGTGTGAGAGTAGCTTGTAATGATGGTAGGGCAGCACAAATAGCAGAATCTGGTAATGGAGGCAGGTCAGCAGAAGTGGCAAAAGCTGGTAGTGGTGGAAGCTACTGATGTTTTTTTGGGGCAGGATGGCAAATAAATATTTGGTTAGTAGCATCAATAGCAGGGGTTTTGTAATGATTGGGGATCCAAGGCTGGTTCATTTTTAATAAAAGTGAGCTGGTCGACAGTGTCAGGAAACGAATTAGTCTCTCTGTAACTAAAGTTACCTGCTGCAATTAAGGCCCTCTCAGATAGCACACTGGCATACAATCTCCAGTGCGTACTGTGCTCCAGAACAGGGCCGCTGATAAGGCAGTACAGCCAGCCCTCCTGTACTGGGCCCAGGCCCCATTAGTTCAAAAGGGGGGCCCGGGCACCTAGCTAGTGCTAGCTAACTCTTGTGGCTACCCCTGCAGCTCTTCTGGCTTCTCCTCCTTTTTCTTCCTCCAGCTGCACTGCATTGGTACCGGTGTCCCCACCCTCCTGCTGTTTGGACCTTCCTGTGTGCCCCCTGTTGCATTGCTAGCTTCCCTCCTCTCCCACCAGCAACTGCTGAGGGCACACAGGGCTATGTTCCAGGATGGAAAATGAGGTGTGTGTGGGGAATATGTCCTATTTACCAGCCCCTTATTTTCCTGAATGAACACGGTGAGTGATTGGCACCGATGACTCACTTTGTCCAGTGCTGCTGAGGCTGCAGAGAAAGGGACTGGGGAATCTCTGTCCTCAGTCCTGTTCTCTGTCTCAAATGTAAGACATCAGGGGTCTGTTTAGACCCCTGATATTTCACCAAAGGCTTACCAACAAGGCTGTTAAAAGAATATAAAAGAGGGGGATGGGGCTGTCAGGTAGGCTGTATGTTCAAGAAAAATGGGCATGTGTCTGTACAGGTTAGTTAGAATGCACCTGCTTACACAATCAAATTTTGGTTCCTATTTTACTGCACAGTAATTTTTAGGTGCTCTGTGCAACTTCTGTGACAGGATAATGATAACAAGTCATAAAAAATATAGACTCTTAGTTTAGTTTCTTCTTCTTGGTCTTTAACCACTTCAACACTGGGCTTTTTTTACCACATCAATACCGGGCCTATTCTGGCACTTCTCTCCTACATATACAAATCATCATTCTTTTGCTAGAAAATTACTCAGAACTCCCAAACATTATATATGTTTTTTTAGCAGACACCCTAGGGAATAAAATGACTGTCATTGCAACTTTTTTTCTTGCACGGTATTTGCGCAATAATTTTTCAAACGCCTTTTTTTTGGAAAAAAAATGGTTTAGTGAATTAAAAAATAACAAAACAGTAAAGTTAGCCCAATTTTTTTGTAAAATATGAAAGATGATGTTACGCTGAGTAAATAGATACCTAACATGTCACGCTTTAAAATTGCGCACACTCATGGAATGGCGCCAAACTTCAGTACTTAAAAATCTCCATAGGCGACGCTTTAATTTTTTTTTACAGGTTACCAGGTTAGAGTTACAGAGGAGGTCTAGTGCTAGAATTGTTGCACACGCTCTAACGCACGCGGCGATACCTCACATATGTGGTTTTAACGGCGTTTACATATGTGGGCGGGACTTACGTGTGCGTTCGCTTCTGATCGTGAGCTACCGGGGACAGGGGCGTTTTAATTTTTTTTTATTATTATTTTTTATTTTTTTTACTTATTTTTTTTTTTTAACACTTATTTTACTTTTTTTTTTTTTTATCACTTTTATTCCTATTACAAGGAATGTAAACATCCCTTGTAATAGGAATGTGTGTGACATGTCCTCTTTATGGAGAGATGCAGGGTCAATAAGACCCCACATCTCTCCTCCAGGCTGGAAAGTATGAGATCAGTGAATTTTTTTTCACTGATCTCATACTTACAAGCCGCAATGGCGGCTTTGTTTACATCTGAGGACCCGGGCGTGACGTCATCACATCGCGCCCGGGCCTCCGATGATCATAGAGATGACTGGTGACCATCTGGTCACCAGTCATCTCTATGCTCATCACGTGACCCACCAACGACGCCGGAAGATTCGCTCCGGGTCCCCGATCGCACGGGAGAGCCCGGAGAAGCACCGGATGGCGGCGAGAGGGGGGATGTCCCCTCCCGCCGTCTATAAGAATGATCAAGAGGCGGAACCGCCGTTATGATCATTCTTATGGTGCGCAGAATCGCTGGCACAAAAAATGAATATCTGAATGATGCCTCTAGCTGCAGGCATCATTCAGATATCCCCCCTCAAAGCAGAGGACGTCATATGACGTCCACCCAGGATGGGAGATCCCATCTGTGGACATCATATGACTATGGGCGGTAAGGAAGTGGTTAAATCTGATTACTGGTGAAGTCAGGGAATGCATTTGACTTCAATCAAGTGTCCATAAACCAATGTTTTTTTAGCAGTTTGTAAGAGGGCTCCAGGGAACATCATGAAGTAACAGTGTCTGCCTCATTCTTCATGTCTTATCTTTGAAGTATATCCAAAGCCAAAAGTTTTTTTTCATGTTGGATGGAGTAGTAAATGGTTAAATGGTTAAAATCCATGTCAGCTTTTCTTTAAATCTACATCCAATTTGTGAAACAACATTAAATGAGAGAAAATCTCTCCAGGGTGAGAGTAATCCACTTTTAGACAGTTGTCACCTGTAACAAGTGTCACCGTTGAATGAATTTCCTTCAGTTTTATTCCTGGTGACAGTGGTTCCTAGGACAAATGGAGAGAGTGAACTTCTCTCAAAAAAAAGAGCAACTATTAAATATATTAAATATAGGCCTGGTGCACATAATATAACTGGGTACTGACATTTATAGGTAAAGTTGATCCAGGGAATATCCGATTGCCTTTCAGGGGATCAATAAGGAATTTTCCCCTGCTGTAGCAAATTGGATCATGCTTTGCTGGGGGTTTTCGCCTTCCTCTGGATCAACTGTGGGTGAAAGATTGTGTATATGGGATTGTATTTTTTTTTTTGGTTGAACTAGATGGACGTGTCTTTTTTCAACATGACTTACTATGTAACGATGTATACTTATTCTGCCTAACCTGTATAAAAAAAGATCTGTGTCCTTATCTATTTTCAGCCCTCTCCAGTCTGGTTACATAATCAGCTCTGTGTAAGGTAGCACCAGACATGGCCCATCTGTTGTCTCCTCTCCCCTGCAGCAGCCACTCACTGTCTGACACAAGGGAGCCAGAGCTGCAGGATAATGTGACTGGAGCAGATTAAAAATAGGTAAGTACACACATCTTTTTTTTATACAGTTTAGGCAGAATAGGTAGGAGAAGGGGGCAGGGAACATTTTGAGGAATAGCTATAGTTAGGATTTTCTTCTACTTTAGAGCGAACTATGGGTAAAACAAAAACTTCTCCCATGTACAGTATGCCCACACCGCAAATTTTAACTGTTCAGTTAGGTCTAGGGGATTTAGAAAAGCATATATTACTTTCCAGATCCACCAAACCTGCAGGCAGATAGAACGTTCCCTCAGCCTCCTCTCTCCAGCACTCCGGTGTTCTAAGTTCCTCTAATATCATCAAGACTGGTATGAGGTCCATAGCTCTGCATTGAACATGAGGACACCGAGGAACATTTCACTGCCGGAGCATGAGGAAGCACAATCTGCAGAGGATCGGGTAAGTAAAATGCTTTTAACCCCTGGACAGAAACAAACATTTAACCCTTGCAGTGCAGGTGCAACCCCAAGGGTGGAGTTTTCGTTTTACTGGAGCTGGGATTTAACTGGAAATCAATTTAATATCACTTCCCTTTGCAATTGTGCTTGTGATTTAAGTCTTTAAATTTTGTTCCATTTTTTTTTCTTCTTTTTTTCCTTTGATTTCACTATTATGTCTACCTCTTTTTCTTATTACTAAATTCTGTGGTTTCTTGAATTCATGTATAAAATAAATGTAATTTATTTTTGACATTCAGAAAAAAATAATTAATGATGTTATATGTCATATAGAATTTTACTTGCTGCTTCTGAATGTTTCCTGCTTGGTCAGGTTAGTTAGGCACACTCCGTTTGTGGCCAATTGAATTCTGTCTCGTGGCTGGATCAAATGTCTGTACAAACTAGTTGTAATAAAATCTCCACCCCACTTGACATACTAAAGATGCTCAAATCTCTATTTAAACTAATCTGACATCAAATGTGCGGTAATGAGGATTCAGTTACATCCCAAAGTGTTTTACAAAGTCTCCAGTGTAGGAAAAAAAATGGCAGATCAAATGGATCCCTTGTCTCCCTAGTTGTGACACTTGATGTTTACTGAGAGAAATATTTTATATGCACAAATCAGCACCAAATTAAAATGTTCACCTAATTTTAATATGTAAACTATCTGCGCTGTCCGAATATCCCTCCTCATTATAGTTATGGATTTTCTAAGTGGAATTTATTTTTACCAATGTGATATGGTGACCATACTGCCTATAAAATGTAGAAAATTAAGTAACCATAAAAAAAAGTTTATATTACCATATTAGAACATTTATTACTTTTATTATTAATATTATATTTTACAGGGGATATAATTTTTGATGCAGCAGTAAGCAAAGCATTGCAGACACAGAACATTAGTTGCTGTATGCTCTAATGTAGGTGGGCTGTTGGTGGTGGTGGGTGGGTGGAAAAACTGCTGGACAGCCACCTGCTTTTACCGTCTCCTGGTTGCTTGTGTGAATGAAGCCAAAAGGTTCGCACAACAAATATGATAAAATCAATTCTTTATTAATAAGTCTTATAGAAATCACAAATATAACAACTATTTAGGAGGCTGGTACAATTTTGATTTCAATGCAGCAACCCAAAGAGATCCCACCATAAATAAAAAGTAATTATACAGATGGAAAATGTTGTAACTTCTATTGGTGGACAACACGCGTTTCATGAACAACACTCACTTCTTCAAGAAAACATGGTCAGTAGTCGAATAGCAATTTAGGCCTTTTTTGTTACTATTATTGGGAACGTTTTTGTCTTTATTTTTATTGTGTGAATACTTTGAGGTCAGCAATCACTTTACCTGTAGTTATGTTCACATAAAACACCCTTTTTTTTTTTGCTTTAAAAAAAAAGGAGGGTGGAATTATGTGGTTTCATTTATTTTGAAGATATATCTTTTTTATTTTTTAATAATAGAACCTTTATTTTAAGTTAAACTGTCTGTTTTGCTACAGGGCTTACTCTCGTTCTGACAGGACGTCATATGACGTCCTGCCTTAAAAACGAGCTAGGGGGCGTGCGCCAGCCGCGTTGCTGGGGACCCGATGCGCGTGCCCGGCGGCCGCAATGGCCGCCGGGCACCCGCGATTGCCCAGTAACCGAGCAGGAAAATGGATCTGTGTGTGTAAACACACAGATCCACGTCCTGTCAGGGAGAGGGGACCGATGGTGTGTCCCTTGTACATAGGGACAACCATCGGTCACCTCCCCCAGGCAGTCCCCTCCCCCCACAGTTAGAACACATTGAGGAAACATATTTAACCCCTTCCTCGCCCCCTAGTGTTAACCCCTTCCCTGCCAGTCACATTTATACAGTAATCAATGCATTTTTATAGCAGGGATCGCTGTATATGTGAATGGTCCCAAAAATGTGTCAAAAGTGTCCGATCTGTCCGCCGCAATATCGCAGTCACAATAAAAATCGCCGATCGCCGCCATTACTAGTAAAAAAATTTTTAAAAAATGCTATAAATCTATCCCCTATTTTGTAGACGCTATAACTTTTGCGCAAACCAATCAATACACGCTTATTGCGATTTTTTTTTACCAAAAATATGTAGAAGAATACGTATCGGCCTAAACTGAGGAAAATTTTTATTGAAAAAAAAAAAAAATGGATATTTATTATAGCAAAAAGTAAAAAATATTGTGTTTTTTTTCAAACTGGACGCTCTTCTTTTGTTTATAGCGCAAAAAATAAAAACCGCAGAAGTGATCAAATACCACCAAAAGAAAGCTATATTTGTGGGAAAAAAAGGACGCAAATTTTGTTTGGGAGCCACGTCGCACGACCGCGCAATTGTCATTCAAAGTGTGACAGCGCTGAAAGCTGAAAAATGGCTTGGGCAGGAAGGGGGTTTTCATGCCCGGGTGGGAAGTGGTTAAAAGACAAAGAAAAGAAAGAAATATGTGCAAGAGCATTGTGCACCTAAACCACTGCATACAATATCACTCACATTCATAGCACCCTCTATCCCCATAGATAATCTAAAAAGTTAGGTATTCACCGGTTAGTATTATTCCTGATACAAGCTGTTCTTCTGCTAGCTCATTTTACACTGATTTAACCTGTGTAGTCTCCTAATTCTTGTAGTAAACCCCCAACCTGTGCTGTTTGCGTCTACTAAATTTGGGCAGTCTTATTTTATAAATGTCCCGCTGTTCTACTGCTGGCCAATTTCATACTACTGTGCTATATGCAGTCTCTTAACTCTTGTAATAAAACACCTTCCTGTAGCTTAATTCTTGTGGTAAAACCCCAACCTGTGTTTTTTGTCTCTACTAAATTTGGGTCTAGTCTTGCTCCTTAAAATTGTCCTGATGCTGGCCAATTTTACACTACTGTATTATCAGCGCTCTCTTAATTCTTGTAGTAAAACATATTTCTGTATCCTAATTCTGTACCTTCTTTATTTTAGTTCTTGTAGTAAGACCCCAGTTTATGTGCTTTGTCTTTAGTTAATGTAGGCCTAGTCAAAACTGTCCTGTTGATAGCCAATTTTACACTGCTGTGTTATATCCGGTCTCTTTCTTCTAGAAAAATACCTTCCTCTACTCTTTGTCTCTGGTATATTTTGGCCTATTATCCCAGACTGAACTGATACTGACCAATTTTACGCGGATGTATCCTCTGCATTGTCTTAATTCATGTAGTAACAATTTCCCAATTTCCTTTTGGGATTAATAATGTATTCTGTAACTGTAGTAAAACTCCAGCCTGTGCTCGTTGTTTCTAGTACATTTGGGCCCAGCCTTGTTGTTTAAAAATGTCCTGCAGTTGGCCAATTTAACAATACTACAATGTCATCTGTGGTCACTTAAACACCTGCCTATTCTTTTTTTCTTTAGTACATTTTGGCATTTAGGCTGCTGTATCATCTGTGGTCTCTAAATGATTAATGAGAGCTTGATAGAAATAGACCAGTGGCAGGACAGCTTTGAATTAGCAAGAACAGGGTCATCCAAAGCTAACTACTGGAAAATACCTACCTACAGGTCAAAGCGGGTCTATTTGATGAAAAAGTATGTATCATTGATAAAGCTACTAATTTTTTTTTTTTCAGACTAAAATAAATCAGACTGGGGTATGTAAGCCAAGTTTATTGTAAAAAAAAAAAAAAAAAAAAAAAATCAAATGGCCCCTGATAGCATGAGTCTAGGGTTGCCACCTGTCCGGGATTCACCCGGACAGTCCGGTTTTGACATCCTCTGCCCGGGTTTCTCACTGCCTGTCACCCTGACACTAGAGCACCCCCAAAATCTCTTCCAACACCCCCCTAGCAACCCCATTAAAGCTTAATTAAAATCTTGCTTCCATAACATGTATCAAATGTTCACATATCTTCACATATTTGTAGTTGTTTAGATGGAAACAGCCCTAATTACAAGGGACTTGTTTCTCTCTGTGGAGGGATACAGAGCCTCCTGGCCGCATTTGCCGATGCTCTGCTTCTAGTTCCGGCTACTGGAGCCCTCTCAGGACTGCTCACTCTGAAAGACCGAGAGGAGCTGTGTGTGTGTGTGGGCGGGAAGAGGAACGAGCTGCAAGTGAGCTGTGAGTGAGGAAAGAGGGGGACAGAGAGGGGAGGAGAGAAGCTGGCTGCCCATTACTAGACTACATATGTAAGTTTTCATCTCACAGTATGTTGTGGTTATGTCTAGTGTTTGTATTTATACCTGTTTGTTTGTTTGTATCTGAGGGTGTAAATGTATGTGTGTTGTGTGCATGTATATAACTGAGCATGTGTACTGTATATATCTGTGTATGTATGTATCTATCTGATTGTATATATCTGTGTATGTATGTATCTATCTGATTGTATATATCTGAGTATGTATGTATGTATGTATCTGATTGTATATATCTGAGTGTGTATGTATCTGATTGTATATATCTGAGTGTGTATGTATCTATCTGATTGTATATATCTGTGTATGTATGTATCTATCTGATTGTATATATCTGTGTATGTATGTATCTATCTGATTGTATATATCTGAGTGTGTATGTATCTATCTGATTGTATATATCTGTGTGTGTATGTATCTGATTGTATATATCTGTGTATGTTTGTATCTGATTGTATATATCTGAGTGTATATGTATGTATCTGATTGTATATATCTGAGTGTGTATGTATCTATCTGATTGTGTGTGTGTATATATGTGTGAATATATGTATGTATGTATGTATGTATGTGTGTGTGCATCTACTGTATGTAATTGAGCATATGTTTTATCTCAGTATCTATATGCATTTAAGTGCGTGTGTTTATACATGTGATTAACTAAACATATTTATATATCTGAGTACTTAATTTATTATCCTCCATTGATGTGAACATTTGATAATTCATACAATTAATTACTAATATTTTCCCTATATACATATACCTAAAGGACATAACACTACCAGAAGAAGAGAAGAGAAGACATTGAGGACGGAAGAAGGACGGCGCTGACCCAAGGAAGGTAAGTGAAGGGCTGGGGGGGACAAACTGGCTGCATTTGGGGGACAAACTGGCTGTATTTGGGGGACAAACTGGCTGCATTTGGGGGACAAACTGGCTGTATATTGGGGGACAAACTGGCTGCATTTGGGGGACAAACTGGCTGCATTTGGGGGACAAACTGGCTGTATTATGGGGACAAACTGGCTGTATTATGGGGACAAACTGGCTGTATTTGGGGGACAAACTGGCTGTATTATGGGGACAAACTGCCTGCATTTGGGACAAACTGGCTGCATTTGGGGGACAAACTGGCTGTATTATGGGGACAAACTGCCTGCATTTGGGACAAACTGGCTGCATTTGGGGGACAAACTGGCTGTATTATGGGGACAAACTGGCTGCATTTTGGGGACAAACTGGCTGCATTTGGGGGACAAACTGGCTGTATTATGGGGACAAACTGCCTGCATTTGGGACAAACTGGCTGCATTTGGGGGACAAACTGGCTGTATATTGGGGGACAAACTGGCTGCATTTGGGGGACAAACTGGCTGCATTTGGGGGACAAACTGGCTGCATTTGGGGGACAAACTGGCTGTATATTGGGGGACAAACTGGCTGTATATTGGGGGACAAACTGTCTGCATTTGGGGGACAAACTGGCTGCATTTGGGGGACAAACTGGCTGTATTATGGGGACAAACTGGCTGTATTATGGGGACAAACTGGCTGTATATGGGGACAAACTGCCTGCATTTGGGATAAACTGGCTGCATATGGGGACAAACTGGCTGTATATTGGGGGACAAACTGGCTGTATATTGGGGGACAAACTGGCTGTATATTGGGGGACAAACTGGCTGCATTTGGGGGACAAACTGGCTGTATTATGGGGACAAACTGGCTGCATATGGGACAAACTGGCTGTATTATGGGGACAAACTGCCTGCATTTGGGACAAACTGGCTGCATATGGGGACAAACTGGCTGTATATTGAGGGACAAACTGCCTGCATTTGGGACAAACTGGCTGCATATGGGGACAAACTGGCTGCATTTGGGGGACAAACTGGCTGTATATTGGGAGACAAACTGGCTGTATATTGGGGGACAAACTGGCTGCATATGGGACAAACTGGCTGCATATGGGACAAACTGGCTGTATTATGGGGGACAAACTGGCTGTATATTGGGGGACAAACTGGCTGTATATGGGGGACAAACTGGCTGTATTATGGGGGACAAACTGGCTGTATATGGGGGACAAACTGGCTGTATATTGGGGGACAAACTGGCTGCATATGGGGGAAAAACTGGCTGCATATGGGGGACAAACTGGCTGCATATGGGGGACAAACTGGCTGCGTATGGGGGACAAACTGGCTGTGTATGGGGGACAAACTGGCTGTATATGGGACACAAACTGGCTGCATTTGGGGGACAAACTGGCTGTATATGGGGGACAAACTGGCTGCATATTGGGGGACAAACTGGCTGTATATTGGGGGAAAAACTGGCTGCATTTGAGGGACAAACTGGCTGCATTTGGGGGACAAACTGGCTGCATTTGGGGGACATATTTTATTTTTCCAATTAAGAAGGGTTCAGTGAATTCGCATATGAACCTGGTGGGGGTCAGTACCTCCAACAAGGTTAAAAACCACTGGTCTATAGTGTATACTAAAAAAAAATGCCGTGTGCCTGTAAAGTGTTAGGGTTTGGCTTGAAGAAAAGGTGGCAACCCTACATGAGTCTGTCTGTAAAAATTGCACTGTTCTGTAACACCTCATAGAGCATCCCCAAGCATGCTATTTCAAAGATTTGAGTATTTTTTATGTTGACCTCAAAGCTGCTTGAAATGACCCTCTCGCCACTGTACGCTATTTAAAAAAATATATTTCTACATTGGTATACTGTATGTACCCCATGACAGTGCCCAGCTACACAGCCCGTGTCTTTTTTGACAGTGGTTTGCCTTAAGTCCTAAAAAATTACCAAAATATAGCAAGAATTTGGCCAGAATTTAACAAGAATTTGGCCAGAATTTAACAAGATTTGACCATTTTTCTTCTATCCTGACAAGTGCTCCAGTCCATGCTGCAGAAATACACCCCCATAACAGGTGATCAAAGGGTTAAGTGTGTCCCTAGGGGGAGCTTTCTAGCTGTAGGGGGGGGGGGTGCTTTGACTGAGGGAAGACAGAGATCCATGTTTCTGCTTAGCAAAAACACAAGATCTCAATTGTCCCCTCTGACAGAATGGCGGTCTGCCTTGTTTACAAAGGTAGACCGCTGCTCTTCCTCTTCTCAGAACAATCAGCGGGTCCCGGTGTGTCCAATCACAGTGGAAGCGGGTTGCAGGAAGCGCGCGTGCCCCTGTCCCCATGTGCTATAAATATGCACTGATTACTGTATAAATGTGACTGGCAGGGAAGGGGTTAACACTAGGGGGCGAGGAAGGGGTTAAATGTATGCCCTGGGAGTGATTACTACTGTGGGGGGAGGGGGACTGACTGGGGGAGGTGACCGATCTGTGTCCCTATGTACAAGGGACACAGCATCGGTCTCCTCTCTCCCTGACAGGACATGGATCTGTGTGTTTACACACACAGATCCATGTCCTTGTCTCTGTACCGGCTGATCGCGGGTACCTGGCGGACATCGCGGCCGCCAGGCACGCGCATCGGCATTACAGTGACGCGCCGGGCACGTGCGCGCGCCGCCGGCGCTCGCGCTCCCCCCAGTGGCCTGAGGTGCGGAGACCGTAAAAAGACGGTCTCCCGGCATTTAAGAACCACCTTGCGGCCGTACATAGTCGTACGTCGGGTGCGAGGTGGTTAAAATACTTGTTTTTCTGTGCTTTTACCTGAAAATTTGAAAGTTGGTGACAAAGTCTTTAAAATGCAATATAAACGTTATTGTACATACAGCTGAGATAAGTTTAGCTAGTTTGCCAGGTTTCACATTTTAAATCTCAGGCATTTAAATCCCAGTATATCACTTTCACAGTTAGTATATTTCAGATGAAACAAAGAGTGAATTTTCACTCATTGCTATCTCCATCTTTAAATCTATACTTTAATGTTTAAAAGTAAAATATGTACCACACAACAAAAACACTATATATTATGGCTGAATCTCCACACCCATATTTTACAATACTGACACATTATAATCTTACGTAATCTCCCTTGTCTTAAATTTCATAGACCTTCTTTGAAACCCCAGAAACAGCAGGATTTTACAACTTTTGCAAACTTTTCTGTTTGATGTCAGTGATGTCATATATTGTGGAGCTCACAGGAATGTGATGTTTTATGATTTGTTAACCTGATGTGCACAATATTTTGAAATAGGCAAAAATATCTTACTTAAAAAAATACAAAAAATTGGGGAGATTTTTTTTTTTTTAATAAATTACTTCAACAGAGAGGAAAAACTTTTAAAATATTTTAAATAAAATTATGTTTTACTTTATTTCATTGTATGTAATACCATTTTTTTGTTTCTATTTTAATTTTTTTCTGTCTGTGCGCTATTTGGGAGATTTGTCTTTATTTCCCAAGCAATACAAAAATACGGGGGTTTGGTCACACTATATGGTCATATAGTGCTAAGCCCACTTACTGCGACAAAGTACCCCGAATTAGTGGGCCCCCAAGTATGTTTTTGTATATTGTAGTAGACCCTGACCAGGTTTCTTGGGCTGGAGCACCCCTCCCCATCCTCATTACCTCTTATTAGTGGCCACCAGTGCATAGGAGGAATCCCTTCAGAGGAGTTTGTCTCCCAGGGTTGAGACACTGATTCTTTAATTCTATTACTAGGGTAGGACCCACTAATTTGGGGTACTTTGATGCAGTAAATGGGCTTAGCACTATATAACCATATAGTGTTACCAAACCCCTGTATATATTTTTATGTATATGTTCAGGTGTTTTTAACTAGCCTTGCAGGATTAATGTAATTTTTGCATGTGTGCGCTGTAATCTGTTTTGTACTGTTTTTGGTCTTATAGCAGCACCATCTTAAATGTAAAGCATTTTAGGGTGTGCCCCCCAAGTATGTTTTTGTATTTCCCAAGCAAGGGACAGAGCAGGAAGTGAAAGGAAAATCATCCTAAGTTAAGGGAAATAATTTGGCCTCTGATTAGTGTGTTCTGACAGCAGAGAGTCTTGCTGTCAGAATACAGTCAAATGTCCTAGTGGGGAGGATTCTTCTATCCACCTTTCTTGTGTGGATGGAGGAATGTGTTAATTTTTTTTTCATTTAGCCTGCTAGCTGAACAAAAAAAGAAAAATCATCTATGGCCAGCCTAATGCAACTGCAATACTAAAATGTTTTGGCTGAACTTGGGCTCTAAAGTGACCTTGTTACTAAATGGTCAAAACAGCAGAAAGACTTCACCATACTTACCTTTCCATTGGCTCACATCTTGAAATTCCACAGCGAGACTACTCCCTGGCCCCTGCAGGTAATCATGTGCGTGAATTCCTGATAGCCCCACTGCACCCAGTGATACCTCCCAGTAGGTCATACATCACAACTGAGAGGAGGTGCTACCTGGGCTACAGAAGAGACGAGCAGAGTGGAAGTCTGTATAGCAGTGACAGGCTCATAGTCATGTCCCAGTCTGCGGCTCCCCAGCATGTGTGATTTAAAGTGAATTTACGGAGGGCACTAAGGTGTTTACTTTTGCATCTCTCTGAACCGGTTATAGGGTTTGAACCTTGATGCTAGATGAGATCTGGAAACATTGGTGAAGTGACAGCCCTGTCCAAGCTCTAAAAGAAATATATGTATAATGCCGCGTACACACAACCGTTTTTTCCGTCGGAATAAACTCTGACAGGTTTTTCCGATGGAATTCCATTCAAGCTGTCTTGCATACACGCTGTCACACCAAATTCTGACCGTCAAGAATGCGGTGACGTACAACACTACGAGGAGCCAAGAAAAATGAAGTTCAATGCTTCCGAGCATGCGTCGACTTGATTCTGAGCATGCGTGGGTTTTAGTCCGTCGGAATTGCATCCAGACGAATGGAAATTTTCCATCTGAAAAAAAGAGAACATGTTCTTTTTCTAAGTCCGTCGTAATTTCCGACGGAAAAAGTCAGATGGGGCATACACACGGTCGGAATATCCAATGAAAAAATTCCCTCAAACCATCGGATATTCCGAGCGTGTGTATGAGGCATTAGTCCTTTTACTTTAGAGGTCAATAGGAAAAGGTGAGAATGTACCATATAGAGGTGGTGGATGTGTTTTTCTAGTTGTGGAAGTTTTTCATTATTTATGGGAGTTTTTTGAAGGACTTACATTTATGGACACTTTTTTTTTATAATTCACCTATGCATTTACAATATCTCACAAAAGTGAGTACACCCCCTCACAATTTTTGTAAATATTTTATTACCAGTATATCTTTTCATATGACAACACAGAAGAAATGACACTTTGCTACAATGTAAAGTAGTGAGCGTACAGCTTGTATAACAGTGTAAATTTGCTGTCCCCTCAAAATAACTCAACACACAGCCATTAATGTCTAAACCGCTGGCAACAAAAGTGAGTACACCCCTAAGTGAAAATGTCCAAATTGGACCCAAAGTGTCAATATTTTGTGTGGCCACCATTATTTTCCAGCACTGCCTTAACCCTCTTGGGCATGGAGTTCACCAGAGCTTCACAGGTTGCCACTAAAATCCTCTTCCAGTCCTCCATGACGACATCACGTAGCTGGAGGATGTTAGAGACCTTGCGCTCCTCCACCTTCCATTTGAGGATGCCCCACAGATGCTCAATAGGGTTTTTTTTTTATTAAATCCTTTTATTTTTCATTTGCTTAATCCATACATGTGATTTGTGCATTTAGTCTTACACATTGATATATAAACAAAAACATATTAAAATTCCTGTCCATACAAAAAAAAAAAAAAAAACCTAATCAATTTACAGTACAACAGTGAAGTTTTAATTTTTCCCTTTTACTCCCCCCGCCCAACCCTTTGAATCTTAACAACCTGGGTCTTTTCTCCTGTTCGCAAACTCTCCCAAATCGAATGCATTGTCATTAGCGCATTTAACTTATAATTCCCCCCCCCCAACCGCCCCATAGGTTTCTACCTCAGGAGCCTATCCTTTACCAGTTGCAATGGCACAAGGCTAGGATCCTCCAGCCATGGTTGCCATATAAGATTGAATTTATCCACTGCCTTTCTACGTCTGTAGGCGAGCCGTTCTCTGAAAAGCAAGGACTTGACATACGCAATCCACTGCTTCCCTGTGGGAACCGTCTCTGCCATCCAATATCGCGCTATTAGCTTTCTAGCCAGGTACATCAATCTTATTACCATATAGTACCTTCCTTGTGGGAACTTTTCAGCTTCAATCGCCCCAAGCAGGTACACCAAAGGGTCCAAGGGTATTGGTACCTGGGCCACTCTTGTGATGTTCTGGGAAACCTCCTCCCAGTATCTGTGGAGTTTTGGGCACCTCCAAATTAGATGTATAAAGTCCCCTTGCTGTACTTTGCACTTTGGGCACAAGGGGGAGTCCCTTCCTCCCCACTTGTAAAGCTGTACTGGTGTTCTATAGGCCCTATGCAGAATAAATAATTGTGATAATTTGTGGGACGCTGATACAGATACCGCCGGAATAGAGTCCAACGCCATATCCCACTGGTCCCCATCTATATCTCCGATGTCTTCTGCCCATTTACTACGACATCTAAGGGAGGCATAGTCCTGTATTGAGGATAGTAATTCCGCATATGTTTTTGATATTAGTCCTCTCCGGGTATCCGCCTGGAGGACCTCCATCAGCAGACGTGACGATGATATTACTAAGGATTGTGTCATTTGCTGTGCCTGCAGAGCATGCCGAAGCTGAAGATATTGATAAAAGCCCCTTGGGGCTAACTGGAATTCCTGGCACATCTGTTTGTATGTTTTTAACACTTCTCCCTCGTACAGTTGCGAAAAAAAACAAATCCCTCTCTCTTTCCAGGAGGTAAGCCCTCTAGGTCCTGTAACTCTGGGTATCTAGGGTTTTGCCATATCGGGGTAAAGGGCAGTGGGCCCCTTAACCTCAAAGCCTTCCAGATCTCCCCCCAGACCTTTTTAAGGAGAATACCCGTAGGTGCAGAGTGTGGTATACTAGGCAAGTCCATCTCCAAATTAGATGCTGCCTTTAGTGTAGGAGCCACCGTAGTCACCAGGATACTTGTAGGATCCTCTTTTTCTTCCCTGCCCCATCCCGCCAACTGCTGGAACTGTGAGGCCAGAAAATACATTTTGGGGTGGGGTACTGCCAATCCCCCCCTGTCCTTACTATATTGCAGGGTGGTTAAGCTTATCCTGGCTATCTTTTTTTTCCATATCAAATCCCGCATCAGGGTATCTATTCGTTTGAACCATTTATTTGGGATCCACATAGGGGAGTTGTGAAAAACATATAATAACTGTGGGGCCCATACCATTTTTATTAAATTCGCCCGTCCCACCACTGACAGAGGGAGCTTGCACCAGCTATTGCATTTCCCTCTCTGTCTTTCCAGTAGTGGGCCCAGATTCAGCTGAAGATATTCCGCTGGATCCGGGGATACCACTACCCCCAAATATTTAAAGTTCTTGGTTATGCCGATCTGCTCCGCACCAGCTGGTAGTGGTTCTGTCAACGGATCTATGGGCATTATTGTTGATTTAGACCAGTTTATAGTGAAACCTGAAAAACCTCCGAAATCTCCTATGATACCCATCACTGTTTGCAACGATGCGGCCGTATCCCCCAGATAAATAAGTGCATCATCCGCATATAAGGAGATTTTTTCCTCCCTTTGACCCCTACGAAATCTGACCACCTCCGACGCAGTACGAATCAAGATAGCCAGGGGTTCGACCGCCAAAGCAAACAGCAGTGGGGATAACGGACACCCCTGCCTGGTACCTCTATGTACCTCAAATGAGGAAGAAAGATTGTTATTGATACGGAGTCTGGCTCTCGGTTTGGAGTAAAGCACCTTCACCCATGTTATGAATTTCTACCCCAATCCAAATCTTGTCAGGATTTCCAGGAGGTAGGGCCACTCCACACTATCGAATGCTTTAGCAGCATCCAGCGACAGAATGGCCCTACCCCCCGGGTTATCCACCGGCACCTGTAAATTTAAGTACAGCCGTCGTATATTATCTGCCGTTGAAGGTGTTGGTATAAATCCAGATTGATCTCTATGGATCAGCTTATCAATCACCTTGGATAGTCTCGTAGCCAAAACTCTAGCCAAAAGCTTAACATCCGTATTCAATAAAGAGATCGGGCGATAAGAGTCTAGCTGGAGCTTGTCTTTGCCTGGCTTGGGGAGTACTATTATTATAGCTTCTTGCATACTTTCTGGCAGGCTACCTGTCTCCGCTGCCTCTGATATGGCCTCCAGTAAGGGTGGAAGAAGAATCTCTCCATACTGGGAGTACACCTCCGCTGGTAATCCATCCGAGCCTGGGGACTTATGGTGCGGGGCTTCATCTAGGGAATCTTTCAATTCTGTCAATGTAATAGGGAGGTTTAACATCTCCCTATCTACCTCTGACAGTTGGGGGAACGGGCAAGTTTGCAAAAACCGGGCCAGTTCTGACTCCGTATAATTAGTTTTAGAGGAATATAAATCCCTATAAAACTGATGGAAGTCATCTAAGATTTCAGAGCCAAGAGTGTGTGTTTCCCCAGACCCCACTCTTATAGCCTGAATGCCAGAAGAGTCCCGCTGTTCCCTAGCCACCAAGGCAAGAAGATGACCCGTTTTTTCCCCTTCCTCAAAATAACTCTGCTGATGGAAATATCTCCTCTTCTCTGCTGCTGTTAACAAAACAGAGTTGTATAAAGATTGCGCCTCATTCCAGGAGTCATGATTAGCTTAGGAGGGGTCTGCTACCAGTGCATGTTCTCTAGCTTTCATTTCATCTCGTACTTTGTTCTCCCATTTCCTAGAGCCTTTTTTAATACCTGTAATTTCTCTAATGAGACGTCCCCTCAAGAAAGCTTTAAGTGAGTCCCATACAACCACTGCACTAGCCGATCCCCTGTTAAAATATAAGAATTCCTGCAATGCCCCCACGGTCTTATCTGGGTACGGGAACAGGGTCAGCCAAAAAGGGTTCACTTTCCACAATGGGCGGCCCGATGTAGCAGTAATATCTAGCTGTACCCAAAATGGAGAGTGATCTGACAATAATCTTGGCATATAGGCGGAGTCCCTTATCCTCTGCATTAAAACCTTGTTTCCTAGACCCATGTCGATCCGGGAGAGTCCACCATGTGAAGCAGAATGGCATGAATAGCATCTCTCCCCATCATGTCTCTCCCGCCAGACATCGTGTAGTCCCAATTCAGAGAGCAAGAAGGCAAAGGCTGTCCTACCGACTGTGGACCTTGCCCCTCTAGAAACCAGTTGCATTCTATCCAGTCCTGGATGTAGGGTATTATTATAATCCCCCAACGCTAGCACCGGGACCTCTGGGAATAATGCCATAAGTTGCGCCAACTTTCTAAGAGGTGCCTCAGAAAATGGCGGAGGAATATAAATCGCAGCAACAATACATAGTAACCTGTTAAGCTTACACAGCAAAAAGACGTATCTGCCCTCTCTGTCCACCTGTTGCTGAATGCATTCAAAGGGGACATTAACAGACACCAGAATACTGACTCCCCTGGAGTAAGAGGAGTACATGGAATGATATTGCGTCGGGTATTTTCGTGAACGCAACCGGTGGACAGATTCAGGTCGCATGTGTGTTTCCTGGAGACAAATTATCTGCGGTTGCAATCTACCGAAGTATTTAAACATTGCATCTCTCTTGACCTTATCCCCCAAACCCCCTGACATTCCATGTCATAAGTAATATGCCCATTTTATTTACGTTGGCCATTGAGAAAAACGAGGTAGTACTTGTGCAAATAAAAAAAATGCTCCTCTAAATAAATTACCATCAAACCCAGAATATATATACCTATATAAAATTAACCTAATATTGGCAGTGTTACCCAAAAGCTTACAAATAGTGTTTTTATACCATCTAGTGTATTTGAAAAACATATATGTCCATGCTTGTGTTTGCAGTTGTGAATCATTTTCAAAATCGTATCTCCTAGTTTTTGATTGTAATGTGTCTCGTCTCCCCTCCCTTATCCTGCTTCCCCCTATTCCTTCCCCCTCCCCTATCCCACCTCTTCCCCCCCACCCCCCTTTACTTCCCTCCCTCTCTCCTTCCTCCCCCACCCTCTCCCCCTTTGCCCAGCTGGGCCTACCCTAGGGGCTGTACCAGTGACCTCCACTCTACACACATCCCCTCTCCTCACCCACTCAGCGTACATCTATACCCTTATAGATGTCCACCCCCCCTCCTTAGTGATCACACCGTGTCTCTTTCCCTCGTGTTTTTGAAGTGCTATTTAAAGTATTTTTAAGTTTCTCTCTATTTTCTCTCCACCTTGTGTTATGTTTGTCAAATCAAATCTTCCCCAAATCTTCCCCATATATTATAAACCAATTATTTCAATTAAGGTGCTTTTCTGTTTATCACAGTGTTTTTTAGATGTGAAGAAGAAGAAGAAAATATATATATATATATATATATATTTAGGGGTTCATAAATGCAAAAATCCTTTCCTCCATTTTTCACTTGTCATTTGTCTCATGCTGCCATAAGCGCTATAGGTCTTTTTTATTGTCCTCCAACCACTTCTCCACGCTTGTCGGGGAATCAAAAAAATGCGTGCCTCCCATCGCTGTCACTCGCAGACGGGCAGGGTAAAGCAAGGCATAGACAATTTTATATTGCTGGAGGGTACACTTAATTGGAATAAAAGCCGCTCTGCGCCTCTGTAGGTCTGGCGAGAAATCCTGATAAAGTGAGATTTTAACCCCCTTATATTTGATATCCCCCTTTTCTCTGGCCTTCCGAAGCAGGGTCGCTTTATCGCTAAGATTGAAAATTTTTACGAGTATTGGTCTAGGGTATCCGCTTGCCTGACGAGGTTTAAAGGGGACCCGATGGGCGCGCTCAATCCCAAAAAATGGTGTAAAAGAAGTAGCCCCAAAGGTCTCTTTGAACCATCCCTCCAAGAATGCTATAGGGTCACTTCCCTCGCTCTGTTCTGGCATGCCTATCACTCTGATGTTACTTCTTCTATTCCTGTTTTCCAATTCGTCGATCTTATCCCCCTGCATGTCCATTTGATTTGTTTCTTCAACCCCATAACTTCCTGTTTGAGTGGAAATAAGACATCCTCCATTGTACTTAGTCTCTCCTCTAGGATAGTAGTTCTTTCCACTGTCCTACTTAATTTATCCCCCATTGAGTGTATTTCCTCCTTTATTCCTTTCAGTTGGATGTCAAAGGCAGTTATTGAGTCCTTGCATGCATTTATGGCATTCAAAAGGTCCCTTAATGTAGGCTCTGCCTCCCTTCCTGAATGTCCACTCTCCATACTCGCCTCGGCTGGCTTAGCGGGAGCTGTTTTAGAAATTACCGTATTGATTTTTCCTCTCCCTGCCCCTTTCGGCACTCCCAGTTTTTACGCTAGGTTTTGCCGCTTGGTTTACTAAGTTTGCCTGTACCTGACCCTTGCCCTGGCTTTTCCTATCCATTGGGGATCCTGCTTGTGCTGGCTGCTGTTGGATCCCCTTTGCCGGGGACAGTGAAGTTCGAGCAAAACGCTCAAGTTTTGCTGCTGCTGCTATTGCAGACGCTGTTGCCTGACTCTTTGCGGAGCGTGTAACTAAGGATCCTTCATGCTTTTTAGACATAATAATGGGAGTGACTTTAATCCAGATTTAATCCAAATTCATACATGGTACAATGCTTTCCCCTCTCTCTACACCAGCTTTGGAGAGTAGGGAGGCAAGAGGGGGGGGGGAGAGTAAGCAAAAGGTAAGCCAAAAAGTACAGTCCAGCAAAAAAAAAAATCTGCAGTTGCCACTTTTAAAGTTCAATTCTTAAGTGCCTAAATGCTATAGCACACCAGTGCACAAACAAACCTGGCCCTGGATACATTTTTTTCTCTTTTTTTTTTCCTTTCTCCCTTAAAGAGCCCTCCCTCCCTCCACTTATGTCCTGTTATTTAGCCAAGCAAACAGCTTTGAGGGGGTAGAGAACTGGGCTAGGCTTGCACTTTCTGACAGCACCACAGTTCACTACAATTCAGTTCTTAATTATATAAACGCACAAGTGTTCATTAACATCTGGTTCTGACGGCAAATATAAGGACCGCTGGACACAGATCTGGTCTACAAACATACAGCTCACCGCTGTTCAGTTTCAGTTTTTAGTCAATAGGGTTTAGGTCTGTAGACATGCTTGGCCAGTCCACCACCTTTACCCTCAGCTTCTTAAGCAAGGCAGTGGTCGTCTTGGAGGTGTGTTTGGGGTCATTATCATGTTGGAATACTGCACTGCGGCCCAGTCTTCGAAGAGAGGGGTGCATGCTCTGCTTCAGTATGTCACAGTACATGTTGGCATTCATGGTTCCCTCAATGAACTGTAGCTCCCCAGTGCCGGCAGCACTCATGCAGCCCCAGACCATGACACTCCCATCACCCTGCTTGACTGTAGGCAAGACACACTTGTCTTTGTACTCCTTATCTGGTTGCCGCCACACATGCTTGACACATTCTTAACCAAATAAGTTTATCTTGGTCTCAACAGACCACAGGACATGGTTCCAGTAATCCATGTCCTTAGTCTGCTTGTCTTCAGCAAACTGTTTGCGGGCTTTCTTGTGCATCATCTTTAGAAGAGGCTTCCTTCTGGGACGACAGCCATGCAGACCAATTTGATGCAGTGTGCAGGGTATGGTCTGAGCACTGACAGGCTGACCCCCCACCCCTTCAACCTCTGCAGCAATGCTGGCAGTACTTATATGTCTATTTCCTGAAGACAACCTCTGGATATGACGCTGAGCATGTGCACTTGACTTCTTAGGTCGACCATGGTGAGGCCTGTTCTGAGTGGAACCTGTCCTGTTAAACCACTGCATGGTCTTGGCCACCATGCAACAGATCAGTTTCAGGGTCTTGGCAATCTTCTTATAGCTTAGGCCATCTTTATGTAGAGCAACAATTTTTTTTTCTCAGATCTTCAGAGAGTTCTTTGCCAGGATGTGCCATGTTGAACTTCCAGGGATCAGTACGAGAGAGTAAGAGCGATAACGCCAAATTTAACACACCTACTCCCCATTCCCACCTGAGACCTTGTAACACTAACAAGAGGGAAAATTACTAATTGGGCCCAATTTGGACATTTTCGCTTAGGTGTGTACTCACTTTTGTTGCCAGTGGTTTAGAAATTAATGGCTGAGTGTTGAGTTATTTTGAGGGGACAGCAAATTTACACTGTTATACAAGCTGTACACTCACTACTTTACATTGTAGCAAAGTGTAATTTCTTCAGTGTTGTCACATGAAAAGATATAAAAAATATTTACATAAATGGGAGGGTGTACTCACTTTTGTGAGATACTGTATGTCTTCACCTGTTTATGGCACATATGGTATTGATTATCACAAGAGAGAGTGGTGAATATGTATGATAAAAAGGGCTTGTGCTTTGTGGCACAATTAAGCACAAAAATGAGTATATTATCACCACATACAGTACTTTATTTATTTATCAAAATAGGACTACAGCTACTACTAACTGCAGCGGCCTGGGAGCAGCAATGTGTTGCTGTTTCAAGACACAGGTCGCCTAAAAGATAAGTATAGAACCTATTTTTCTTTACAGGTCTATATTGTTGCTGTTCTGATCCAGTAGGGACAGTGTCACTTTAAGCTTGCCAAGTTGCATGCACTGAACATCTGATAGGTAATGTAAACAGAATTTTTTTCTACCTTTGTTATGATATGTTTTTTAAACCGATGATGTATATCTGTGTCTTTACTATATTTTTATATGTACAGTATACATTATCTTTGTTTTCCAAGTAAATATTTATTAGATTACACTATGAGGATCATGGGTTTTTGTGTGTACAAAACGGATGTGTAAAATAGATAGCATTATGTTATGTACATTTATACCTTATGCATTTTGTGGCTGATTCATCATTTAGTTTCAGGTGTTGAAGTGAGTATTTAAGTGTGAAATAGAGACAGCCCAATCTCTCCTGCTAAAAGAAGCTTATACTTCGCCGCTGACAAGCAAAATTGAGCCTTTTATGGAAGAGTTTAAGATTGTTAGTAAATGTTTCCTGTTTTTCCACAATTAGATTAATTTGATCGAAACTATGACTAAGCACTAGGGGAGAGTGAAACGCATTAGTGGTGATGCTGTCCCCCCCTATTTGTGTTTTTGGACATGTTTTTATAGACTTGCCGAAAACAAGGTGATTTTACTGGACGTGCGACCAACCCAAATTTTTTTGGGCTCATTAGACTAATTTGACATTAAACATTTTTCTATACAGTATATAGGCATACATTTTTTTTACTCCCCTAATAAAAATTACAGTTATAAAGTACAGCTAAAGGCTCCATTATGACAGTCTAGACAAGTTCTGAATACAGGGACCATGTGATGCTCAAGTCTCATAAAATAGACTAAAAACTTTATTTACCTTCCCTGAGTCAAATCTTCTTTCATTTGTGTCTCATACACTCCCCCTCCAGACACTGCAGCTCGCACTGGGAGGCCCTACAGATTTAATATAAACTTTAAGGGTAACTGCAAGCAAAAAATGTAATGGGGTCCATCCAAAATTCTTTATCACACACTTCGGGTCTGGTAAAGATTTTAAGTAGCAGGAAACAACGCATGCCCTCCCCCACCAGAAATCCACACCTGATCCCTATCAGAACATGCAGCCTGGCAGGTCAGGAAATGGAGGAGGGGGCAAACTTGCACCACTCTGTCCTGAACCAAACCTGGCCACATGCCCTCTACATGGTGGGTACCCCTGGCAAAACACTTTTGTGTTGATAAGGACAAGGTCTGCTTGCCCACGACCCTGGCCCAGTGGTTGTGGGAGTCTGTGAGTGGGGGGACTTATTGGAATTTGGTGGCCCCTTTTAAAGGTAAGGGGGCACCCAGATACAGCCTCCATCCACCCAATTTGAATGAGTAAGGGATACATAAATAAAGCAAATAAAAGACACACTATAAAAGACACACATTAAAAAATAAGTATTTATTTTATTTTATTTATACAGTACTTACCTAGGTGGATGCTGCATCTGTCCTCTGGCTCCTCTACACTGAGAACCGAGCAATCGAACACCGCCAAATTGCTCGGTTCTCACAGCTTCCCGAGCAGAGAGCTGATGACTGCCAGTCATGATCATGATCCCTACTCCATGGTCGTGATGACGCCGAGCCTGGACTGACTCTGTGACGTCAGCACGCTCTCTGCTGAAAACAGGTCACAGGAGTGCCAAACGAGCTGCACTCCTGTGATCCATACGAGAAGTACAGGTAAATGAGCTTTGGCTGTACTTCTCCTTTAAAAGACTTTGACAAGTCCTTTAATGCAAAAAAAGTTCAACAATATAAATAGGAATCCTTCATCAATCACAACAT